>WBMV01001477.1:134518-578615 GCA_013396655.1 Campylorhamphus procurvoides
TGAAGCTTTCAATGCTGAGCTGTTTGCACGAGAGGTGTCTAGACCAGTAAACGCCTGGTGTTTCTTATTGCTTGGGTATGGTGTGAACCAGAACGAGGACAAGTGGTCTGACCTGCCTGTGCAGATGTGATGTGTGGAGACTGTGCTAGCCCATGCTTCTAATCACAGGATCATAGAATGGTTTGGGTTGAAAGCGACCTTAAAGATCACCTGGATCCAACTCCCCTGGCACGGATGGGCAGGATCGCTTTCCACTAGACCATTCAATCTGGCATTGAACAATTCCAGGGATGGAGTATCCACAGCTTCTCTGGGCAACCCATTCCAGTGTCTCCTCACCTTCACAGTCAAGGATTTCTTTCTAATATGTAATCTAAACTTGCCCTCTTTCAGTCTGAAGCCATCCCCCCTCGTCCTGTCCTTGCCCTTGTAAAATGTAATGGGAGCGTATTCCAGAGGTGTCGTAATCATGTTTCAGCATTCCCTTAAAGAAAGAGATGGTTGGGATATATTTTATTTTAGTACTCAGAGATCCCCTTGAGGGCTCAGGGATGAAGTGTGATAGGTAATGCTCAGATGTTAGATATGCCCTGACATGCCTGTAGTCTTGAATAAGTCATGTAGTCAAGGCAGATTAACAAAGTCCTTCCTCTCAGCTGAGGGATGTAGTCCTGTAAATATTCTTGGTGTGATCTAAAGGAGGTAAACTACAATTTAAAAGAAATTTTTTACTATTTTATCACACTCTGCATTCCTTCAGATGAGCCAGGTTAGAACTGCAGTTCAGGGTTAGAATTAGAAGTAGTAAGTACAGCTCTCCATGCAAGTAAAATAAAATCCTTAAGTCTTCAACATTTCCCTCTTACAATTTTAGAGAAGAGAGATGGGGAATGAGGGCTTTACTGTGACACTTTAAATTTGTGAATTGGCACATTCCAGCCTTAGTTATAATGAGCTTTTCAAAAGTGTCACTGAGACTGATTCTTAAGAAAACCGTGAACCAGCATTGCAAAAAACTCTGATTTGTAAAAATTACTGTATTATTCCTGATAACACAAACCAAATCTATAAATTCTATTGCAGGAGCATCCCGTTTGCTGCTGTTCATACTGTTCATGTGATTGCAATTTCATCTACAATATTTTTCAAAACCAAACCTAAGCGTGTTGTTCACTAAAGTCAATTAGTGGTTGTTTTTTGGCTGAAACACAAATGTATTTTCTGTGAGTCATTAATAAAATCAGCACTAATGGTGATTGCTACAGAAAGTAACTGAAAGGACAAACAAACGGTTGAACGGTTTTCAGTTCAGCAGGTTTGGTTTTGGTGCATTACTGGACAAAACCCTCTATAAACTCGTGTTGGTTTGGCTTGAGGAAGCTTTGTGCCGGCTGTTTCCTACTTTAGCTTTTTTACTGAAATGCCCCTAAACAAAAATAAGTCCTTCTGTCCTCATCTGTTGATGTGACGACTCAAATTAACACATGGTTTTTGACTAACCTGAAAGAACTTGCCAGGTGCTGGAGGTTTTCTATTTGCATCTCAGTTCACAAATTTAAGTTTAGGGGTTGATGTTTAAAAAAAATTTCTTGGAAGTCGTTGATGGTATCTTTACATAAATTTAAATAGAGGAGTTTAATGCCAAAAATACAATTCTGCTCTTTTTAAACTTTTTTTTTTTTAATGGACCCTTCCCCCCACTCTCTGCCCTCGGAGAACAGAAATGTTGTAATTTGAAGTTCTTTCCCCTTCTGCTCACCTTTTAACATCTGAGATTCTAGATTCAGACTTCCAGTGCTAACTAGAACCTCAGAAATGTATATACAGCATTGGAGGACACAAATGTTCTGAAAAACCTCTGTAAAAGCATTACTTGGAAAACCCACTAAACATAAAGTAACAAGTAGCATTTTTAGTCCTCCTTATTCTCATGCAGAATGTTTTGTAGGAGTACTTTGTTTTATATAAAAATTGCTGGACATGGACATATAGGCTGTATGTTAGTATAATTTAGGTGTAATCAAACTGTCATTCGTAATGACTTCAGAATGTCTTTGATCATTGCAGAGGGGCAACCATCCATATAAATGTTACATTTGTCTCACAGTACTTCTTGTACCTTATCCTGTTTGGAGCTTAAATTATTCTTGGTATTGTGCAATGAAATCTGTGTGTGCTCTTGAGAGATCCCGTTTTCAGTCACTGACCCATTATCTGATATTTAACACTTAAAGATAAGTCATTTTGCTACTGCAAAATTCTGTATGTTCTACTAAAAAACCTAAAGGCCAGTTTTTACAAGTTTAGTTAAAATTAAGTTGGAGTGGAGGGTTTTTAAATAGTTTACGGGTAAGTAGAATAGAAATAGTGTTCCTTAAAGTAGATGGTTACATTCCTGACCACTGAATGAAACACTGAATTTAATAACGAAGATTTAATTATCTTTTTAAAAAGCTAATAATATTGGGAAAGTCTTACTGGCTTTTCCTAAGTGTGAGATAACTGTTCAGTTTCCAGCCTTAGTAGAGTGACCTCTAAAATAATTAGAAATTTGAAAATGACTGCAATTCCATGAATACCTTAACTGTAGTGTAAAACCTCTGCCTATGTATATATGCACCTAAATCTGGTTTTAATACCTTGATATTCATTGCAGCAGAAATGAAATTCTAGAATCTGTGTTGTTGTTGTTTCTCAAATAACAGTGAATTTTAGAAATTTTACTTAACTCTCGCTTGTTTCAGCTTTGACAATCTTGAAATCCGAATACTTGCTCTAGTTTTGTTAGCTCTCACTGTATCGGTTTAACTGTAGCCCTTAGTTTCAGGGCCTAAGAGAGACAGAAATCTAGTTTTGGTGGTTACTCTGCTGAAACAGAAAACAAAAAAGTAAATTATATTTTATTTTACTGATTTTTTTTTCGGGGGGATGCAATGTCAACAGGATAAATACGCCAAAAGAAATGGGAGTGCTGCTTTTATTTGATGGGGGCATCAGTTTGGATCACCATGTGAATAATAGGCAAAAAGTTTGGAGAAGTGTGTGTGTGTATGTTGGAAGGTAGGGGTGTTTGGTGGTAAAGGTGATTGATGGAGAAAGGAAAGTGAGCAGTGATTTAAAAGTAACAAGTGGAAGGTAGTAGTGAATGGAGATGAGCAGAAAAAAGCATCTCATTGCTCACCATCTCATTGACCTAGGAACTTGGGTCCATATGTGTGTAATGTTTTATTACCTGAGAACATACACAGATTCTGTGTAATTGAAAAGGTTGGATCGATTTTTCTTTATTATTATATATGTTTTTTAAATTGGGTAATCTGGGAAGAAGCATGTTTGGAGAGATAAGACATGACTGACATAGTTGTCAGCTGAAGAAATGTTTGAATTACAATATATTATCAGCAGTATTCAATAAATAAAGGTGATATATTACTTAAGGATTTAAAATAGTATTTCTCTTGTCATCAGCTTTTATGCTTTGCCAGCTTTTCCCTTTACTTTGAATAAATATCATGTTTTGGGAGTAGTAGTTATTCTATAGCACTTAATTTAGTGTGTGTAGGTGAAGTGGTATAATACCTGTTTTGAGTTGTTCTGTTCTTCGTTTTTAGAGAATTATTATACCTAGGAAGCTAAGGATAGTTAGTTTAAAAAGAAATAAATAAAGACTTCCATATAGTTGACATAAAATTTGTATTTGTTTTTCCATCTTTATTGATATGCAGATTTGGTTCAACTTGGGACATTACATCTGCAACCAGATTCAAGTTTATTTAATGAAACTGCTGATTAGGTATCAGTTTGGAGCCTGTTGAAATTTTCACTAGTAGCTGGTCTGCCAGATTCTTCAAGTCTTCTCATTTAGCTTACTCTGTTTTAGTTGCTCTTTCAGTGATTGTTGCCACTTAACATTTTATGCTTTGCAGTTTCAGAATGGCAAACAAACTGCTGGGTAATAAAATAGTGATGTCTCTGTCTTTCATGCTACTACTCCATCTAGAATGTTGTAGATAGCTATTTGTTTGCTTGGCTTAAACTGTTCTGCTTCGAAAGGTCCCTTTGGGACAGTTCTTCGAATTTGTCTGCAGGGTATGTGCACAGGAAAGACAGCAGTGTCTTGGGGCACAAATATACAAATATTTTGATCCTGGGTAGTTTTTTTCAAAAAGAGTCACGGGCAGCAGAGTTCATTAATGAAGTATGTTCCTATCGCTAACACGTTTAAGAACGTCTATACAGTGTGTATGGGGAAAAAACTAATTCCAGCAATCAACACAGGAATATCTACATGAAAAATCCCAAGTCTCATTTATGAATACCTGGCCTGTACAATCTTGTAGTGCTGTTGTATTTCGGGTATCCAATTACGATGAATTATGTTTGATCCTATTATTTTAATCATTATTTCAACCACGAAAAGCAAAACTTGATGGTAGGGTGGGATCCTCAGGAGTTACCAACTCTGGCCAAACTGTGTTTGGTTCGCAGTCACTGAGAGTTTCACTGTTGATTTTTGTGGGAGCTGGGTTAGGTCACTGCACAGTACTTTTGAAATCCCACCTCTAACTATTTCTGAGTTGAGTGTGTGATTATTTCCTCACAGGGAGGAGTCCATCACCACAGCCTTCCAAAAACACAGGTGACACGCATCTGTCAAAATACCAAATTCCAGTAACTTGCAACAATCTCCTGCCTGAGAAGCTTTATTAATTAATAGGCTGATGCTGAGCATCTGTGAGCATGGTGGTGAAAATTGTGCTGTGGGCTCCACTGAAAATTTTAAGTGCTGAAGATGTCCAGGATCAGGCTTTGGATGAGCCATTCAGCACCATGTGTGGTCTCTCTTAGGCCAGTTTCACGCTTGCTTGCAGTAGTTGGAACTAGCCGGCCATGACCAAAAAAGAATATTGTGGGTCTTAAACTTGTGCTGGTGCTACTTCTGCTTTTAAGGTGAACATGATCTGAAAGCCCCTCTGCACTCAGCCTGTGCCATGGCTTCTGAAAGCTGCAGAACATCTTGCGTCAGTGCGTGCTGGGGGAGCGAACCTTCTGGCCTGCTGCACTCCAGAGTTAGCCTGTCTCCTACCCTCAGTTTGCAATTTCTCAGTGGCATGGAGTTGGGGAAAGAGTAGCATGTAAATTTACTTTCGGGTCACAGGCCCTCGTTTTACTGGAGTGACTCACTTGAAGTGATAGCAGTGTCCGAGGAAAACCACTCAGATGTGTCATAGAAGGTGCTTATTATCGTAATTAATCTGTCACAATATAATTCTCATCCTTGGCTCTGCAGCATATCAATATATGCATTACTGCTGCATTGTCTTTCTATATGAATGTGTCCATGCAAGCTGTTGTGGATCAGCTTGTGGCTGCAGAGCCATCCTGGTTTGCCACAGCAGGCATCCCTTCTCCTGAGACAAGGCAGGAGGGACTGCTGCTTGCTGCTGCTGTTGCTTCCAGCCTCAGGCTGCTTAGGCTTCCAAAGTGACTTTGTTCTTCTTCTCTCCCCTCAGCTGCATTTTGCCATGCAGCTCTAGTGCAAAATGCCATGTGCGCTGTCCCTGGCTGTATGCTGTCCTGGTGGTGCCTTCTCCCTCCTCAGGCACTGCCACTTGTCCATCTCATGCTAAGCATTGTCTGCAGAGCCTTCCCTGCTCTGGCTCTGCCTGCCCCAAACCAAAAGGCCAAGGACAGAAGCAATTCTCTTCTGGCTGTGGCATGCTGAGGATGGACTGTGAGGAAGCGTGGTGGGGACAGGGCAGGCTCTCAAATCTGGGTGGCTGTGAAGAACACACTGTCTTGAAGGGGTTCTGCTGGGTTGAGAAAATAGCTGGTGCCATGTGTAAATGGTGGTGAGGAGATGGGGGTGAGGTATCACCACAACCTTTCTGACATAGTGGTGAAATTCGTGCATCTTGCAGAGGATTAACATGATGGTGCTGGGATTTCTTATAAAAGGGATTGCTCTTTGGTGCGAGATGGCAAGTGAAGAAACAAAGTGTGTGTAGGGGAAATAAAGAGAATAATTTCTGAGCCAGCAAAGCAAAGGTGTTGGAGGAGATGGTGCCTCAGGTAGCCATCACACTTGAGCAGTGAAGATTCCTCCCCTTCCTCACTGGTACATGTGTTCCCCCTCGTTGGTGAAGGAGCTCTTGTAGATAAATGTGTGACTTTCCATGTGTGGTGTTGAACATGTGGGATTATTACAGGGGTGTGCATTGTTACAAAAAGATAAAGTAAGGTTCATTTTGTGGTGACCCTTTTGCTTGAATTCGTATCTTTACAAGTGCATCTGAGAGTTCATAACTCTGCATCTGAGATAATTCAAAAGAGTTCCAGTGAATGATTTACGTTTTTGGTGACTGAGCTGCAAGCTGTATTCTTGGAAGTCCTATTTGAGAAGTCAGCTAAATATGCTTTCACAAGTGTTCTGTTTCTTAACAGTCATAGAAGCAAAGCAAGCTTTGAAAATAAAATGACAGTTAAAACGAGCGTTGACAATGCAAAGCAGTAGAATGTGATTATAGTGTTGTTTTAAATATACCCAGTAACATTTTTTTAATGCATCAGAAATGGTTATCTAACTTCCCTGATCTTGTAACTTATTCTGATAGCTGACTAAGAAAGGCAGGCTAACATTGTGAAGAAAACTATGAATGAGTTTTATGGTCCTCCTTCTTGAAGGTTCACAAAAATAAAAAGGCAAAATCTACCCCGCAAACACGTTTCTTCTTTGAAATGCATTTTGTTTGGTTTATCAACTTTAAGGAAAAATGATTGCATGGGATCCAAAGAAGTTGCATATCACAATTTCAGGTTCTAGATCTGTTTAGAGAAAGAGGAGGGCAGGAGAAGATGTAAGTTAGTTTTACTAGAAATGCAAGAACAATTATGTTTTCAGAAAGAGGTTTAGACCTTTTTAATAAAGATGCTTCTATTTTAAAAAGCTTACTATTTGGCCTTGGAAGAAGAATGACTAAGCTATCTGCTGGTGTCTTAGCAACAAATCTGACTGTATAGAGACAATCTCTGCATGTGTGAATGAGAAGTGTTCCTTCCTCCAAGTCATTAATATTGCACCAGTCTAGAGCAGGACTTGTCCCCGGGTAGATAAAAGTGTTTAACCTGAATCTTCTCATTCCTCTTTGCTTCTTTATACAGGGAATGAAGTATCTGTGCATTCCTGCTGCTGACTCACCCTCGCAGAACTTGTAAGTATTCTTTAAAAATAAATCACAAAACCTCAGAAATCCCCCAGTGCTGTGATGCCTGTTTTACAACTTGCCGAAAGATCTGATTCTGATCTCTCATGAGTATTACATAAATGTAGTTTTTAATTGGTTAAGAAAACCCAGTAGCACTTTATTTCACCCTCCTTTCTGTGTGTAAGGCTTGTAGGAGGCTCAGTTTGTAAACACTTCTCATTTGTGGCCTTAAACTTCAGGATTCCCTAGTGAGTCTGCTCCTAATTCAGTCCCATTTTATTCTAGCTACTATTTTTATAACTCTTTCTGCTTCACTCCTCTTTTTAGTTTGTGCCATCTCCAGCCATTAACAAAGATATTTTAAAGAGGTGTGAAGCGTGGTGCTTCAAGGGTTGAAAGAAGTTCCTCACAGTGGGCCTTCAAAAAAAAATCCCAATGTGCAAACTACCCCTGCAAGTATCTGCTCTGGACCTCTTGAACCTGCCCCAGAAATCCCTGCTGCCATTAATAGTAAGCTGTCATGGCAGGGAGTTTCTGTGCAAACTCTTACCTTGAGGATGTGTGTACTGCAATTAGGGTGTCCCAGCCTTGCTCTTTCTCATCTCTAATTTTCATGTAATGCTAATTGTCTTGCCCTTGGTTTTAATTGAGTGCAGCAATGTCTTGGTTCCAAGGAGAAATCAAACCAAGAGAACTTGGATGGTGACTTGCTCTTTTTTCTAGAGCTCACTGTTTATTGCTGGGGAGAGGTGAGGGGGGTTTCAGCTACATCCTGCTACCCAGTTTTGTAGAGAAAAGGAGTTGAAAGGGGCCTGGGAGGTACGGAAGGAAATGCAGCATTGCTTTTCTCTCATATCACAGCAATATTCTGGCTCTTGCTTTCGGGGGATATTTTTAGAGTATGTGTTTCTCATAATCTAGAAAGATTCCAGTGTGGCACTTGATTTGCCTTTTCATTCTGTGATTCTGTCATGATTTTAGGGGAAGGGGAAAAAATACCACACCCTCACCCCCAGTAAAAAACACCCAAACCCTTAAAGTTCAAGACAGGTCTTTAGTGAGAAGGCAGATGGCTAACTGCCTTTGTCATGGACAAATTACATGGCCTTAATATTTAAAATAAGTATAAATTTAAAAAAAATTAAATAAAAATAAATAAATGTAACTTTTGTACTTTGGGGAAGGAAGACAAATGTGACATTAAAGGGAAGCATCTACTTTTCGTTAATTGTTGGTGTTTTGAGGTCTGTAGCATTTCTAAAATCATATTGCAAATCTGCCTCCTTTGTTAATAGAGATGGGGATCTGTTGGGAATGGAAACAGAAAGGATGGCATTTATGATGAATGTTAATCAGCGTACAATTCAGCCCCTTGTGCTGTTAAATATCAAGGAGTTATACTAAAAAACCACCTCCTGTGTTTGAGCTGTCTGGCTCAGTACCAAGGCTCTTAAAGCTTCAGTAAGAAGATAGAATATTTGCATGAGTATTGTTTCTGTTATGCTGCAGGCATCTAAAATACTTGCTTTGGTATCAGGTGGTTGCAAGCAAACGTCATTACTTCTAATACTGATACATTCTATCACTTAAAATAAAACTTGATGAGTAACTGATTTTTCTTTTTTTTTTTTTTTTTTGCTTTGTATAAAGCCCAGGCCTTCAAGTAAAATCAGATCATGATGCTCACAAATAGCAACATTGCTTGCTTTGCACATACAGTCTTCTGAAAGCAAGAGAAAACTGTGTTTGTTCATCTTGTGAGGACTGACACAGTCTTATCTAGGAGTGGTTAACCATACTGCCTGTGCCCATTGTGGAGGGAGGGATAGCTGGGCAACAGGAAAGGGAATTGATCCCTCTGCAACAGCTTTACCCTCTTCTTTTGAATGGGGGATTCTGTTGGTGTCAGGAAAAACCCCCAGATAACCAAAGCAGCATCCTTTGCAGGTCCATGAGTTCTCTTAGCATTGGTTGACAGGCACAGCTAGCCAGATACACACTTCTGTCTTGTCTGTGTCCCACCAGCAAGCTTGTCAGAAGGTTTATTAATACTTTGAAACTGCTGGCAGGTTGATGAGGTCCAGCTGGAAGCCTTTACCCACTGAATTTTGGGACCATGAGCTCTTTATGCACTTCAGCTCAGTTTTTGTGAAGGAAACTTCTGGTTTCTTACGTGTATAATGCACATTTACTCCTAATAAGCTTGTTTAGTGGAGTTCCCTTCCTTCGAGGGAAGAATTGCCAGGGAAATTCAGCAGGGATTCCCCTATTAGCATGGAAGCATTCACTAAAGAGTCTCAAAAGCTTGATTCTACTCCCATGTTCTGCCCCTACCAAGCATAGGAAGCAAGCAGTTACTTTGAGACTCAAAGTGCTTCCTAGTTGTTAAATCACTGTTTTCCCTGGTCTGTGGATATTTTACCTTGGGCCAGTGACTGCTCCAGAAATGTCACCTCCTATAGCACTTGTCACTAAAAAGTTATTTCTATAGAAATCAAGTCTTCCCTTCCTGCCCTGGTCCATTTAATTGTCTTCAGCTATATTTTCTAAGGAATTAACCTCCAGCAGTCAGGCGGTTAGTGGTGGTAATACAGAAGCCAGATGACCTACTAAATGAGGAAATGCTGGTGGATTTTTGTTGCATTTCTGTTACCAAAGGAAAGAAATATCGAGATGCTTTGTCCTATCTGATTTGGATGCTCACTTTTTAACCTTTATAAAGATCTGTAGAAGTCTGACTAGTGACAAATGAAAATATAGCTCTGCTCTCTGTATAGTTTTGGATTATGCTAATATGTAAGTTTAGGCAACTTTTACAACAGGCTGGTAGGGGTGTTGTACTGGTGGTTCTTCCTATGGTGTTTTCCCACTGTGGAGATGATGCAGTTCAGGACCCAGCTTTAAGCTGGGAGATGTGAAAACCAGATATTGTGTAATAAATTGTCCTGAAGTCCAATAAATAGGCTGCAAATCAACACATTTGTCAAGTGCTTTCCTGTTAGAGATGATAATCAACTGTTCTGTGGTTAATGTAAGACTTGCCATTCTTCTTTGTGTCTGGCATTTGCCACACAGCTAACTGGTCCTCAATCTTAGTTTTCATGTAAATATGGCTTTTCCATTGCTTTGAATATGGGTTTAGGCAACTGTCTCTGGCTCCAGAAGAAATCCTGATGCCATAGGGTTGTAAAAGAGTGCATTTCTCCCTTTCTCAGACTCAGGGTGAGAAGGGGCCATGGTTCTACAGAGCAGCACTAATTCTAAATGTGGCCATTTCTCTTCTTGTTTTCATGAATGCCTCTAAACACTTACACTTGACAGCAGACCCAGTATCAGCAGTAAGGAAGGGCAAAGAAAACAGAGTGAATGGAGTTCACTGAGTTTAGTACCTTGCAAAGGTGTTATGCTCAGTCACAGATATTGTTCAAATCAAAGCACTGAAGTGTCCAACCAAAACTTGTGTTAGACCATTGAAGTGAATTCAGTGGTGCTTGAAGCTGCCCTCTTGGCCAGATTTCCTAGAAAGAAAGAATAAAGATGGATGAGAAGATTGGGATGTTATCAATGCAGACCTAACCTAAGTTGAATCTGACTGAATTCTTTCAATCTCAGCTAAATGCTCCTTCATTGTGCAATAGCAATGCCTCTTGCACACACAACCAAACATCTTATGTGTCCTTTGAGTTTGTTTACGTGAAGCCTCTTGTGCTCCCTTGGCAGACCATGGTTTGTTAGAATTCAGGCAGTGAAAGTGTTCTGGCAGTCTTGACTACAAATGCATTTGTAAGGCTTTGTCTGTCCTCATTTATCCCACATACTTCATCAGTTCCTTGGCAAACATAAAGCCCCGAGTTGACATGACGTCCCAAAGCTTGGGATTGCATCGTGCCTTGAGATTTTCCAAATAAGTTCTCAAGTCTTCTCCAACTGTGCTCTCCATGTTGTATCCAGTGATGCAGGAACTGCCTTGGAGAAAGAGTCCTGGGCTTTGGGATCCTTGTTTTTGGATATTCCAAGATGTCATTGCCTTTGCAAGTTTCACAGACAATGTCACCCTATTGCATCAGTGTTGTCCTCCAGGTCTTGAGTGTTTATAGTATCAGCAGCTGCACTGTTAGGCAGGAAGGGGAGCTTCCTTTTATGTGGGTATTCCTGATTTTTGTGTGGCTGCTGGTGCTGGGCTGAGGTTTTTTTCTTTTACCCTTGTGGTATAGTATTCACCCAGGGAGGGGAAACATCTTGAATACAGGACGTTGTGTTTCATGGGTGGTGAGCAGTATGTTTTCACGTTTACCTTTGCTAATGAGCCAGTGACTGTCCCTTAAAAACCTCTTCCCTGTGTCCATCTTCACTGAGGTGGTGACAGTTATTGTCCTGCAGACTTGCTCCACTTGAAATGAAGGGGCACATGTGAAGGATAATGAGATTACAAGCCTTAAGGTTTGTAAACTGAGTCTTTCCTAGATTTTCTCCTCTGCTGCTTTAAAAAAGGTAGGCTGCAGGCAGGGGTTGGCTGACACCTGGAATAAGGGCAGGCAGAAGGGGTACTGCTGTCTGAAAGGGGAAGACTGGAAGGACCTGAAGAAACCAGGGCTTGAATTGAGAATTTTTTCATAGCAAGGACAAAAAGTAGATATTTCATGTTTCAAGGAAAGGAGATGCTCTAGCACATGGTTTGAAGGAGGAGGTAAAGTCAAAGTTAAGCCTAAGTTTGGGTGTCTCTCCTTGTGAGAGACAGTATGTCTTGAGAACTGCTCCTGTGGTTGTGCTGAGTTCCATCTGACATCTGAGCATACATGAGGACATTTGAGGTCAAGTCTCTAGTTTAAAGAGGAATAAAACGCAAACCAAAATACAGACTTGACAGTCATCAGAAAAAAGTGGTTTTTAATGTCTGTCACACTGTAGTGCCTAAAATCCTGGTTTCCTATTCAGATAGAGTGGAGAATAAGTATGGCAGGGAGTTTTGTGTTTCATTGGCAGACACTAACTTTTCCTTTGTAAGACCTCTATATAGTTTTAAATTCTAGAAACAGCATTAAATGAGCTTTCAGATATATTTCTCTGATTCTAAGTAATGATTTTACTAAATAGATCACTTTCTTTATTCCCCTTCTGCTTTTGTTTTCAGAGCGAGGCATTTCAGAGAGAGCATCAAATTCATCCATGAGTGCCGGCTCACAGGTGAAGGCTGCTTAGTTCATTGGTATGTATACTGCTTGCTACAAAAAATGTTTGAAGAGTTTCTCTACTTTGATTTGGATGTGCATAATTTTAGCAAAATCCTCTTGGACAGAAATGCCCCCTTTATTTGAAGAGCATCAGAAGATTTGCAAATGCTGTTATAGCCTCATGCTAAGACTTTTGAGTCTCTGGGGTGGGCAGTTGCCTGGAGATAAAAGGAACCACAAAATTTTTTTTTTACATTCTTATTTTTGTAGGATTGATTTGACTAGGAATGTGTTGACTGGAGACGTAATGTTTATTTCCCATTATTTTAATCACTGTATTTTTAAATGTGATTTCTATAATCCTAATAATTTGATTAGTTTCTCTAACAGCTATACTGGTGATTTCGAAATTGTTAAAAAAATTTCCACTGAAGAGAAATTGATTTTTTCCTCTTCTTTTTTCTTAGAACTGCTGAAGTATTCAAATGTTGCATTTGGTAGTAGCAAGTCTCTGGAGAGGTGCTCCTGGGACTGTAGAGAATAGAAAAGGAAATCCCACCCTGGGTTTTTTTCTTGCTCTCTGCTATTGGTTGGAATCTTTGTGCTGTATGTCCAAGTGACATATCTGAGTCTATATCTGGAATGAGAGTCATCTTGTGATTTGAACACTGGACTTACACACAGGCCTTGAGCATAAATCCTCACTTTGCTATTGACTCATGGCAGAGTGTGAGCCATTTGGTCAGTCTTGGTGTATGGGAAACAGGAATAGGTAGTCTGAATTCTGATAGAGTTTTAAAAAACATATATTTAAATTTATGAAGATTTCAGAAATATAAAGTGTTCTTGAAATGCTGAGAGAAACTCTGGTAACTCTTTCCTTTTACTCTGGTAAAAGTAACTCAAACACATTCTTTATACTCTCAATGGTAATGGTTCTGAGTTTGTCCAGTGCTGTCCAACCAGGCATAATGAATAATTCTTTATTCATCATTTCATATGGGGAAACTGGAGCCCTGAGAGTTGAAGTTGCACAGTGCAATGGATAGCAGAAAGGGGAACTCAAGCAACCAGAGATGTACTTTTTAACGGTTCAGTTAAAGTTCATTTTGGCCCCATGAAGTTGAAGCCTTTATTCATGATAGAGAGAGAATGGTCTTATTTCATTGCTCTGATCTGTATAAGTAAAAGAAAGTGGTGGGTGACTTATTTCTGTCTTATTAAAAACCAAATCTAACAGAATGTGTGCACTCTTCCCTGCTTTTGTGAAGACTTCATGTTTATTTCTTCCTTTTCAGTTTCTCATGAATTACCACTCAGAACTCGCTCAGTCATGTTGTAGATTTGTTCTGCTTTGTTTGAAAAAGCAGCACCAAAACCATTTAACTCAAATATTGTAATATTTCTTCCTCGTGGCAAGCAACACAGCAATGTGCTGTGATGCTGAGAAGTGGCAGATGAAACACAGCACTGCTTCAGTGTATTGCACCTCCTTTTTTGTGCAGCCTTGCAGGTGTCTCCAGGAGTGTAACACTGGTGGTTGCCTACATCATGACCATCACAGACTTTGGCTGGGAAGATGCACTGTGTGTTGTCCGCGCAGCGAGATCCTGTGCCAATCCAAACATGGGCTTCCAGAGACAGCTACAGGAGTTTGAAAAACATGATGTTGATCAGGTAAATGGGCTACAAACAAGAGCTGTGAAACACAACTCCAAGTCAGATCATGGGCTACTTTTCATTAGTTCGTGGTCTGTGTGGTTTATCTGACTCCCTGTTTTTGCTTTGAGAGAGTGGCTTCTTAGCCCAGCCTGCTCCACTGGGGAGGTACAGATGGAACTGAAGGTATCAGGGAATGCTAGATGGGAGAAGGGATGAAGCACAGCATCTAAACACCTCCTGCATGACTGTGCCCTCAATCCAGTGATTGCTTCATATGTGCTAAGACCAATGCCTGTAGAGGGGTAAAAACTAGAGGATGAGTTGCTCAGAACACAGTAGAAAGACCAGCGTATAAGTACTAGTTGCATAAAAATAGTCAGTTTCCCCACAACACATTCATTTGGAATAGTAAACAGGAAAGAAAACATAATCAGAAATCTTTGCTATCCAGGAGTTAAACTAGATTCTCATTATGACTTACATATTGTGTCCTCCACACCACCTATTCCTAAGACTTAACAGATTTTCTGATGTGTAGAGTAGTCTCAAATCTGACCCCTCTTTTCTTATTAGCCTCTGAAGGCTTTGTAGGACTAGGAGAATTAAGGGAAGGGAAGGACCGTCAAGTGGTTTTCATAAAACAAAAGTTAGTTTCTTACTCCGGAAAGGAACCATCCCACGCAAAAGACCTGCTCCCTGTGGGTGATTGGTGACTTCTTCTTTTGTTAACAACCTCCTCTGGCCATCCCCTTCATTTTCCATTGCTCAGCATGTTGCTCTTCTCTGGGCTTTTGTGCCTATAGCACTTGTTAAAAATCAACAACAACAACAACAACAAAGGCAAACCAAAATCGGAAAGCAAAATACATGAGGCAAAGGATGTTGGTTTTTTTATTCCATCCCTGTCACTCTGCTGCAGAAAGCTCAAGAGTTTAGAAATTACCATTTGTTTTGCATGATGCAGTTTGCAACTGTAAATATTTGCGTTTTTTTTTCAATATTTAACTGTTTCCTGGATCGTTTGGAACTGATGTAAATGGCAGAATAACTGATTTTCAAGAGACAAAAGTCAAAGAGGGACTTTCCAGCCTTGTCTCCTTCCTCCCTTACAGTCATTTCTACTCTAATTGGTTTGGTCTAACAGCAATGACAATTAGGGCTATATGCAAATAGCCCGATAGAGACAGTAACGTCTCTCTTTGTGCCGTCCATGGTGGATGAAAATTCTGTCTTTTTTCACTGAGGGGGAGGCAGTAGGTTGCAAAAAGAAGTATCCACCTGTATTCACTGGCTGGGCTGGAGTTTCTTACAGTCTCTTAACAGCAACCACATCCTCAGCAGGTGTCTGTTTACACACCTGATTTCAGTGGAATAATGCCATCTGCCAAAGGGTGTGAACTTTCTGCAGATTTCAGCAGAATGGGTGTTTTGCTGTGCCACTACAGGGTGATGGTGTCCTGTGGGCTCTCTGGAATGGTGTCCTTTAGATCTCAGTCTTACAGGATGGGGTGTAGGCACTAGGGCCACAACATGGCTTGTGCCTGTTCTGAATTTCCACATGGTGGCCTGAAGCTTCAGATTTGATTTGGGACCTTAAAATCCTTTAGGTATGGGAGGGAGTAACTATGTTGAGGTCTTGGTTCCCAATGTCCTAGTAAATGCTCTTTATGGATCAAGCTGTTCATGAACCTCAAACAGAACAAAGCTATGAAGGCTAAGGTTTGTAGAATTAATATTATCCCCTCTGGGACACAACAGCTGGGGTCTGTGTTTAGTAGCTGCTTCTGCAGAGGAGTGTGACAGAATTGTCAGGAATTGGACAGTTCCTCAACTGGAATTCTCCTCACTTGGAGAGAATTCTCTGGATTCAAATTCTCCAACTGGCAAGGATGTGACAGACAAGGATGTGAATATGATTAAAGTCTGTAAAATTGAGTGGATAGAGAAAGTGAACATGTGAAATTTCCACTCTATCCTGTGAGCTGGGATTACCAGTTGGCAGGTCCAAATACAGGAGAAGGAAAGGGACTGTTACACAACATGTACTTAGGGAGCTCGTTGGCATGCAGGTATCTTGTGGTAAAAAAATTGTGGGTTTAAAATATGATCTCATGACAAAAACATGAATTTGTTGTTACCAAACACAAAGATACTGCCTCAGCCTCTGAAAGCACCTGAGCTGAAAATTGCTGCAAGCTGAGGAAATGGCCAGGGAAAAGGTCCCAGCATTACTGCCCTGCCATTGCCCAATTCTTCCCTCAGCATTTACATCTGGGTACTCTCATACCAAGATACAGGCCTGGACTGACCTTCAGCTGGACCTGGAACATCTGTTACCATGTACCATGTTCAGCCATTCATGTCAGTAACATACAGGGACCTATTCTGTAGCCTGTAAAGGTCCTGGACTTTTTCTCCCTAGAAGATACCTTTTGGGGTATCTACAGTATATTTTTTACTACTAGTGTTTGTGAGCTCAAGGTAAAACATCTGTAAGAGTAGTTCATTTCCTGATCTTCAACCTTCTTGCAGCCTCCTGTGACTTGGGAAAGTTGACTTATCATTTTAGCTTCCATGCTAGTTAATCTTATTGTTTATGTATGCAGCAGGAGCAGGGAGATTTTAAGCCCAGGATTTTCTTGCCCAGCAGGTGTTTCTTACTCCATATTACTCTAGTCAGCCATGCTGTTCCACAAATATGTCATTTTAGGAGATGTAAGGGATCTCAGTGATTTCAAATATGTTTTCCCATGCCTGTGTATTCTGTGCTGCTGTTGAAGGACATGCAGTCTTTGGAGTGCTTTTCTGCTTTGCAGGATAGGAAGAAGTATTACTTCTCCATCAATCTCATGTTATTGTTTCATCATACTGTATATGTATGTTCAATTTCTGCAGTTCAGGCAGTGGCTGAAAGAAGAATACGGGGAAAACTCTTCTCAGGATCTGCAAGAAGCCAAAAATCTTCTGAGCAAATATAAAGAGCAGGCAGAGTTGCATCAGACTACTGGAGGAAGACAGTGGAATAACAACTTCTCATCTGTGCCATCTCTCTCATACAGCAACTACACAACAGAGACCTAGTCGTAGGAGGTCGATTTTTTTCTTTCTACCTTTGCAAAACATCTTTCCATGTTTTCCATCCCATCTTCGAGACTTTCAGCAGTAAACCATGCAAACAATTGATTTATAGAAAGCTTCTTGATGACATTATGTGTGCGTGTGTATGAGTGTGTTTCACACAGTTTTATAATTCGGGCAGGATCAAGCTCTGTTTAGGTCCAGAGACAGGATCCAGTTGCTGTGGCTGAGGCAGTTTGTCCACCAGCCACAGCTCTTATCCCCTTATGCCCACATTGCCTGGCATTTGCTGTGAGGTTAGCTCAGCTCCTCTTGTTGTAGGCTAGCAAAGGGCTCGGAGAGATGAAGTCTGGTGATACAAGCTGTGGCAGTTTGGCATCTCTGTGCTAATAATGTGGCAAAGATGTTATTGCACCTGAAGAAGGGAACTCAAGTCTGTGTCTCCACTGCTCCTGTTCACAGTCCATTGGCAAGTAACACTGTGGAGGTGGGCTTGAACTTGAATGCTGGGCTGCAAGCTGGAGCAGGTGAGATGTGGGTGCACATACCTTTCTACCAGTAGTACATCTAGGAGAGAAGTGGGACAGACAGCTCTGAGTAATAACACCTCAGCCACCACAGTCATACTTGGTTCAGTGCATGTGAGACAGAGCTGTCGGCAGAACTGCCACAGACCAAGAGCACTGAGACTGTTACCACAGCTCAGCTGATGTGCAGTGATTTAAGCCGTGGTCCCTTGATTGTGCATCTGGTCTCCCAACATAAGCTGCTCTGGAGAACAGTGTATCAGGCCTCCTCCAGTGCTGCTGAACTTCATTCCCCATGGAACACGTGCCTCTTCAACACACGCCCCTGCGCACATGATAACGTGTCTCCAAAGAGTGGGCTCGGTGTGAGTGCGAGCACCTGTTTCTTTGCTTGTGCTGTGGTTTGCTCTTTGACTTCAGCTACCTCAAAAATGCTGTTCTTGTCATTGTGGTTGTAAATGCAACCCTGAAAATTGCCTTGTGTAATCTTAATCTGACACTGAGTGAAGTAAGTGGGTGTATGTGTGTGTGTGTGAGTGTGCATGTGTATTTCACAAATGTCTGTATTTGAGAAGTTTATTGTTTTCTTTTACAATTGCCCATATTTTTCACTGGTTTAAAGATTGAGTTGTTGGAGTTCAACTTCCTTGCCATTTAAACACCACTATGTATTTTGCTGTGATCAGATTTGTAGGAAGGCGTTTGTAAAATATATTTTAAACTAGGTTAAAACCAGGGGCCATACTCCGCTCTTGGTAATGTTGTGTGTTTCTGGAATGGAGCCATTGCCTCACTCAAGTGGATTGTAAGAGTGTAACTTCAAACGTGTCAGTAGGGATGCTGTGCAGCGTATTGATTTCTGATGGTGTAATGGGGGGTGGCAGTGATGCCAAAATAATGATTTCTTGTCTTTGACTTGGAGGATGGAAGGCCCACTCTTCCTGAAGATTCCAGAAAATAAAACATACCTCCCAAACAGCCAAGACAGAAAACCAAAACCAAACCCCTCATTTGTTCAAATGTGGTGTATATCATGCTAAAAACTGAGCACTGAGTGAGAAGCAGTCAGCATACTGGATAGACTGTTGTTTCTTTCATTCTCTTTGGTACTCTGACCTCCCATTCTCCACAAGGTTCCTCTACATGTGATTTTCTGCTTGCTTCAGGTGGCAGCGAATTCTTTGGAGAGGAGCAAGGCTTTTGGATCAAGTAAACTTTGGCTGTTAAATATCTGTTGTTAAGTCTCTTAAAAAAATATGTTATGGCTTGTGAAATACGGGTCATGCATATCAATAATAGCCTAAAAGGAAAAAAGGGAATGGGGTGGAACTGGCCTGTTTCATCTGAGTTCAAGCCTGCATCAGGGTTCTCATTGCACTGCTGTCTAAAGTACTTTAAGTGTACTGCATATGATGGGAACAGGATAATCATATCTGTGTTGCAGTAAGGGATGTTGCTGGATTTGGGAAGAGCACTGGAATTGACCCTGTTTTCAAGCTGGCAGCTCAATGAACTGCTGCCTGTTTGGTATATCCAGCAATTACTCTGTGTTTGCCTGGTAAGAGAGGTGTTTAGCTGTTCTTGAAGACATTGATCTGCAAATAATTGGCTGTCTGAGAATTCCAGCCCAGCAGTGCCCACGCTGGCAGTCCCTTCTGTGCTCTGAGAGCAGATGTGGAAATTGGAAAGAGTTTTCCTCGGTCACAGGGTCTGACACATGATCAGGATGCGGGTCCATTTGTTCAACCCTCTACTCATAATAGGATATGTAGGGCAACTTCAGCCCATCCCCAAAGGGCAGCTTTGTCAGAAGGATTCTGCCTATGTCCGTCCCACAGTCCATCCAGCTGGCTGCCAACACTGTGTGCCCCATAACACTCCTGGCACTCTTGTCTTTGCAGCAGCCATCCTGGGAGTGCTGCTAAGTTGGCAGTTCTTTTTACTGTTCTGGCAAATACAAGGCAGAATGGGAAGATAATTTGTTAATGTTCGTGTGTCCAAGATTTAATCTGTACTGGTTTTTTGGTTTTTTTTAATAGTTTGGTTATCCCCAAAGAGTCAGTCCCACAAATAGGATTTTTTTTAGAACTGAATTGGCTTTGGGGCCATATAGCCACATCAATGTGCATTATGCTGCAGCTCGAAAGCAGATACAGGGTAAACTTGAAGACAGAGGGAATGCCATATTGTCAGTAAGTGAAAGTGCTTCTCTCTTTTTGAAGGACAGAAGAGGTATTTTCTGTAGTCTCTTGCTTCAACATCTTGTTTAGTGGTCTGTAAGAACACACTGCATTTAAGAGCAGAATAAGAGCAACAGCAGTCCAAGAAAACTTGCATCTGGTTTGTCCATGTAGCAAGTAGAACGAGAGTTTACTCCATAATTACCACAGGTGCAGAATAGAGAGAACTACAGTTCCCACTTTTAACCTTTTGGAGAGGGAGAGGAGCTAGCACAGACTGAGAACGTGACATGATTTGTCTTCCAACCAGCCTTTCAGTGGCAATTTGTAGGACTTTCCAGCCATCTGGAATGTGACTAGACCCAATCCACCTCTTAGTAGCTGGCCTTTGTAGTGTAGATGATGCATTCAGTTATTTTGTTTCTGTACTTCAAAACACTGTCCTCATTTTGATGTTCACTGGAAAATGTATAAAGTTTATAACACCTTATTGGATATCCAGATTTGAAATGTATAATCGATTTTTTTGGGGGGGCTAAACTTGATATCCATGTGTGATTATAGGCAAATGTCTAGTGTTATAGAATGTAGGTAAATGCATTATTAGTATTTATTACTCTGTTTTTTAACCTGGAAAAAGTTGCTTCCTTATACATTTTGTGGTTGAGTGGGAAGATATGGCAAATCATATCTGTTTTTTAAAAAGGACAATAATAACATTGGTTGCTATAATGGCCACCACTTATAAAGATGTCAGTGAAAAATTATAGCAATTACTTCTGCTAGTTTAAAAACTAAATCTGGTAAGCTTCTTGATTCTGTCTTCCTCTTCCTGGGCATCTTAGCGAAGCCTTGATTGCTTTTTCCAAATGTTTGTATTTAATACGTTCTACAATTTTTTTATAAATAAAATTAAATGTTAACACCTGATCTGGTTTTGTATTTCTTGAAATCAATAATAGTGTCCAGAAGGTTTCTACTCACTGTTTGCATCCCTTCAGGTACAGTAAAAGTACAATGCTAACTCATTTTGGTGTGTAGATTACTTTTTTTCTCCTGCACACAAACTTCTTGAGACTTCCCCTCTCTTCATCGAGCTCTTCCAGTTGAGTTCAAGAATCCTCACAAGAATCTCTCAATAGTCTCTCAAGAAGATATTGCATGTTGCTGTCTCACTTGCTGTTGCTGGCTCATCATTGTATGTGGTGAATCCTATTTTTTTATTATTTTGGGAGACCTTCTTTTCTGTAGCACACTGATTTAGGGCTTAATCAGCTGTAAAACTGAGCTGCTTTTCAGACTGCCAGTGCTTCAGACTCTCAGGAGTGTTCTGTCAGAGGAAGCTGATGTAAGTGGCAGATGATGATTCTCAGGGGAAAAATATTTTAAAAATTACAGTGTAAAGGGGGAAATGCCCCACTCAAATTCCCACAGATAACACACTGAATTTCTGGTTTGACACTACCTCTGCTAAGAGGGTAATTCTGACATTTGGGCAATCATAAAAAAAAAAGGCCAAACACAAACCAAAAAGCCCACCAGCCTGGAAGTACAATCAGTCATGCCTAAGTATCTCATGGCCAATTTAGACATTGCTGAAGGCTGAACTGTTCTTGCAGTGGGACTCCCTCCTCATGAAGGCAAAGTCAGATACTCAGGCACAGTGAGTTTTGGGTCTTTTCTTTTTGCTCTCCTTCCTCTCTGAGCACTTATTAGTTTATACCCTACCAGGAATGTGTGAATGGTGTTTCCTAAGGGATCTTGGGGATTCAACTAATTAGTAAAAGCCTCCACTAGAATAAAGAAAATGTGTCTGTAGATGGCTTTGAAAGTGATAGATGCACCTTGTTCATAATACATTTCAGTTCATCTTCAGTGTAAATGGGATTGTATTAATGTGTGTTTCAATGCTCTTCCTGTCTTTTTTGAAAAGGCTTTAAATTCAGTGCAAACTGCTATGTGATACTTGAATTAGTAGTTTATTTACCTATTGTCTCCCACCTGTTATCCATAGCAATGTCTTAGATTTATGTGCCATAGCATTGCTGAGGCAGAAAACATGCTTAAAGTATAATCCCTTGTGATCTAGGAAAGCCTTGTAAGTTTTAGAGGAGGCTCTCCCCTACCCCTGAAGGAAAGCAACAGTTTCCAAATGAAAAAGGCACTGCTGCTTTGTCTGCTTTTGGACCACTTAGTACTTTTCAAGGGTAATTTTTATCCAAATCACATGCAAAAATTGTGCTGCAGCCATGGTGCTGTATTACTGTTCCCAGCTGTGTATCTCATTGCCTCCAGTGTTACATGTTGTGAGTTCTAGGAAGTGGCAGTTCTGATCTGATTCCTGTAGTCCTGTCCCATCGTGCTGTCAGCTGAGGGAACTAGAGGGCAAACCTGCATGTCCTTAGATGGGCTCATAACCTCATAAGGAGTTTTGACTTTGCCAGCACATTATGAGTGTCCTTCCACTGGCAAAGGGAAAATGGGGATGGTCTTTAGAAAATATTAGCGTGAGGAAGGTGATGTTGCACTATGCACCTCGGAGACACAAAGCATGCCACAGAAACAGCTATCTTCACACTGTATTCCCAGCATGTGTGGGAATACCCAAATGTGGGTCTTGTTTTTTTTTTGGGAGCAAATTCTTCTTTGTATATATTGCAATGTGTGCTTTGCTCTAGTGAATCACGCCAACTGCAGTTCACCAAAAGTGTGCAGTGTGTGAGTAGCAAGGTGAGTTCCTGAGTTTTCCGTGTAGTTTATAGTGTAAATATTGGGAGTGGTCATCTAATGAAGTGTGAGCAGGAGGTGCCTTTTTGCCACTGAGCAGCTGCATAGCTCAGTCCTTGTAGGAGACTCAGTTCTGCATGTGTGAGCCAAAGAGATCTGCAGTGAACTGGGAGTAAAGCTCCTTTTCAAGCAGTCCCAAAAAATGGGATTTTTCAGCCAGACCTGCACCCAGTTTCCATCTTAGTAGAGACAATTATGAACGTGCAAGTGGGTGCCCCCCATTATTTATTGAACTGTGAATGGAGAGATCAGAACCAAGACATCGAAGCTGCTTGAATTGCAAAGTGTTTTTAAGTTGTTTGCTTGATCAGTCATTATTCACACAGGCATTGGCAAAGCAGTGTTAGACCTGGCCTGATGCATTTACCAATGGACCCTTTGAAAGTCTGAGTTCTGGTTCTCCTTCTCTTACTTCCCTTCTTTCTCTGAAAGCAAGTGAGTTTTTCTTTAATTTGTCATAGACAGGAGATGGGATTTTTGTTACGATTTGTTGAATTTCTTCTTTTCCTCCCATCCTTTTACCTTTTTGCCCTGTGTGTGGGTTTGGTGGATTGGGTTTTTGTGTGTGGGTGTGTGTGGTGTTTTGTTTTTTTTCATGGGGTGTTTTGTTTTGTTTTGTTTTTTTAAATGACTGGTATTTATCCCAGACCTCTTGAGTCAGGGTGAGCACCAATGTGTGGCTTGCAAACAATTTGTTTCCTGTAAATGTGTATTTATATTAAAAAAATGCTCATGTTGTAAGGTTGCTGATTTAACTAATTGTGTTAACAGCTACACTTCTGCTGTTTGTGTATCTGTCCTGTTATGGTTGTGATGGTTGTTTGCCAAGCCTGATAGGACTTCTGTTGGGTATTGTCATCTTCTGTGGCAGTCTGGCTCCTGTACAGCACTGGATGCTTTGAATAAGTGACACTGATCCGTGACAGTGTTGAACCTGACATTTAAAAAATTGAAAAGGGATATTTAACTTTTATTTTTATGCCAAAAAGCAATGTTTCATTGATGGAGCAGCATCCTATGCAGGTGGCTGATTTCAAACATTTCACTTGATTCTCTCCATTCCTTCTATTTTAAGGCAAGGTGTGAATTCACTGGAAGTTTCTAAGTAGGGGAAAATTGCCTTGTGTTCAGAGGGAAGTGTGTGTTGAAGGTGTCAGAATTACAGCTGCTCACTGCATATTTTCCCAATAATTGTATTTCGGAAATCTTTGCAAGTTAGGTCTGCAACATGTAACTTTCCCAGAAAAAAAGAAAGGGCTTATGAAATCCTTCACTGTCTCAAAAGAATAAAAGAGAAAAACAACAAAAAACTGCACATTTTGGAGGCCATTTCTCAGCTGGGCAGGGCCATATGTCAATAAAGATAACCACCAGTATCAATTTTGGGGGAGGAATGGGAAAAGGTATACCCGCCAGTGTATATTAATGTAATATAGTAATGCATTGCAAGTGCATTCTGGACTTTGCTGGCACTGAAAGGATCTTAAATACTCCTTGTCTTCTTTAACCATGTTTTCTTTTCTTGTAGAGATCTTCGTTTCCCTGGGTTGGTCCCCTTACATCAATGTTTGCCTTGGTAGATCTCACATATTTCTAGCTGGGCTTTTTTCCCTTAGAATTATAGCTCCTTGATGATGCACATAAATTTTAAAAATGGCATAGAAAGGGTTACAAGAACACCTGTGATGCAGTAAGACAGGCTAGGAAGTTCCACAGTCCTTTTTGAAGCAAAGAACTTGTGGTTTTGACTCATCAAGAAGCCACACTGAGTCAGTCACCTTTGTCCAATCCATAAAATGCTGGGCTGAGGAGCATTTGGGATTCTGATACTAAATCTCCTACAGCTTGCTGTGTGACTAGGCAAGTTGTTTCAGTCTGGTTTGCTTCATCTTCCTAATAAAATGGGGAAGCAGTGTTACTGCATTTCCTGGTACAGCCCTGAGAAGCCCCTCATGAAAAGCACGGCATCAGTGTTGGTTGTCTATTGTTCAATGAAATATCTGCCTTCCATCTAAAATATGTTTGTAACAGAGAGATTCTGAAGCAGGGCAAGGAGCTGTGGTGGCTTCTTGCTTCATCCCACCTGCATATAAAGTGCTGTGCTGGACAGGATGGTGGTTGGATGCTGATGGGAGTAGGGAAGATGTGAGGATTTATTCCCCCCAGGTGCTGTTTGCTGTATTTCAACATGAATCACACAAAGTGCAGATGTCATCATTTCTATATGCAAAAAAAATGTAATGAAGTGGAAGAGATCCACAGCAATCCTGGTTGTGACTGCCCTAGATGAAATTTATCCCCCTGGTGCTTTGGTTGAACATAAAATCCCAGGTAAAAATGAGATGGTAGGGATATGGAGTGTGTCTGTGATTTCAGGAATGACGGAGGGGCAGGGTGGTGGTGGGTGGCAAGCAGAAGAGGAACAGCATATGGCAAAAAATTAAAGCATTGGAATACCTAAGGGTAATGCAGCTAGGGCTGCTGATGTGTGTGCTGAGATACGTTCTGTGCTCTCCGGAATAAAGTCTGGAGGCATGAAAAAAAAATTAAAAGGATTCTCTGCTGTCTCCTACGATTTGGATACGTGGTTATGATGACAGAAAAATGTGTTGTCCTGATTTTCCTCTAGGCTTGTTCTGGAAAGAAAGTGCATATGGTGAATACCATGATGAACACATCTAATAAAAGCTGTTCTGGCAGAGGAGAACTGGAGGAAGAACAAAAATTAGTGCCTCCTTCGCCAAGCTGCTGCTGCTACTTTTGGACTTTTGTTTCATGGAAGACATGAATTTTGATTCATTTCCAAAGACAGCTTGGAAACTCCAGGCAGCAGAGGAAGGGACTCCCCGTTGACTTAGCTGTTTTTCTCTGAATGCCTTGCACTTGTGTGAAATGCAGGCAGTGCTGCTTCTCAGGTCATTTCCGAGGGAAGGTCAGTGCGTGGGGACTGACCCTCCAGCCCTCAGTTTGAGTGATCCACAAGTCTCAGTGCCTTCAAACACATTGAACTTCATGCAAGGTCGGGGAACTTGCAGCACCTGCTGGGGGCACCTCAGTTAAAAAGGAAAACCTTTGATTTCCAACCTGAATAGATGCAAATGGTGTATTGGAGAAGCTCTGTCTTTCTACTGATGGCCAAAGTCTCCTTGATGTTGCCTCCAGCACTAAGCTGGGTGATAAGGATTCCTTTAGTCCCTCCAGGCTGTCCTCCCTCCCTTCAACACTGAACAGAGATGGTTTGTGCTGATCATTCATTCAACTAAGTTGAGCAGTTTAATCCATTTTTAATTTGAAGCCATGTATATTAAGATGGTTAGAAACTAATAGATGATTTACCTACTGAAAATAACTCATTTGGGGACCAGGCAGTGGAAATAGCTGAGGTAAGAATAGGGACAGCATGGTTTGGTGAGTGCTCTGAGAGTGATTTGCCAGCTCTGATGGGAAGCAATAAAGGGGAGGAAGAGACAGTAATCAGTGAATCAATCCACACGGCTCATTTAAAAACACCTCCTTTTTTGTGGCTTTGGTTACAAGAATGCTTTGTGGGCTGTAGAAGAAAGGCATTAGTAGCTGTTTTAAACAAACCATATTCTAATTTCATATTTCATGATGTCCTGTGAACCTCTGAGCAAGAGAATTTCCACCTGCATGCTTGTTGGGGGAGAGGGAGGGCAAATGGGCAGCAGATATTTTAACCCAGAGGTTGCAGTTCAAGTAAGCAGGAGCCTTCTGCAAGGAGTGCTAGTTTGCAGTTCAGGAGCACTTTTTTTGAGAAGGGATGGAATGAGACACTAGAAATGCCATTTCAATAGAAGACACCAAGATGATGCCTGAAGGAAATAATGAAATGGCTATATCCTCGTGGGAAATGGTGTCTCCATCACCTAGAGTAAAACCTGCACAGTGGCAAGGATTGCCTGCCTTTGCATCCCAGCTGGCTCTGTGCTTTGACATGGCATGGCCTGGCTTTCTAGAGATGAGCTGGGACACAGTGATCCTGCCCAGCCCAGGCTGAGCCAAGCCCAGACCCATGTCATGGCTCCCTAGTGAACTGGATGAGCTGTACCCAGGCAACTGGGAGCTGACTGTGCACTGGTAATACTGAACCACTTCTCTTTGGGAAGAAACATGAAATATCTGGCCTGAAAACCTGGAGGGAAAGATTTAAACATTGAGTGCAATCTCAAGATAAGCCTTTAATGCACATATTCAGAAGTCATCGATGCTTTTGGCAGTTTTGGTTGTACTTCAAAGGAAGGTGATCAATATTCCTGGTCTGTTGCATGTTGTTGCAGCTTTATGAAACAGCAGCTTCACATTTCAGGGATGATTCTCACCAGGCCCTGCAATTGCAAAGTCAGTCCCCTAGGGAAGTCATAGCAGTCAGAAAAAGGAAGACCTCTGTTGTGATATACCTTTCCTTCCACCTGTAAATAAATAATAATTAGATGTGAGAAGATTTTATGGACATCCCCTCCAGAGAGGCGTAATTTATTTATTTAAACAAGGCTACCAATTGAATCTATCCCAATATTAAGATTGCAAGAGGTCTTCCAGCAAGGTGGTGTGTTTTAAAATCCTGGCATCTGACTGCAGGAACAATAAATAAGAGAGTTGTTTGACTTATGCAGATATCTGCTGTGATTGTCTTTAAAATTTAATGGAAAAGAAAAGCTCATCGTCATTGAATGACTTCAGGTTGTCATCAGATGTCCCTTTTTTCTTATGGTCTTCTGGAGCTCTGCATCAGTGGTTCTCAGTTTCTGACACTGTTGGTGTGTTGGGCAGCCACGGTGCATTCTTATTAAGTCCCTGGAAGTGAACAGTCATAACAGATAAGCTGATCTTAATGGAGTTTGTAGTGGTGTGGCTCAGTGAAGGTAAGAGAAAAGCATAATGATATTTTTAGAGGAAAACCAAGTAAGGCTTTGAATTTGGTCTGCTGCTTTACTGTCACTTTATCACAAGGGAAAAGCTCTGTAAGCAAATAGCAGCATTTGTGGTTGGAAGGAAGAACTGGAGGAACTTTGAGGAACTGAGTGCATTTCCTGAGAGAGATACAGCGAGGTAAAGTTTTTGTTGTGGATTTTCTGAGAGGGCAGAAAAGATGGCTAATATTGTGTGTGATCAGAAAGGTGAAACGGACCCTTCTTTGAGAATTACATTGACTATTGTAACTCAGTGCACCAAAAAAAAACCCCAAACCCAATAATGAAAATGTGATGACTAACCAAACTGATGGCTTTAGCCTAGAGTGAGCACAAAGACTGGCTGCCAGAGAGCTGCACTTGAAAGGACAATGGTTACAACACTGTTCAGTATTTCCTGTGAGGAGCAGGAATATGAGGAGGGAACATGAATGCATCAGTAGAGAATATTGGGCCCAACACTGCTCAGTATCCTCATCAAGTATGCTCTGATGAAATTTGCTGATGATACCAAATTGAGAGAGGAAATGGACACTTGGAAGGGAGAGCCACACTGCAGGAAGACCTGGATAGATGGGAAGAATGGGTAAACAAGAACCTTAGAATTTCAACAAGGGTGAGGTCTTGTACCTGGGAAAACATAATCCAGGAATGCACCATAGGCTGGGATCTACCCAGATGGGAAAAGAACCTGGGGGTCCTGGTGGCCAAGCAGCTCAGGATGAGTGAGCAGTGTGGTGCTGTGGCAAAGAAAGCCAATGGGATGCGGGACTGCATCAACAAGGGCATCACCAGCAGACACAGAGAAGTCCTCATTGCACTCTGTTCAGTGCTTGTCAGGCTGTACCTGCAATACTGTGCTCAGTTTTGGTCCCCACTATGCAACAAAAGCTGTGGACAGGATGGAGAGGGTCCAGAGAAGGGCCATAAAGATGATCAAAGGCCTGGAAGTCTGACATGTGAGCAAAGGCTGGGAGAACTGGGTTTGTCCAGTTCTTAGTTCTTTAGTTTGTTCTCTGCCTTGAGAAAATAAGGATTAGGGGAGACTGTGTTTTTGCCAAGAAAGGCTAGAATAGATGAGACTTGAGGTCCCTTCCAACCTGGTATTCTGTGATTCCATGGTAAGATTTAAAACTTGCAGACTTGGCTACTTGAGCCCATACTGACTTCTGATGTTCTCTTGAGCAATGGGAAACCAGGCCCAGCTTCCCCTCTTGGTACTGATGTTTCATTTTTCAAGATCCTGCCTATGTGGAGAGGTGAAAGGAACCAAAAAATGCAGCTGGAAGAGGATGTTGCAGGTGGACAACCTCCCTTAAGCTCTGAGGAGCTTCATGAAAGTGCACTGAGCTGCACAGTCTTTCTCAGTTCTGCAGGTATAACATCAGATCCTTCGCTTGTGCTGTTCAGTGGCACCAACAATTCTCCTCACACCAAGGCACTGGAAGCACCTACACAAGTTATCAATTCTCTGTGCTGGAGCTGCTTTGTTTTTTTTTATTTATGAACTGAAGATGGAGGTGACTCTCTGCTTCTTCTGTGCCATTTTGTATCATTTATCCATGCTGCAATATCTGATTACGCCTTATGGACCTTCTCTGAATGGTCTCTGTGCTCTGGAAATGTGAGTTAATATTTTAAAGTGTAAATTTATAGATTGAGAGTTGCCAAAAGGATCCTTTTTTGATCTCTGGTGAGCACCAAAATTATGGGAACTCGGCTCAAGGGGACCTTTGAGAGAAGAGGAAAGAATTGGTCCCAAGCAGAGCCCTTGTAATAGGGATTCCCAAATGAGCCTTGGGCAGCAATAATGATGTTCTTGAGTACCCTGTCAGACACTTTTCTTTTTTTCCTAATGAGGACAGCCTGTACTGCTGCTTCTCCAACAATATATGATATGTTCCTTATTTGCCTTAACAAAATAAGCACCAGTCCTTGCAGCTTTCCCAGGCTCCAGTAGAGAGGACTTTATCTGCCTGTCTGCTGTGGAAGCACACACCTATCCCAGGCACAGGACAACTGGGCTACTGAGGCACTGCTCTCTATCCTAGTGACATACATTACACATTAAATGGATATCAGTGTAAGTTTCAGGCTGGAGTTCACATGGAATGGGGAGCAACAGCACTGAAGCTGCGTCCTGGGACTGCTGTTAGTAACATGATGCTGCCAGTGCTGCAGAGACTTGGAAGTAACAGTGCCAGTCAAGTCCTCAGCCAGAGATGCCTCAGCAGCCCAATACATGTGCCATTTTATGTGGAGCATTTGCTATTACTCAAGAAGCACTGTGTCAGCGGGGAATTCTGTTTGCATCCCCTCAAATGCTGCCGCCTGTCCTTTTCAAAACGTCTTTTAAAAAGTCATTGCCTTGCAGCTGGGGAGGGAATCCTCATAATTCATGGTTGCTTGGGCAGCGTAGCAGCAGGCAGCCCCTTGCACTGGCAGGGCTGGGACTGTCTCCCCCTCTGCTACAGGCAGCTCCTGGCCTGGGTGATTTCTTCCCAGTGAAGCCAGTGGGGAAACTCCTCCCCAGTTCAGTGACAGCAAGATCTGGCTTTTGGTGCTTTGAGTGGCAGTTTAAGGCCACCAAATAATAATTATTTTTTCTCAAGGCAGCCAGCTGCAGCTCCAGAATGGGGGAAAGGGTAATGTACCAATAGAGGATTTTGTCTCACATAGAGACAAAATGGGATTTCATCTTACTTCTCCTATCACAAATAAGTTCTCCCATCTGCAAGGACTAGATGTCTGTGAAAGAAGAGGGTTAGAGAAACTTTAAAACAACCTAGCACGTTTGTCAATATGCTCCTTTCAGCAACCAGTGGCAGCAACTTGTGTCTTTCTCAGCAGTAAGAGCTGCAAGGGGATTTCAAAGGCCTTTGTAAGTCTGGTAGGTCTGAACAGCCAGAGGTGATAATGAGGGATGAACTTGCCCACGACAGGCTTGAGGTGCTGCAGTAAAACCAATGGCAAGTTTTCCATGCCATCTTGCTCAGACCAGCAGCCCATGGTGCCTTCCCGCTCAGTAACAGCCAGAACTGCATTTGCTATAAACAAACACAACAGACAGTTGTTTTTTTTTTATAAGGGCCAATGTATTTATTGACCCAATCTGCAGCAAAAGGAAAAAAAAACGAATTATGTAATAAAATGAGTAATGCTAAGTGGGTGAGGGAATTTCTTGGTGTTTTCTAGCATGCAACACCTTCAACAGAAGTGTGTGCGGCTGAGCTTGCATCACTGACAATGTGAAAAAATTTATCTTGCTTCAGAAGGGAAGCATTCTCCCATGCTAGTAAGTCACCCTTCAGAGCATCCTTCCTGTTCATGCTAACCAGAGGTAGCCATGCATGCAAAGATCTCTTCTTTTTTCACCATCAGAAAAGAGCAGGCTGGTACAGAAGTCAATGAAAGAGGCCGTCCAGGCTGCATCAGCTGCCAACAGTCCCTGCAGCTGTTCACTCCTCAGAAGGCACCCTGGGCCACCATCAACTGTCTGTGAAATTAGGAGAATATTCAGAATTTTCCTGAAATAAAGTGAAATAAAGCCATGTATTTCACATGTCTCTGGAAGGAAAGTGGCACTTCACTGCCATGGAAAATTTCCCCTCTCTCCCCTTGCAAATCTGCCCTCGGTGGTCCCAAATGCTGTTCCCCCTGATGAGACAGTGGCTGATGCAGCACTACACTGTGATGTGTGAGGATATTTAATGATGTATTGTCACTATAATGTCACATATTCATCATTCCAAAAGCAGCCAAGTCTCTTCTTCTGAAGTGGCCACAATGTCACAGTGTTGTGAAGTTTCCTCGTGTCTTCTGACAACGTTTCAGCTCTTGTGCATTTTCCCTCACATTTGATAGTTTTATCCTCCATCACTCAGGTGTTTACTTGCTCTTTACAGACTATGGTACCCTCTCAGCATCTTTGGAAAAAAGGCCCCATGAGCACTGTGCTGATGGGCTCTCCAAGGAAGGAGAGGCATTCCTGAGCCTCCCTTTAGCAGCCATGGGGGAGAAACACACTGGGCAGCCAGCAGAGGAGTGATGCAGCAATGGCCCCAGCCACAGCCTGCTGTTTGGGCAGCACCTGTGCCTCTGCCTTTCACCTCTTCCCTGGCAGGTTTCCATGCAGCCAGCTCCTGCAAGGTGGTGAGCCCTGGGGAGTCCCACCACAATCTCCTTGTTCCACCTGCCCCCATGCCTGTGGGGGACCAAGCATCAATGGGGAGGACAGAAAACACACACCAAAACTGCCTTAAGCCAAAAGACACTGACATTCCAGGAGAGAGAAGTTACTTCCAGCTTGCTGAGCGCTCTCCATGGTCTCATTCCCTCCCATTTATAAAGGTACCTGTCAAGGAGGACTGCAACACAAATGTCCCAATTGTCACAGGACTGCAGAAGGATGAATTCCCCCCTGCAAGATCTTCCACCTTTGTAGTGCTTTGTGGGGCCTCCTGATCCAAGGGCTGGAGCTGAAAACCACTGAGCATCCAGTGGCTCATCTGGTGCTGTGCTGTAAAATGGTTTGGTTGCATTTGGTGTTACATGTTTTTGAAACCTTTTAGGAGGCACTCAGCAGTTTATATACGTGCTAGACTGATCACTGATAGCAGGAGAAATTCTGACTGGACGTGCTTGCTATCCCCCATTCTCGCCCTCCACCGAAATCCTTGTTTACAAAGACTTGTTTCCTTTTAAATCATTCTTCTGCACATCTAGGAGGGCTGACACGCTTCTTTTCAAAGTGAAATACCACTGTACATTCATTTAGGGCTCGCTCACTCCCTCTAGATCACAGCCAAACTCACGCTGTGCCCCTCTGAGGGCTATTTCTGCTGCTGCCTAAGGAAGATCAATTGATAAGTGAGGTTTTCTTTTTCTTTAAATACTTTAGATTATAGCCCCCGTTGCTCACTAAATATTTTTCCTTTGAGGCTTTGAGTTCCTCTTTTGTCTATCAAAAAGAAGAAGGTAGCACAAACTGCTAGACCATCACCACCTCCTTCTCACAACTATCTGCATCTCATCACCATCTGCTCAATAAGTCTGGATTGAGGATTTACCCCTCACTAATCAAGATAGAGCGGAAATGAATCATGTTTGTAATTGTACAGCTCCTTCCACAGGGTTGTATGTGCCACAAGTTTGCCACTGGAGACATTCCCAGTTTCTTTAAAGCAGGGAAATCCTAGTGGCAGCCACATCTATGAGTTTTGTGAAACTTCCCAAAGCTCCCTCCCACCTGAGTTCCTTTCTCTATGATTTAAATTTCTGCTTTGCATTGCTTTTCAGAAAGATGCTCCAATTTAAAAGGACAGAAAACTCATAGAGTATTATATTTAATGGAGAATTGTAGTAGGGAGTAGGAGCAGAATGGATGATACACATGCAGTATATATCTTTTGGGTTTTTGAATGTTCAGTGATTACTTTTTGGTGATTCTTCTTGTTCTGGCACCCTAATCCCTTCCCTCTCCAAGTCATTTTCTGATTTAACTGAACTCCTTGCAGCTCAGATTCTTTGAAGTGGAACCTCAAACCCAAAATATACAAAACCAAGTCAATCTTTTGAACTCAGGAAATTATGTGGGTTTGAACTCAGATACAAAGGAACCCAAGCACACTCCTTACATTTGCTGGTATGAAAGTTGGCAACTATTGGTCAAGGCAACATGTACTTAAAGTGGTCACATCAGCAACCTCCCTTCCCCTGGGCATGGAGCTCTCACAACATCCCAGGGTGTCCAACACTCAGTTTCATCCAGCCACAGACTCCTGATAAGCTCAAAACCTGCCAGGAATCAAACAATGTGCCCGCCAGTGCTCTCCAAATCCCTGGAAAGTCACTTCTTCCTTGCTGGAGGAATGGACTCAGGAGAGCAATGCTGGGGGTGTCTCAGCACCCCTGTCACCAGGTCCACCTCTGTCCCTTTTCCACAACAGCTGAGCTAGCCCTCTCCTTTTGTGTCCCACAGTTTGGAAACAGACTCCAAAGAGGGAGAGTTTCCAAGGGCATGAATTCAGCCATTACCTTGTTCTTTGCTGTAATAAATCACATTCAGATCAGATACCCCCCTCTGGAGCAGTCCCAATTCTCCACTACAGTGAGAGCTTGGTTTGACTTTTTTGGTGATCAAGATGCAGTAAGTCGTTTTGTCAGTGCTAGTCACATCTGGGATGTCTTTGAGTGCAGTTTGTAAACTACATTTATGGGAAATCCTCTGAGGACACAACGTAGCTGAATAAATTTGGTCATGTGGGCTGATAGTCTGAAATTTAACCCACTTTGCACCCCATCCTTTTAGTGCAAATAAAGGGGGTTGGATATGCCTAAAAAAACTCAAAAAAGCAAACAACAAAAAACCCCAGTCCTATGATTTGGATTTACCTCCTCCACATGGCCAGGCTGTGCCTCACATCACTGCCAAAGGACCAGCAGTCGCAGGCAGTCCTTGTTTGCTGCCATGCAGAGATGGAAATCCCAAAGTATTTAAGGGAAAAGCTGCTGCTCTCAGCATCTCTTGGCCAGCACCAGAGCTGGCTCATTTCTTTACTGGACGTCATTAGGAACTAAATTTCTTTTTTGCACTTAAAAGCAAACCAACCAGAAAGCACAAAAATAAAAGTTGATAAAATATTCTATGATAGGCAAATAAAAACATATAATTTTTAAAGCTTCCAAAAGAGAATTCTAACAGATTTTTATTTTTTCCCTATTCTGTCAAATATCAAGCACATTAGGATTTGAGTTTTCACATGAAAATGCAACAATTTTAAACATAAATTTTTCTAAAAGAGTTCTCTATTATTCTTTAAAAATAGTCAGGAAAAAGACTTTTTTTCTTGATCTGCTTCCATGATAGAGGTTTTTATTTGTTCTAAATTTTTAATTCTTGCAGCAATACATCAAGTTCAGCTTTATGTTTTTATTTTGAAAGCCAGAACCCTCCCCAGAGAGATCCTTTATAGGGACAGGTTATCTCTCAAGCATATTTTTTTTTTGTCCTGCTCTTTTACAAAGCAGGGATTGGTACTGGTACTTACTATTATTTACTACAACACATTTTGAAGAATGGAAACTGTGGCTGGTAAAAATCTGAGTTTTTTAAAAAAAATGGAGTGTTTCTCCTTTCAACAAAACTGGAAACCTTTGGTTTCTTCAACCAAATGCCAAGAAGCAAAGAAACAAGGAAAAATAAAGCAGGTAAGAGCAAAGATTTCCTTTCAGCCTCAGGTGAATGACCATGACCCTTGTGATGCTCATCTCCCCAAGAAGATGGTTCCTTTCCTTGCCTGAACTCACTGGGGAGAACTGAGAGAGAGATGAAGGTCACCAACACATCAGCTGCTCAGGCAGTTACTGGGAATAATGACTGTGCTATGACTGCATGTAAATTAAGTAATTATTTCAAAACAAAGCAAACATATTCTCCACAAATTTATTTACATGTTCAGAAATCTTCAGAAATTCACTTTGTTAAATGATGACAGCCACGCTTTTCTTATTTGAAAATTGCTTACATTTTTTTTTCTTCTCCCATAATTTTTCTTTTTTCTTTAGATGCATGACTGCTGCTTGCTGATGAAAGTCACTGGACTAGCATAGATTAAACTGCTCTGGGGAGGTGGAGGCTTCTCAATCAGCAGGTGAGGAGCCTCCTTTCCTCAGCAGTGGGAAGTCCATAGGAATTTTGCTGTTGGTTTGCAGATGTGAAGTATCAACCCAGAGTTTCCAAGTGTTTGGCCTGGTGACACAGCACCAGGGAAGGGCACTTTGCTGCTTGTGTGCCACGTTGGTTGGATGTGCCTGCCAACCTTTTCCCTTCCAAGGAAAGACACAGCAAAGCATTTTCATTTTATGTGATGTCGATTTGCAGATTTTCTGCAATTAATGCATTGTCTTATGTTGTGGAGGATTTACGGTTGCACTTGATGATCTTAAATGTCTTTTCTGACCTAATTGAATCCATGACTCTATGACCTCTTAGGAGTTAGGACATGTGGTGAAGGGCTCTTTCGGTCCCACACACAGGCTGATGTACAGAGGCATGAAAGCAGCCTGATGAATATTGGCTTGAAATATTCTTGGCCACAAAGCAGAACAAAGTACAGGAAAAGAAAACAAAACAAACACCAGATCCACCCAAAATAATATCAATTGGGTTGTGAGACTTTTCTGCTTAAAAGACACAGCTATGCTTGCCAGTTTGCTTTATTTCTAATAGCCTAAAATGCCTCTGCAATGAGTATTATGGAAAATATATAACAGACTGATACTGGCTTAGAAGTCACTATTTTAAATGGAGGAACTGTAAATACCCCACCAAAATGGTAAGGGAGCTCTTATGACACCAGAAATTTAAGTTATCACAGCAGAATATGTTTAAAATTACTGTTGTGGCTCGTGTTAGACTGCTTATAGAACACATGCTTTGCTGGAATAAATCAAAGTAATTGGGAATCTGCCCTGAATTTCCATGGCATTGCTGAATTCATTCAATTACATCCACAGAGGTCTTTCTGATGTATGAATGACTTTTGAACTCAACCCTGCACCTCAGTGCTGCTGACTGAACTGTGGTGTTGGGAGGCTTTACCAGTGCCCCTGTTTGGGCCACTTTGGGCAGCAGAGGACATCGTTCCACAGGGACTTGCAACCAGGAATTGGCAAGGATTGCTGAGGGAAGAAGACACCCTGGTAGAGAAACCTGTGCCAACAGCAAGGTGTCGAGTCCTTGAAACACCTCCATCTGTAGGGGCCAGACCTTCTCTGACCACTGGGAGCTGCCACCACAGGCACACTCCTACCAGAGCCACGGGCAGAGGGGTGCCCAGTGCAACCAGGGCAGCCCCCCCCACCCCAGGGAGCAGCGTGAGGGAGTGGACACCCTTCGCTCCCCTCAGCAGGTTCCTCTTCTGCACCAAGGAACTCACCCTGCGCTGGTGCCCAAGGGGATTTCATGGTCTCCGATGCTGACAGAGCCCCTGAACGAGCCACAGACCTCAAAAAACCTCTGGAATATTTCTAATAGGTGCCTCTGGCTTAGAGGCTGAATCAGCCCAGCTGTATTTTAGGGAGGCAGGAGAACCTTTGTACCCAGAGAGGAAAGGCAACCTTCCTGAGGGAAAGGAGGAGTATCCAAACTCCTGGGTGCAAGAGCATTTAATACGTGTGCCCTTTGGCTCAGCACTGCCCCTTTCTGCAGGGACCCCTTTCAGAGAGCCCTGAGTCTCTCTCTGCTGTTCTGCCTTGGGTGCAATTCCCAGGTGAGTCAGCTGGGACTTCAGAGGGGTTCGGTGAAAGCAGAACCCATCTTTCTCCGAGCCGAGGGCTTGTGAGCGACTGTTGAGAAGAAACAGTCACTTTTCCTGGTATGCCTTTAGTCAGTGTGACCTTAAGAGTGTGAAAAACAGGGGGCCCAGTGGTGACTGCCGTGGTTAAACAGCAGCAAGAGCATTTTCACAAGAGGACTTCAATTCAGTCGTTAACTCAGAAAACTTCCACGAAGACAGCAGGGCTTTTGGGTAAGGTTTGAAGAGTCAGGCACTCACAATGGTGTAGAAAACACTAGAAAAGGATGAAGAGGCTGTGAGGTGCTGAAACGTTCGTGTCGCTAGCAAGGCTGGTTAGGGAGGAATTGTCTCAGGATATGCAAAAAGCACCCAACAAAAGTTTACCAGGGCACTGCTGCAGCATTTAATGGAGACACTGAGTTGTGTTATTGATCAGAGTTTTCTACTGGCGGTCCTACATATTTTTGCCATCTTAAATGAAAACGGTTTGTGTCCAGAAACCCCAAGTAACAAAGTCAGCAAAGCTAATGAGATTAGCATGTCTTACTCATAAGAAGGCTGATTTGAAAAGGCCGAGTGTGCATGTAGGGGTCTGGCTTTAATCATCTCCTCTAACATTCAGGCAACTGGAGATAGTTTTGTAATAGAGCTCTTGTTGCACAAAGACAGCAACCAACCAGCCAGCCAGGTAATTTCCTACGTATGTACTCTCTGGGGGTTTTATGATTGACTTTATCTTCTCGTAATGTGCAACTCATCCACCTCACTATCTATACATGGATTTCTTTGGACCAAAACAGCTGGGGTTTTTAAAAATTACTCTCCAGCATTTCAGAAAAAATGATTTTGTTTGTCTCCTTAAGGGTTTGACCTAATGCAGATCCAATCTGGGTGTTTCACACTTGCCCAGAGTTTGGTGGTTTAAAAACTGCAAAACAGAAAACTTTAGAAGTGTGGCTTTTACAGTGATATATTTCAAGATGGTTTTATACTTAGTGAAATTACAGCTGGCGCCCTGAATACTACACAATCTTACCTCTAGGAATTGAAATTGGATTTTTAGAAAGTCTTTCAGATGCCTTTTGGTAAAGTTGTGGTTACTCATCTCGATTTATGGTGGCAATCACCTCCAATCTCAAAGACGTATTTTAATGTTTCAAAGGTGCCTTAAGTCCGGGCTAAAAAGATTTCAGATGGGCACCGCCAATTCTTCCTTTTTTTTAAAAGGATGGATGGTGTCTTTTACACCCAATACCCAAACCTGCCTGCACTTCTCACTTCTCCCTCGAAACGTGGCGATAATTGCATTTAAATTTCAGAAGATGGCGTTGAAGATTTGCAATTAATCCCCTAAGCCCTGCGTGTGCCCTGGGCGCCGGCAGCCTGCCAGCACAGGGCGCGATGACTGGTTTTTTGATCTGATACGTTACAGCAGAAAGGATGTGGATGTGTGTTGGAGACGTTAGGGCAGAACAACAACAAGAGAGTGGCGTAGCACGAAACACGTGTTTGAAGCCTGAAAGGCGGTAAGAGCGACTTTTCATGCAAGCCCGGACCTCGCTCCCACCACGTTTGGGCAGGGGGCTTTGAAGGCAGGCGAGCGAGTGGGTCGCAGCCCCGGTGCCTTGAGATGAACTTTCCCCGACACAGCATCCCCGGAGCTCAGCGGGGCTGGAATCGCTCCCGGCCGGGGCTGGCGGCTCTCCCTGCTCCGCCCGCTGCCGCCCCGTCGGGGTTCGCCCCAGCACCGCTGCTTTTCCCCACCTTGCCCCCCGTTTCACACCTTACGGAATGCAAAGTATAGGCTGGATGGGGAGAGCCCGAGCCCCGAGGGAAGGGGGTGCTGGTGTGTGTCTCATCCCCCTCCACCATCCCGGCTCTGTGGCGCAGGTAAAGCCGGGCTGGGTCGCAGAGCGTGCCGGCAGAGGGTACCGACCCCGGACACGGCCTGAGATGGGTGGGTGGGCAGGTGGATGCCCCCGCCGTCTCCCCGAGCATCCCGGGGGCCCGGCCGGCGCCGTCTAGGACGTTTCTGGTGGGTGTAGCGAGCTGGGTCTTTACAGTAAAAGCCACCCGGCTCTCACAGGTAGGAGTTTCCCCGGACTATTTATGTATATGTGTCTGTCTGTATAGATTTAAAAAAAAAACCAAACCCAGCCCAGCGGGGACGCGGAGAGGGCGCCGGGCTGCACGCCCTCCCGCCCGCAGCGCCTGTTTACCAGCAATGGGTATGTGTCACTGCCTCAGATGTTTTCCAGCTCCCCAAGTCCCCCCTCCCCTCCGCCGGCTCCACCTCCGGGCCCGGGCCCGCCTCCCCCAGCCCGGGCACGACGCCCTCCATCATATAAAGAAACTTCCCGGTGCCGCCGGCCCAGTCGCCGTGCGCCCCGTCGGAGCAGCCACCGCGGCACCCGGGCGGTCCCTGCCCGCTCCCAGCTCCGCGACACAGGTAAGCGGTGGCGGAGCCCCCCGGACCCCCCGAGCCCTTCGGACCCCCCGCCCGGGCACAGGGGACCCGAGGAGGGAGGTGGGATGGGCGGTGCGGGCTCCTCAGCTTCCCCCCGTCGGGGCTTCTGCTGGGGCTGTGGGCACCTGAGCGAGCGCTTTGGCCTTTTTTAATTTTCTCTTTCTTTTGTACTTTTAATTATTTTTGTAAATTTTCATTCTGTTTCACCCCGATTTAAAGCAAAAAGCTAGCTCCCGCCCGTGATGCGCTCCCGAGGTGAAGGCGCGCACCCGGTCCCCGCACCGCTCCGTTCCCCCAGCCCTCGGGATGCTCCCGGGAATGGGTGGGGAGGGATCCGCTTCATGCTCAGTCAAAGAGGGAAAAACTACTTTTTTGGAGTCTCCGCACGGTCTCTGGAGGGTCCGGACACCCCCCAAGACGCACCATGTGCGGGAAAGGTGCGGAGGGACCGGGTTTGGTGTTCGGGGGGATGCTGTCCCTGCGGAGAGGTGTAAGGGATGCGGAGCGGAGCTGCCCACAGTAGCGTGCACCTGTCTAGCAAAGGGCTCCGAAGGGCTCCTCGTGTGTAGCGGCAAAGATTCCTGGTCGGGGAACACTTTTTTTGTTAGATGTAATAAGCGAGAGAGGGAGGGGAACCCATGAAACGAAGCTTTCGGGCATTCAAGCACTTTTTCAGGCCCATGAGACAGACCTGAGGCCGGGTGTCCATCGGTGGCCTGATGTTAGCACCTGTCCAGCAGGTGCCCATGACTGCAGAGCAGCGTGTGTGTGCACCTCTGCATGCTGGCAGGGCCCTGTGTGGTGGGCTGCAAGCTCCCACGTCCCTGGGGACAGTGCCCTTATGCCAAGCTCCGTGGGTTGCTGTCTTTCCACTTTTAGGTATATGCAATGTATGGATTTGAATGTTGCTATGTATGAGTGCTGGGAGCAGTTGGAGGGGTAGATATGAATAGGACATCATGTGTTCAAATGTGTCTTGCTTAAGTGAGCTTGTGAAAACTACTTTGATGTTATAGATAGATGACATATAAATCATAACTGCATGTGAAGCCCTCAAAATTGTGTGCAAGTGTCTAATATTACATATGTGCACCGTCATTTGCAAATAAATTTATTTGCAATTTTTTCCTCTTTTGGTCAAAAAGTAAACCCCCAGTTGAACTCTGAGCAGGACAAGGGGTTTGTGTCTTAAGTCTCTTGCAATGAAAATTTCAGCAACCGATGTGTATTCATGCAAAACAGTGTCGGGACAGGGGGAAGTCTCTCAAAGTCTGCAGCAGGAGCGGCGCCTGGGGAGGGCTGTGGGGGGCTGTGCCCAGTTTCCTGAGGCTCTGTACCGTGTTTCCCGGGCCCCCCCAGGGCCCCCTGCATGCAGAAGCTGCTGTTTGGTGTGCTGTGTGTGACATCAGGGACTTTGCCCAGCGCTTGACCTGTGGGTTTTCCTCTCCCTGCATCCTACCCATTTCCCCCCTCTCCCCAGCCCCCCAGAGAGCCGGAGCTTGGACCGTGTGTGGAGAGCTCATCCTGGTGGGGCACGCCAAAACTTCCCACCCAACCTCTGACACGAGTGGCATGAACTTGGAGCCGGGCGAGTGCGGGATGAACTCAGTGAGCTGTGGTAACGGGAAACTTCGCCAGTGGCTGATCGACCAGATAGACAGTGGCAAGTACCCCGGGCTGGTGTGGGAGAATGACGAGAAGAGCATCTTCCGCATCCCCTGGAAGCACGCTGGCAAGCAGGACTACAACCGTGAGGAGGACGCTGCCCTCTTCAAGGTAAGGCTCAGCCCGGGGTTGGGACCATGTGATACAGGCAGGGCAGGAGGGATGCTCAGAGGTGCTGTGATGCCCCTCACCATCCTGGCCTTGCCACCTGCCTCTGCAGACTGGTTCTGCTCACTGGCTGCCTGGCTGGTGGCCCTGGTTGTGCCCTGGTGTCCCCTGTGTTTGCAGGACAGCCCTTTTGCACTTCTCTGTGTGGAGCTAAATGTTAGTGGGACTGCAGCACATCTGTTTCCACATTCATCTTGGATTGTTTTCTCCCCTTTCTTGTGCCTGCTAAACTGTTTTTCCTACCTTACTATGCTGCTTTTTTTTTTAGCTTAAACCAGCAGGGAGTAAATTCATGCACATAACAAGCACACACATACATGCTGTTTTAAGCATTGTACCTTGTAGTTGATTCTTTTTTTTTTCCTTTTTTTCCCCCTTTTTCTTTTTTTTTCTTGCTCTTTTGATTATCTGAAATGTTTCCAGGCTTGGGCTCTTTTTAAAGGAAAGTTCAGAGAGGGCATTGATAAACCAGATCCCCCTACCTGGAAGACAAGATTAAGGTGTGCTTTGAACAAGAGCAATGACTTTGAAGAATTGGTGGAGAGAAGCCAGCTGGACATCTCAGATCCCTATAAAGTGTACAGAATAGTGCCAGAAGGAGCTAAAAAAGGTAAAGCATCTCAAATTTTCTGTGTAACAGAGTGTGAATATGTCTCATTGTAAGCATATGAGGACTGAAGTGTGCTTTTCTGGAATGGCCCTGCAGTCTTTTTAAGTCTTTTAAGGAGCCAAAATGAGGGCTCAAGTGCAGCTTGTTCTGATGACTTTAGAGGCTATGTCTGCAGGACTGCTGGCATTTGAGTTGGAGTACTGAAAGGGAGCCCTTGCAAGAAGATGCAGCCAGGAGCCTTGCACTTCACTGGAGGAATTGCTCTTTTAGCTGGAGCCTCCCTGCCAGTTCCATGTAGTGAGAGCCGAGCAGGCAGCTCAAGGGACAGGCAAAATAAAAGTAAAAATTGCTTTCTGGATCTAGGTTCTGAATACAAGGGAGAGTGTTTTGAGGGAGACAGTCAGTAACTACTGTGGGGAAAAGAGGTGGGAGAGAGGGATGCCCAGCCTGCAGCCTCCAGGGCAGAGGCAGAGGCAGTGCCTGCCCTCCAGAAAGTCCTTGTTGCCAGGCAGGGCTTGTGGGAAGCAAAGGCTTGGTATCCCTGGAGAACCCAGTGGGACAATCTGAGTCCTGGAGCTGCCTGCAAGAGGGGGCTGGGAAGCTGGTCCCAAAGGTGTTTTGGTCCTCTCTTTGATCAGTGGCAGGTTGTATGGATTTCTCTTCAATTTGCTGATTTCAGATTTCCTTAAGATGTGGTTGACATAATTTATTTTCATTCCTATCTGTTGAATATAGGTGCAAAACAGATCAGCATGGAGGAGCAGCCATTAATGATGAACCATCCCTTTCCAATAACATCTCCTTACACTGCACTACCATCCCAGGTATGGCATTAGTTAAGAGTTTTGCTTGGTGCTTCTACATTGAGCAATATAATCTCTGTGCTATGTGCTATGTCTGTCCTTGCTGGTGGGGATCTCTAGTTCTCACTGTGAAGAAGCTTTATTGTGAAAACTGAGAAATTGAGAAGCAACTTTTCTAATGTCAGATGAGGCCACAGGGCAGTTGATGTCCCTTGGTGTTGTTAATCCCAGAGTAATAGCTCTTTCTGTTGGACGATAGATACTGGTGCACTGCCATTCTGCTGGTGCCAGAATCTAAGCACCCAATGAAGCCTTGCTCTTTCAAGCAGACATTTGCCAGCAGTGCTTTGACTGCCTTTTGTTATTCCACTCCACTTATTATTTACACCAGTGGTGGGAAACTCATTTAAAAGCCTCATTGGTGGTGGTGGCGAAGTGCCATTCGTGTGGCCTGGGCAAAGCTTGGACCTCCACGAGCTTTGGCAGAGAAAATCAAGGAGCTCAGATGTGAAAGCTGTTGCAATGCATAACATTAGTTTTGACAGCTGTCTACTAAAAAATATACCTCGTTAAATCCAATAGGTACCCAACTACATGGTGCCCCATGAACGGAACTGGAGGGATTTCGCCCCGGAGCAGCCCCATCCTGACATTCCCTACCAGTGTGCCAGCGTCCCCTTCCCAGCTCGCAGTCATCACTGGCAAGGGCCTGGCTGTGAAAATGGTAAGACACCCCCATTTAGGGCTGCTTGCTGAGGGTGGTCACCTAGAGGAACCTCGGATTGCAGCTTTATTATTTGTGGCTTTGATTGGAGTTAACAGAAGCAGATGGAGGGGAATGCTGGGTTCCCTTAAAAGAGACCCACAGGTCCATGGCAAGAGCCTTTGTCCTGGCTTTTGCATTCCCTGCCACCATATGTGTGGTGTGTGGGCTGTGCAGTCCTCTGAGCTGATAGAAGTCATTGCCCAAAATCCTCCAAAGCCTTGAGTAATAAAGAAGGCAACCAACCACCGATAAAACCCAAATGGGAACATGTGTTCTCTAGCTTTTCTTTCTGATTTTGGACTTTTTGGGACACATGTCACTGAGGCTTTCCCTCCAGCCTTGTTGCTTAGAGAGGAAAGCTGGAATTATTACTTTATTTTAGTGCTGCAGCAGTGGGACAACTTGTCATGGATTGAGACTCTCTTGGGGCTGGTACAGCAGAAGCAGAATAAAGGGACCTTCCCTTCCCTGAAGATCTCACTGTACCAGAGCTTAACATAATCATGGGTTTCCAAGCTCTGCATCCTTAGGAAAAAAAGACTGAATTGTACAAATTGGCAATGCTGAAGCCTGCAGGGAATAAAACATAAGAGGAAGGAAACCATGTGCTGTAGATCCCTCCAGGAAAACTCACCTGAGGACGCAGGCATTTGCAGGAGAAGCAGCTGGTTCAGAAGTGTGGGAAAAGATGGGAAGCAAAAAAGGACTTCTTAGAGTAGGTGCTACATTTTCAGAGGGCACCTCTCTAGAGGGTTTGGTGCAGAGAAACCTTTGTGTCTGCTAAAAAGTAAATTCTCAGTGCAGAGCAACTTTTGCTGGCAGTATATTGGAATTATTAGGCAGAATCCTTTGCTTTCAGTTGAGCAATGTGCTAATAAAAAAATCAGTGTAGCAAGCAAAATGTACTCTGCCCCGAAGTAAATTCTCTGCAGAAGTTAAACACTTGTTTGGATGCTTTGCTGAATTTGGAGGCAGTTGTTAGTGTCTGGTATTGGGTTTCTCATGGGGCTTTAAAACATGTTAGGAGATGTGGGTGTTTTCTATGCACATGGCCCCAGCTCCTGATTGTGGTGGGTTCTGCCTTTGGGAAAGGTAGCATGTGCTTTTCTGCAATTCACTTGCATCACACTTTCATTGACATTAAGAAACAAGGAAAAGCATCACTTGCCCATGGTATAGTCCACTTACTGAAAGGCATCTGTTGGAACAGTTTAATAGTAGTTCTGGTAATAAATAATAATCACCTAATAATCTCCTGCTGCACATTTTTCTTTAACTGCATTTAAACAGTGTTAATCCCAACTTTATTGTTACACCACCATTAGTAAAATTCCTTATATAAAATGGATTTTTTTTGTGCAGGCCACTTATAAGAGCACTGTAGGTCTAGTTAAAAATGTAAATTATTTCTTTAATAGAATAACATGGTAGGTAAGGAAAAGGACTAGGGGGAATACTGAAATGCTCTGGGAATATTTCATGCAGACCCAAATGAAAACACAGTCCAAGTAACATCTGGAGTGATTGGTAGAATTGACTTGCCTGGAAAATGGGGAAATAGGGCCTTTTTAAGAAGAAGGGGAGAGACAGTTCCTGTCGGGGCCTAGAAAAACTCGCTTTTGCATTGCTCTGCTCTCTGCCCTAGCTTTTCTTTTAGGATTTAGGCTGCTGTCACTGACTTTTGTTTGTGAAAACAGGTTGTCAGGTGACAGGAACATTTTATGCTTGTGCTCCTCCTGAGTCCCAGACTCCTGGCATCCCAATTGAGCCAAGCATAAGGTCTGGTGAAGCCCTCGCCCTGTCAGGTAAGGTCTGTAACTCCCAGGCTTCCTGGGGGAGCATGACAAGAGACTCACAGCTTTGACTTGCCTGGGAACCATCTCACTGTACTAGTGAAAGGAAAAAAGAAGAAAAACAAACAAACTAAAAAGAAACTTCTTTAATGAATGAATTTAGTGTATGGTCTTAAGCCCCTGTTTTCCAGGATACTGAAACACTTCTAGCACCAGCTCCAAGGGATGGAGGTAGTTGAAATTAATGGAAGCACTTCACTGGCTCACAGTATTAGTGCTGGGTGGCTTTGGTGGGACACAAAATCAGGCCTTCCCAGCAGTTTGGAAACTTTTGGGAAACTTTAAGGCTCGGTTTTTCCTCTGGGAAGAGCCCCCACAAAAATTGGTGTTACCTGGGTACCTTGTTGTGCTCCTGCTGATATTGTCTGGCTTTGCTCTGCTTCGTTATTCGTGGTGAGAGAAAAGATTTGGGAAAGAAAAGAGAAGTAATTTCAGCCAGGTTTGCAGGTGTCTGGATGCTGGGGGACTTTGTTAATAACTCTGGGAGAAGGTGTGGGAATGTGCTTTCCATGGGAATAATGAACTGTAACGTGGCACTTGGCCAGTTTCTTGAGGGGGAATGTACGTATGTATGTATGTGTGTGTGTGTTTGTGCATAAATATATAAACATATATTGTACACACACACACACAGATATTATATATATATTTTTAATGCTATGTGAATTACTAGGAGTCAGCCCAGTTGACCAAATGGCCATTGGAAAGTAAGGCTGGGGATTTCGGGCACAGCCCTGTTGGAGCTGGAACCTGGAGTCGCTTCTCTTCAGGCAGCTGAGTGCAAGTTTGCAGGTCCCCTGTGCAGGAGCCTCTTTTATGCAAAATCTGGGGGGAAACACAGCTACTTCCTTATTAAATCTGAGGAAGTGTACTGAGCCAGTGGGTTTAATTGTGACGTGAACTTGGAAAATGTGACCAACATCAACTTTTTTTTGTGCAGATTTTTCCTTTTGAATGGAAATGTGAAGTTTGTGGGATTTTAGTTCCTACTGAATTCCCACACACTTTTAATACAATGAGAACATTGATGCTAACATGCCCAACAAGTTTTAATATTCTTTATATTTTTTTTTGCTAATGTGAGCTTCTGGGTGGTAGTGACCACCAGGCTCACAAATCTTATGCAGATTTTTCTCTTGGTCTTAGTACAGATCTGAAACATAAAACATCCATACTAATTTATCACAGTGATGGTTTTTGGCTTGTGTTTTTGTTTCTCCCTGTAGACTGTCGGCTCCACATCTGCTTATATTACCGTGAAATACTGGTGAAGGAGGTGACAACTTCTAGTCCTGAAGGTTGTAGGATATCCCATGGCCAAAGTTACGAGGTCAGCAGCCTGGACCAAGTTATCTTCCCTTATCCAGAGGATAATGGCCAGAGGAAGAACATAGAGAAGCTACTGAACCACCTGGAACGAGGAGTAATACTGTGGATGGCACCTGATGGCCTCTATGCTAAGAGACTTTGCCAAAGCAGGATCTACTGGGATGGGCCTCTGGCACTCTGCAGTGACCGACCCAACAAGCTGGAGAGGGACCAAACGTGCAAGCTCTTTGATACTCAGCAGTTTTTAGCAGGTAATTCCCACTGCGGCTTTGATATCGTTTCTGGAGATGTCACCCTGTTGCAGTCCACATCAGCTTTATGGGTGTGCTCTTTCCATGCTACCTTATGCATTACAGTAAGAATTGCCCCTCCGTTCTTCTGGGCAAGTGAAGTCAAGGGGTGGTTGAATCCTGAATAATTAATTAATGTTAATTTCTGCACTGTGTGCACATTCAGTGCCCCTGCACAGACCAGCAGGAGTGAACTGATGATCCGCTGGTGACACCCAATCCCCCACGTTTCTACAAGAAGCATATGGAGGAGCCTAATAAAACTGAGTGACATAGAAAAGTGGACCCTGATCTTGGATCTGCTAGTCTCAGTCCTGGATGGGTCTGTGGTCTGCATTCACACTGCTCTTGACTTGACCCAGAGTGAGCCTGAGTATACAAATTTCAGTAGGAAGCCTTGTTTTCAGACTGTGCCAGTGTTTAAAGGATATCTTGGAGGTAAAAAGGATTTCACAAGCTCTGGACTTTCAGGGTTGCCTAATATTCTGAGTTAGGAGACACATTACCTTGCTAGAGCTCTGTGGAAAGGTCTTGCTTTGCACAGGGCAGTACAGAGGGGCAAGGGCTTGCTTTAGGACAGTGCCTTTTCCTTCCAGTCCATGAAGGGAAGGGGCAAAGCCTCGACTCCACTTCCCAGCAGAGCTGAGCAGCTAGAGAGAGAGCTGGTGGGAGATGGTCATTGTCCCAGAGGACAGCAGAAATACACATTGGCCCTTTTTTGATACTTCTGGCATCATCTAGAGGTGAACTGTGTGCCTGTGATTTTCTGTGTTTTCTTATTAGAGGAGAGCATCAATACAGGCATGACACTCTCAGGGGAATAATGCCCTGCAGAATTAAAAAATAATCCAACAAACTAAACCTAAACCAGCAGCTTTAGCATACTTTATGTTCCAGGGTTGATGCACCATCATAGAAAATAAATCAAGAAAAAAATGCATCTAAAGAGAAAAAACTTACATGAATGTGAGAATTGACAGTTAGGAAGGGGAATTTGAGGTCAGGGTAATGGCTGGGGCTTCAATCACATGCTAATTTAAAGATGTGCAATTCTGCCCCTGATGATGGTTTTGGAAATCCCTTTTCCTTTTCTTCAGGTGGTTTCTCAGATGTGCTCTGGGTTCTTCCAAACGGTTGACAGGACATCTCTTTTTAGACACCTAACCCCAAAGAGAAGCTCAAGCAATAGTTATTTTTCACCCCTCCTAAATTACTTATGCACCAGTGCCTGTGCAAACCCAAGCGTGTGGTTGAAGTCACAGTCTGCGGTGTGTGCAAAGTGAGTTTTTGCATGTGATGATGCTCGGCTGGGTTTGTAAGTGACTTGCCAGGGGTGTATCACATCCCCATGTTAATTGAATGTGCAAGCAAGCTTAGGGATTCCCCCACCTTGGGAAACTGGGGCTCTGTTGGGAAGAGAGGCAAAAGATCTCTGCCAAGAGAGGGAATCTTGAACAGCAGAGAAAGGGACAGAGGCAGAACTGCTGTGGGTCACAGCTATTAGGAAACCATTGAGAAGCTGGACCCTGCAATGCAAACTGCACTGGAACACCAGGGGCTGTGTTGAGAAAGCTCCACTGCTGAAAAAGCTAAAATGGCAATAAATCAGAAACAGGGGGGTGGTCTCTTAGGAGAGAGATAAATGCATCATAAATGCAGTAAATTGGGTTGGGTGGAGAATCGGAAGACAGAGGAAGAGTGAGGGTGGCAGCCAGAGAAGGGTTGGCTTGGCAGGGAAGGGAGATCAAGCTGGAGTATCAGGAGATGGGAAAGGTTGGGAAGGCACATGGGGAGCCCTTTGGTGTTGGAGGATGTGTTTTGGCCTGGAAAGGGAGATGGAGTGAGTGGAGGATTTTGGAGAAGTGTGGGGCTGACCCCAAGACATGGTTATCCTGGTGGTGGGAAAGAAAAGGCTTTCCTCTTTAGGTCCATGCTGTGGGCATTTCCACAGGTATTCAGGATTTGGTGAATTGCTGAGGCCAAGTAAAACAGGGAAAAGAGGAGGGTGAAGGAAGTTCCCCATTAGCAGTGTGGCTGGACTGGCCTTGGGTGGATCATCCATCCCTGTCCTGTGGCAGCACTGAGAGAAGGAGGGTCCCATGGGAAATATCTCTTCTCTCTTGGCATAGCCCCTGGAAGTTCGTGGCACTTTTCAGGGATTCTTGGGGAGACCCTAGGGAAAACTATGCTTTCCTCCATGCTTTAAGTGAGCTGCCCATTGTTTTAGTCCTATAACTGACCCTCCTAGTAACACCAGTAGTCCAAACCAGTGCTGGGATGCTCTTGTGGTAGCCACTGAATTCACACCTTGGTCTGAAAAGTTTGCAGTTAGAATAGAAATGGCAGGGGTGTATTTTGGGAAAAGATGCATTTGTCATGTCAAGTTCAAAGAGTCTCCTTTCCCTCTGTAGCAGAGAGGGTACTTCATTATAATACATTGGTTTTAATATTAATTTCAACTTTTTCCAGAAAGCATGAACAGGGTTATAAATTAAATCTTTACCAATATGCTCTGTAGAAATGGAGCACTTAACACAGAGTTTAGCAAGTATATTGCTTTAGATGGAATTTTCTCTTCACTGGATGGAAATGCAGTGTCCAAAACACAACTTTTGGTCCACCGCATTGGTGATTTTGTTCCAAATGGAAGTACCTTATTAAAGGGGAAGGACCCCCCTTTCCTAGGGGACACTGACTATTGGAATAATAATATAATTTGACCATTTCACTTTGCACAAGGTTATGGGTTGGTGGAAAGAGTCCAGGATCACAGAAGACGTAGGCTCTTTTGCTGGCTTGGTACATGGCTTAAGTACAGTCCTTCCCCTTTCCTCACCTCCATATCCCCCACTAGGCACAGTGATGACAGTGGCTCTGTGACTGTCTACCTGTGACTGAATTTCATGCCTGGCAGTACTTTGAGTCTCTGGCTCTGTTAAGCCATTGGTTTCAGTGCTGGTGTTTGGTATCTGCTTGAATGGTTCCTGCCTCCTGCCAGTGTCTGCTCCTGGGGTTCTGCTGTCCAGGTTAGAAGTGCTAATTGGCAGAAGTCTTGGTTTGTGCATATGAAATTAACTGTGAGACAAGGCAATTAGAAAAATTAGTGTTGTAACCAGCTCCCCCTGGTTTGTGGGGAAGCCTCCAAACTCAGTGTCTTCTTCTTACCTCTTGTCTTTTCCCTGACCTCTTTCATCCTCACCTGGAGTTACTTTATCTTCTCCCACTGTGCTCCTGGGTCATCCACAAAGTCTGTCTTACCAGCATATAATGGTTTTGGCTGGAATAGAGTTAATTTTCTTCGTAGCTGTCCATGTGGTGCTATGGTTTGGATTTCTGACCAAAACAGTGATAACACAGGGACGTTTTACCTGATTCTTGAACAGTGCAAGTGCAATGTCAGGGCTTTCTCTGTTTCTTGCTCTGCCCTCACAGCACGCAGTCTGGGGTGGACAGGAGTCTGGAGGGGACACAGCCAGGACAGCTGACCCAAGCTGAGGGATGTTCTTTACCATATGACCTTGTTTTCTGCAGTAAAACAGGGCATGGGGGAATTTGCCAGAGATTGCTGTAGCTTGGGGTCTGGCTGTGCATCCATCCGCTGGTGGTGAGCGACTGTTTCTTCCACCACTTTTAACTTGTTTTGTCTGGTTTTTTTTTTCTTCTTCTTCTTTTTACCCATTAAACTGTCTTTATCTCAACCTGAGCAGCTGTGTGGTGCTTGCCTGCCTGCCATGGTTATTCCACAACACAGTATTTTCTCTCTTCCCAGAGCTGCAAGCCTTTGCTCACCATGGACGTCCACTGCCGAGATACCAGGTCGCTCTGTGCTTTGGGGAGGAATTTCCAGATCCACAGAGGCAGAGGAAACTAATTACAGCCCATGTAAGTAGGATTTCTGCCTTACCTAAAAGAAACATATTCCTTGGAAGATGTGAATCTGCCAGTCAGGCTTTTGAACTTTGTGCAGGTTGCGAGGGAGGTAATAAATTCTTGAAAATGTGGCACCATGCAGAGCGAGGTTTAATCCCCAGATCTGCCAAGGACTCCCTGGTAACCCTCAGTAGGGCTGAGAGCTGATTTTCCTTGTCTGTTGTGCATCGGTGTCATTCATGATCTGTTGAAAATCCCACGAAAAGCTGAAGCTGAAATGCACCCTGGAGCTGCTGGGCTGTGTTGTTACCACCAGACCAGCTGTGCAGCTCCTTGGACTGCCCAGCCAGTGCAGGATGTACTGCTTTTACATCCACTGCACCTGAAGGTGCTCCAGAATCCCAGCCTGCATCTCAGGGACCTCAGCCCTTAATGAGGTGCAGGGACTGCCTGTGCAGCCTCAGGGCTCAGGTAGCTGGCAAACCTCATGGGCCAACTGACCACAGTTCACACACACTCAAAGCTAGTGTTTCGGGATGCTCTCTGAGAGAGGGTGATGACAGAGACTGAGACTAGGTACTTTCTGAATTGGCTGTATTGGCCCATAAAACCACAAGAGAGGTGATAATGCACACATTAGAGGCAGGGCTTAGCTTATGGCATCCTCGGGAAGAAAACTGGTGCCTCTCTTAATTTTTCGAAATCCCCTTCAGTAGTAGCATGGGTCCCAAGTCAGACTTTTGCCATAAGCTATGGCCTTCCCTTAGCTGTGTAGCTTTCATGCTGCCACTCTCCTGCCTAGCACATCTCTGGGGTGGAAGTTGGGAAGCTCACAAATCCATCCTGAGCTGTGCAATGGTTGGCTAGAGGTAGCTGCTCATCCCTGAATCTCCTTAAACTTTTCCATTCTTATTTTGGCTTTCCAGCTTTCCATCCCTCCTTCCTCTCACTAGCCCCCTTATCCATCTCCTGTTCTGGTGTCTTCTCTCTGAGCCAGTACCTCCTGCTCTTCCTAGAGCTTTGCTTCCCCCTTACCTGCTCAACCTTTCTGTCCCAACCTGTGGGCTCTTGGGGCTCCAAGAGTAAGGAGAGTAAGGAGGGTAAAGAGAGTAAGGAGAGCTTGAGATGTTTGTTCTCAGTGTACAGCTAAAATATCTGCAGTCAGAGCCCAAAGACCTGAGTGGGAATCGTGGTTTCTGAAGAGATGGCAATGTTAAATCATACAAATCCCACTTGGTGGTTGAACAGATTCCTTATTAGAGCTTGAATGAAGAGAAACAAGAGTAACCTTGGTGTTATGTTGAAGTCTAATTTCAAACACAGACATTTGGTGATGTATCTCAGTCTACCTGAGGGCTCCAGCATTTCAAGTTAAGTCCTCAAAGTACTTTGCAGTGCAGACTAGACTTTTGGCATATTGCATATATATTTAAACACCTTGAGTGGGTGTGAACATGTGTGTCCTGTGGGCATCACTCACACCCTGGGGTGGGCTAAGGGGCTGCAATGTTTTATGCATCATTTGTGTTGTTGTCATTCGAAATGAAGACCATGGAAGTAAGGAGTGTGTGCAGGTAACAAGGCACTTGGCAGCAGAGCTAGTCTAGGCTAGGCAAGACCTGTCTTAAAACAGAAATTAGTGAGACTGCTGAAATCATTTTCCAGTTCTGGCAAGCAAAACTATTTTGTCCTGCCTTGCTTTTAACTTAAAATCACAGTAAATAGCCAAGATGAGGAGCATGAAGTTTTGTCACATGTCTGATTAACGTTTTGTCTGTTCTTAAGGTTGAACCAATGTTTGCCAGGCAGCTGTATTACTTTGCTCAACAAAACAGTGGACACCTGCTGAGAGGCTATGATTTACCAGAACTTGTGACTAGTCCAGAGGATTATCACAGATCGATTCGCCATTCCTCTATTCAAGAATAAGATCCTCAGAAAGAGTGGCTTTAAAGGCACTGTAAAGATTGTGCAGAGTGGAGGAGCAGAGCTGGGTCACGGTTTGGAGATCCACATCACAGCTGGATATGTTCAATGGTAGGAAAGTTGAACTAGAACAACTATATTGTACAATAAAAATGACGTGTCTTCAACATTTGGATGCTCCGTCTCACATAGGGCTCCACTGTCGCTGAGAATAACTCAAAACTGACGAAATGATTGCTATGTTTACGTTTGCTTGATGTTCTCCTTGGGTTTTGTGGACTGATACTTACTGAAGACTTAAATCCAGAGTTTACACTGTCACCTTTGCAGGGCTATTTATTTTGGATTACTGATCTCAGGGAAAGTACGTAAATTTGTGGTGTTCCCAATTTGAAACTGTAGCTACTGTAGGTGGGTAGCAAATGTAGATAGTTTATTGAGAACAGCTAATACATGTTAAGTGGTTATAAATTTACATTCATAAGTGTGATGCCTATATTCTTGTATAGAATATTTCAGTGTATTTTTTGAAAACAATACGATTCTTCAGAGACATATTTTTTTAATGCCTGACTGACATTTGTCCTGACAATGAATTTTGTTGCTGTCATTGTTGTTCTTGGATTAGCCTCCACGATAGCAGTTTCTGAGGTGATGCATTTATGGTACCGTGTCAAGAAAAGTGACCATTCAACTCATATTACCTGTAAATTTAGTGGATTAACCACTAAAATTCTAGAGTCCCAAAGAGCAAAGTGAAGAATAAATTGTGTTTTTCTTATAATTGAAAGCTACTATGCACTATACATATATATATGTATGTATATATGCATTAGAATGAAGTTGGCAGACCTTGCAAATAGCACAGAAATGGTCCAGCTACCCCTTTTTTGATGTCACATGCATGAGCCAGGTTAAAGTAACCACCACCTGTGACTTACAGAGAGCCTCCTCTGCTCTTTGTGTGCACTTGCAGCTTTCTTCCAGCAGTACTGAAATGAATGTGAAGGGAGAGCTCAAGGAGAGCAGCGTTTGGCCTCCTATATTAAGGTAGTCAAGGAAATACTTCTTTGAATATTTGCAGAATTTGATGCAATTTTCAGCTTTTAATGATGGGGTGCCATTATAAAGACAAAGAGAAGAGGTCTGTTGGGTGTGGGTATTGATGAAATTTCCTCACTGGCGAGGAGACTGTGTAGTCTTAGCAGCTTTAACTCCAGAACATGATCCCCCTAAGCTTAACAGACATACTTCACTTGACTTCCTAAATGAGGAAGGAAGAACGGTACGTGGTCTGGCAGCAGACTTGTGTTCTAGAGACTGAATTTATACATCTTAAAGATGCATGCTCCTCTGGGATATATTATCCCCCTCCTTCTCCACAGTGCCAAGCAGAATTAGCAGATCATTTCAACTTTGTTACTTGAAGGGTTTATTTCCTGGCTTAAAGATTTTCATGGGGGAGACCTCTTTCTTAGACATTAAGAGCAATGCTCTAGGTGACCTTCTGAGCTTCACATGTGCTTTTGTCCTGTGCATACATTTTACGGAAAGGGACTTTTGTGTTCAAACTTAACTGGTTACAATGCAGATATTTGATGGGTTTTTCAATTTTTTTCTAGTGGTTGTTGCTTCATATGCTCATTGCTTCAGCTGATGTCTTAGAATAAAGTTCTATTTCCCTACCAACTCGATTTGTATGTGTTGCTTTCAGTAGTGGGACAAAGGTAACGTGTGGGGTTCTGCGCTGTGAACCTGGGCAGCGCTGCTGGCTGTCTATGGGGAACTCTGTTCTAAGCCAAAAGTGCAGAGAAAGGTCAAAAGGTAAGGATTTTTGCTTGCAGAAATGTCTGTGATATTAACCACAGGTGGTAGAAAAAAGGGAAAACAGGGAGGTCACCCTCTGGCTGTTGGTTTCCAGGCCCATGGACGATGCAGCAGAGCCCTGCAAGCTGCAGATCTGGCCCTGCAAGGGACCTGAAGGCTCTGCCCCTGCCCCTCCAGCACCTCTGGGACTGGGCACCAGGCTGGTGCCCCCCTGCCCAGCCCAACATGTGGGGACCCTCTGAGTGCCACTTGCTGGAGGTGTGGTTGCTGGTCGCTATAGTTTCCAGTGTGCTTTTAAGTGAATAAAGCTAGGAAAGTGTTAAAAGGAGGATGGAAAAGTGAGCTAAAATAGTGAAGTTACGAGTAGGAGTGAATTCCCCAGAAAGCCCCTCTTTACTGGAAATCAAGTCCTAAGAGGGGTCCTTGGGTGCAGGAGCTTACAGAGCAAGCAAGGTGTGAAATATAGTTATGAGATTTATAAAGTGTCTGAAAATAGGGGGTAGGGGCCGTTTTCTCTTGTTGTGAAGACTTTTATCAACTATCAAGGTTCATTATAATTTTTTACTCTGGAATGAGCTTTGAACTATTTTCCTTGAAGGAGTATAATTTAAAGCCAGTCTCTGTGAAGAGGGAGGGGGAAGAGCACCATCCAAGTTCTGGCCAAACACAACTTGCACAGTTTGAGTGCAGAGAGGTACAAGTTGAAAGGCTTATTTTAACTAAGCAAAGAGGTTGAGATGTTTCTCCAGGAGGTGAGCTGCAGGGAGAAGGGTGGAAGGAATACCACGCTGTTGTATACTGTGTGTACCATAAATTATTTTGACTTTAAAGCTGCACTTAGTTTTGTGACCATTTCTTACTGTTCGAAATAACTGCAGATACCTGAAGTGGGGAGGAAACGAAAAGCAAATGAGAAGAAAACCTGGAAACATTTTCTCTGTTTAGTATCTTTTTTACAGTCACTATGCGAAAGCATCTGAAGTACTTCCTACCCCTGTTAAATTCTGTTTATAGTTTCTGAGGTCTGCTTCCTTCCTGTTACGATTTCGGTGGCATTGTAAATGACATGTTTTACTCCTCTGTCAACACCAAAGGCATAGCAGTTTGTTGAGTTTCTTTTTTTTTTGTTCCCAAACGATATTTGTGTCACTATTGGTTTTGCTGATTTTAATATGGCTGCAGTTACAATTGTTTCTTGAAAGGATTTCATACCAGAAGAGCACCTCTATTCAAAATTTGGTTCTGATGAGTCGTTCTGCCTACTGCTGTAAGCTCTATTGCCTCGTGGGTTAACCAGAAACAAGGAGATGTATTTTAAGCCAAATTACAGCGTAATGGGGTTTCTGGAAAAAACACAGGATTCACGTGAAAACCCCTGTGGCCTTTTAGACGGGCATATACATGGTGTTTACATCAGCGTTTGTCAGCAGCGTGGAGGTGGGGAAACACCACCTTCAGCAGAGGGCTTTCAGGAAAAAGTAAAGCATTTTCTCTTGCACACACTCAGATCACTGTCTGTGTATGCTCGTGGGTTGAGGGAGGGAAGAGAGGAAGGGAAAGAGTACTCACCAAAGAAGCCAAGTAGTTTGAAACAATCATATCTCCTTTCCCAGGCAGAACTGTATGTCAAACTTAGATGAATTTGCACGGCAAGATGTTAAAGGTTGCCGGAGTGGTTTTTATCTGAGCTCTGATCTGGCTCGTGGGAGGCTGAGAGTCACTTATTTGAGATTGAGTGTGAGTTTGGTGTGCTCTGCAGAGAGAGAAGCTGACAGGTCCCTGGGACATGGGACAGTCGGGAGGCAGCTGGTGAGCAGCTCATTGAAGCACTGAACTTTCAGTGTGCAGTCAGGTGAGCACATCCTCTTTGCATCCCAGCAGGGTGGTCACATCCACTGCAACCCACAGCCAGCCCCACTGCTGAGCTCCAGCAACCAGCTGGCCAAATGCCTGCAAAATGCCCAGTGCCTTGCAGAAATGGCAGTCAAGGAAGGAGCTCACTTTGGTGTTTCAGAATATGACCCTTCGAACGCTGCCCTTTTGGCAATAGGAAAGAGGAAAAACAAATCCCCTGTGCTCAAGTGGAAACTGAAAAACAGGCCAGATGCCTTGGTTCTGGGCTTGGGTTTGTATTTCCCCTTGGCACTGCCAGAGACTGACTGGAAAGCTAATATGGTACTGCACAGGGAGATGTTCCACGAAAAGCCAGTTGTCAAGAATGCCCAGGTTTTCGGCTCTTGGAAAGGAGTAGCTTCATGCCCTGGCAAACAATGGCAATGAAACACAGGGCTTCATTTTGCAAATGCATTTTGGTGGTTTCCCCACAGCATGGCTGCCATGCATGTCTCTGCAGGCAGCTGGCAGCCTCTGCCACTCCAGCATGCAGTGCTGCCAGCTCAGGCCAGACCTGGGACACTTCTCTCCAATCAGTCTCCCAGGCTTCAGCTATCCCTTCCTGATCCCTTCAAAAGACACAACATGAATTATGAAAAAATCTGTCTTTTAAGCTAAGAGGACAGATAGATTCAGGGGACTTCACAAACCCCAGCTAATGGGTGCCCTAAATATTCCTGGGAAGTGTTTTCATCTTTGACCCTTGGGCTCACTCCATTTTGGTTTGAAGACCAGCTTCTGAAGTCTTGCTCTAGGAATGTGTGAAATACAAAAACTTACAGACTCTGGTTGTCCTGTCTGCTCACCGCAGCCTTTAAACCCTTTCCTGGCCAGGCAGAAGTGATGTCTGAGTAGTATCAACAAAACCACCTACCAGAGGAAGTTCTGTGAATGTCCACATGAACCTGGTTAGAGAAGACACTTGCATCTTCCCTGAAATGTGCTTTCCAAGCTCTCTCAGCTATGTCAGTGCTAATACAATGTGCCCATCATCACATGCATGAAGCACATTTCATTGCATCCTCACCATGTTGTTTGTTTTGCTCCTTCTCACTTCCTTTGTAGAGAGCAGGTGTTTGAATCTGGATCACACAGCTAGAGGAAAGCCCTGATTGCTTCAGTTCTGCAAGATGCAGGTTCTGCAGGTCTCTCTCAGCTGGGCATGGCCAGTGCAGCACAGGCAGTGGTCAGATGATTTCAGTTTCAAGCACTTATGCTGTTTTTCTCCAAAATGCTTTAGCCTGTGTCTGATCATATATCTGATCATACAACCTGTCCTACTCATATATCAGGGACTGTTTATCTCATACAGTCTTATGCCTTCTCCTCCTGGTCTTATATAAGCACTGCCCTTGGCACATGGCCATGAAGAAATTTCCTTTTTTTTCCTGGTGGTTGCAGCTATCTAGTAATGTGCATTGCTGAATACCTTGTTGTTGGTCTAGCTACCTTTTGGCTCTCTCTTGGGTCCTCTCTCAGGTTTCCTCTACACTGAACACAAGATCTAAAGGCAGACAGGGCCTCTTACTGCCTGTACAGTGTCAAGCATGGTGAGGCACAACCTTTGAAGGTTTTCCTCCAAACAACACCACAATTCCTATAACTGCGAGTAGGATGTCCTTGCATCTCGCCAGTTGTGGCTCTCACCCTCAAAACCATGAACTGCTCAGCAAAATATAATCATGGCAATCATTTATGCTCAGCTTTCCCATAGAAAGCTGCTGTGCCGCTTCTCTCAGCCTAAGCCACCACATTCAAATGACTTTTTCTCAGGGAGGTGATTGAATCAATTGTTTCTCACGCTCCTGTCACAGCCATTCATAACTCTCTCATGAAAGCAAAGGTTGAGCGTTTGCAGTTTCTAGCACAGAGCATCTAACCTCATACAAAATTGCTCTTAGAACTAGACGTCCTACTTTTTTCCTTTCAAACTTCTGGGTTTCACAGTTTTTATATCCTCGGAAACTGGCTATGGGTCAGGTCTTGTTTCATCTCCAATAGGTCGTTTTCGTTTCCTTTTTTCACACATGATCAAGAGGTTTAGCCCTCTTCATGACTGTCCCCTCCCACAGAAAAAACCCGTGCAAGGAGTAGTGAGAGAGAAAGACTTTAAAAACAGGGTGAGTGACCTCATCATGCATCTACTGTAGAGACGTCAATCTCCAAGAAATAGGAAAGGTCAGAACTGTTTAGAGCAAGGGGGTTTTCACAACACAGCTGAAAAACCCAGACAGGGTCTGAAGGGTTCTTGTTGTCCTTACCCTTTATTGCATCTTTTCCCAAACTTTTTGATGACCCTCCATCCAGGGAAGTGGATGCTGTGTGCTTTTTAACATAGGTTACTGTCCTGTGTGCCATTGCCAGACACGGACTTTCCAAAAGAAAAAGGTGAAATAAATGACAGACGTTTGCATGGGAAGAGTGTAAATTCTTTTTTTTTTTCCTTCGAAACCAAAACCATTTTTTTTGTCTTCCAGAGCTTCTCCCACCCCCGATATAACTGAATCCTGGAAGTTTGAATTGCACCACCTCAAAAATGTTATTATTTGAACTAATCAGCCTGTGTGGTTGCTGAGCTTTGTGCAGCCGATGGTAGAGAGGCGGGACAAGCCTTCTCCGTGGTGGTGGTGGCAGGAAGGTGGAGGAGCTGTCTGTGTCCCAGGTGCCCTGGGCCGGGCAGGGAGTTTGCCTGGTGTCACTGGGTGTGGATGCAGGTCACCCGTACCCGCAGACAGCCCCAGACTGAAGTCTCACTTTCCTTTAAAACCATCACTTTACAAATAAAATGGCTTACCTACAATCCCCACACAGTTACAGGCACCGTTTAAATATAGCAAGCATCGATGTCTATCTGTAAATTACAAGGAAATGAATAAATCGAGGCGACAGAAACCGCAAAAAGGAAGTTTGAAATCAGCCTGGAGCTGTGATAGGCTGATGTTTGCCGAGGGACCCTGCTGAACCTCCACCATCCACTACAGCAGTGTCACAGCCCAGCCTGTCCTGGCTCCCCAGCACGCACCTCCATGTGGTCTAGACCTGTGCCATGGGGGCACCTGTGCCCACACAGAAACCCAAAGGCACCCCGGGGTGTCTGGGTTCCCCCTGCTCTGGAAATGGATGAATTCATTTCTGAGAGGCAGGGGGTGCTTCAGCACTCAGGGGTGTGCAGACAGGATTAGTGCAGGAAGTCAAAGCATGATTTCTATGCTGCTTGCCATCCTGCAGCCTGCTAGGGGAGGGTATTTGGCAAGGTTATTTGGCCTGGCTTCATCTTTTTATTATGAAGGTTGACTACTTTTTTCTTGGAAAAATTTGTGTCAAAGACAGAGGCATCAAGTAAAACATGAAGGTTTTGCATATAGAGTGAGTGTGTGTATGTGTGTGTGTGTGTGTGTGTGTGTGTGTGTGTGTGCACAGGTAGCAAGCCATCCTCACCCCTCTTTAATAATGTTTTACACAACTGGCAAGGTTTGTTCCCATGTGAGCAAAGGGCTAATGATACCCTAGAAGTTTTATGAAAATATTGGGCTGGGGAGAGGAGATAAGGAAAGAGCAAGTGCAAATCTGCATCTGCTGCAGGCTCCTGTCACATATCAGGCACTTAATTTTTCAGACTCCACCTGGGGAAGAGTGTCCATTAATGCCTTTTACCTTATTAAACCCCAGAGACTACACTGTAGGCCATGACCGGCTAATTCTGCTGGTCCAAAACTCCATCTTACCTGCAAGGGTTTATGGAAAACAAACCACACACTCTATGGGCTCAATAAATCCATTTCTCCTCCTTCCTTATGCTTGGTGTTCCCAGAACAAGGTTTGTAGCTCTGGGCACCAACAACCCCTTCCCCTGGCCACCAGCTTGGGGAAGTGGGTTGACTTTGGGCAGAGGAAGGTGAGTGCTCATGTACAGCCTCACCTTCCAGTCCCTCTGGCACACCCCTGTGGATGGGCTAGTACCGAAATGAGTCTGGCAGGATGCAAGGGTTATCAGCATTGCTCTTTACCATTCCAGCCAAACTGTGTCTTCCCCTGGAAAAACTCTCCATCTTTGGATGGAAGAGACAGAGAGGGGTGGTTGTAGGCATGAACCCAGTGAATGCAAGGAGCAAATGAGGAGGAGGACAGTGGGTTGAGGACAGTTCAGTTGCCAGGTATAGCTGGGGATCATTAGGGCCATTTAGTACGTGCTGCTAAGGTAGATTAGATTTGCCTTTCACAAGGGAAGGGGTGAGTGGGTCTGGAGTGGAGAAGTGGGTTTTGACCAGGAGGAGAAGTCAGCTAGTTCTCAGAAATTAGGCAGCACGTGCAGACCTGGGGAGCAGGGAAAGCATGAAAAAAAACCACCCCAAAAATTAATGCATAAAGACAGCTCTCCCCCACATCCTAAAAAAAAAAATTAAAAATAAAGAAAGAAGAGGAAAAGAGATGGAAAGGTATGAGCTGATGCTCGTGGCTGGACAGGGAAAGTCAGTTATGGGATGGGGAGAACAGGAGCTGTAATAGGGTCTGGAAGACCTCTGTGATGGTTGAGAGAAGGATACCATAAGGGAGTGGGCCCGGAACAAGCCTGGAGACCATTCAAGGAAAGGATGGAGAAGGGAACAAGGTGTGAAAGGGCTCCCCAAGGGGCAGCAGTGAGGCCTGTCCATGAGGGAAGGTGAGAGTGGGACTGCTAAGTGAAGGTGTAAATAGAGGGCAAGAGAAGGTTTGAGGAATACAGGGTAGGGAGTTGTACTTGGAACAGGGGAGAAAGCTTGGAGGGAGAAAAGGAGCAGAAGAAGGTACAGCAAGAGGGATGTTGCTGCCACTGGTGCTCTGGCAAGCAGGAGAAAGAGAGGACAGGAAAAAGGAAGTGAATAGAGGATGGTGAAGGTCAGAAGTAAGGAGCTAGTTGTGTTTAGAAGAGTCAGTATTAGATGTGTGGCTAGGTCTAGAGGAGCTGGAAGAGTTATTGGAGGACCTTGCCAGGAGACTTTCATCCATACTTGAATGGGAGAAAGCAACTCATGAGTTGGAATAGAACACGCCAGAATTAACCCAATACTTCAGAGAGAGAAAATCAGGACACTCAGAGCCGTTGGAGGGGTCCTGAAGGAACTTTGTGCAGAGGGACAAGGGGAGGCTGAAAAAAGCAGCAAAGCCACAGAGAGTGATACAGCCGAGGTCATGGCAAGGCCAGGTGAAGAGACAAGAAGATGATGCTGGGGGAGAGACAAAGGTGGCCATAGAGAAGGAACTGAGAGCCCAGAGATCAGATAAGGAGTAGAGCATAGCCTGAAGAACATTTTTAAAAGGACTGAAAGTTAACAAGTGGTCCTGATGTGGTGAAGCCTTAGTGAAAGTGGGATCTTGAATATTTCCTCAGTTCCTCAACAAAATCAAGCAAAGCTTCCTTGGCTTCAGGCAAGCATATCCCTTCAGACACCCACGTGCTCCTGCTTCTGCCCAGCCACCTCCAGCTCCATGTTTGGAGGTAGAAAGTGAAGAGCATTACTTTTGGAACAAAGGCAGCAATTCCTGTGCAGTCCACCATGGAATCTTGTCATGACTGTCAAGGGTTTAATGGGCCAAGAAGGCTGATCTTAAGGAGTGAATAGTTCAATTAATCATTGATTTTATTGCCAATGATGCAAAAGTACCAGCTGCCATTACTAGCTGATGCTTCTTTTCTGGCAAGTCCATGTCTTTGGACTGGCAATGCCATGACCATGCTCCCAGCAGAAGGCATTGCTGTGAGTTGCATGGGTGTATGTGCATGTGCCTGGCATGCATGGGGTTGCTCTGAATGAGACAGTCCAGCAGAAATGGTCCTTCCCTTTCCATGAGCATGCAGCCAGCCCTGCACATCAAGTGTCTCCATCACCCCACAAGCCCCTTGCAGTCATTCTCTGGGCTGGTCTGGGGGAACCACCACTCCTCTCCTCCATCCCATGGGTGGACGGGAGAGGTTAAATGCACCTACCTGATGCTTGAGAGGGATTCATGCTGATGGCAATGCCTGTTAAACCTCTTCAAACTCACAGCCGCTGTGTCTTGGGTGCTGTACTGACATGAGGCAAAGTCTTCTGCCTGGCAAGAGGCGAAGTTAACCTGCCCCTCAGTGTGTAGTGCAAACACCTGGTGAGGAGCAGATAAAGGTCTAGGGTAGGTCCAGAGTAAAGGCTACCCAAAGCCATCCATCCACCCCTGAAATAATCCCGTGCTTGTTTGTGAAAAATCATTCAGATTTGCTTTTAAATGCACTGGAAACAGGTGAGTTTTAAGACAAGTACGGAAAGCAAACATGCCATTTATCTCTTCTTTTGCTGATGATTAAAGCAAAGGTTTTCTTTTCTCTCTAAGGAATATTGTGAGCTGTGTTCAGTCGTGTTAATGACAGCAGTAGCAACAACAGAATAAGTATTATTTGCGTGGAAACTGAGGTGTTGGTGAAACACTTAGAGTCTAACAAGCTGAAGTGGGGCAAGGCTGGGGTAGAGGTTCGAAATCCTGATTCCACTGACTTTGTGGGCTGAGATGTCACTCCAGATAGTCTGTTTTTTTAAAAACCAGAGACGACTTTAGTTGTCTGGGAGTGGGTCTGTGATGTAACCTAACTGCCAAGGACATCCCATGAACCTCAGAGCTGCCTGTGTTTTGATGGCCAATTTGGAACTGAAGCAACTGATGCAGTGGAAATAATTATCTCACCGTCTGATTTAGTCACTCCGACAAGGTGTTTGCAGAACGTAGCTGCTTTGTATAGGATAACAAAAAGGCAATGGGCTGCCTAATTCAATTAAAAGCAAATAGCTACAGTCTAGGCACTGACAGCATGTGGGAGGAAGTGGTGTTGTTTCCACTGTGACTGGCAGCAAGTGACTAGCAAAAACAAGGTGGTTTGAGGAAGGCTTGCGTGTTAATGGCATTTCCCTGTTCTGTTTGTCAAGCAAAGGTGGGAATATAGAGTCAGAGTTTACTTGAATTGGTTCCTTTACAAGAATAGACGAGGGGCCTCCATGGGAAGATGCCGAGCTGCCGTGGCATACAGGCTGAGCCTGAGCTTGCCTGCAAAGAGCCCGTGTGTGAGTGGCAGCCACTCAATGTCACTGTGGGTGAAACAGAAAAAAAAAACACCTCTGTGCACAGGCCAGGCTGGAGATGGTGGTTTGTCTGCTGGGAGTGCTGAGTTTCTTTCGCTCCCTGTCCCTCTGAGACAGTCGGGCTCCCACCGCCTGCCGTCAGCTGGAGTCTTGTACCTAGAAAAAGTCTGCCTGTGGCATGGCTGATTCACTTCGTTCTCGCAGCAGTTGCAGACCCACTTTGCAGCCACGGGCTCAGCAGTCTGGCTGCGGGGTTGGACCAGAGGGTTTCCAGAATGAATCAGACCCTGCCTGATGGCTGCAGCAGGCATGGTAACCCAAAAGTGTCTAAGAGCACCTTACTCTGTCTCTGCCTGTCTGTGTTCATCTTTCCTTCATTGTTCCATCATAAAAAGACCATGTGTATTGGTTCTGGGTGCCTCAGCTTATAGGCTGTCCAATGTTAATTCCCTTCTGACCAGCTCAGATGACTTTGCATAAGGAGAAAATGGTTTTTTTTAATTAAAGTTCATTTTAAAACAAAATTGTCAGCAATTAATTAATTCCAGCCTTTCAGTGCCTTTATCTTTCGGTCAGCATCTTGAGAGAGAAACAGAACTGAGGTGCAGCTCAGAGAGGAACAGTTCCCATGCTCCACCCATCCCTCATGGGAGGGTGGCAGTAAGAAGGGATGGCAGCTCTTGCCCATTACAGGAGCATTGGGGATTCCTGGGATGCTCCTGTTCTGGAGATGCTGGCTTGCTCATTTATGAGCCTGGAGCACTCCTAGCCAGTACCTTTGGTTTGGCAGGAGCGTGGTTCAGTGATGCATGGGGGTTGTGTGACAGCAAGAGGAGATGGAGGGGAGCGTGATGTGCATGAGAGGGAGCACTAGACAATGGCCTGAAGCCTGAGCCTTCCTCATTGCTCCCTGCAGCAGTAAGGGTACAGCAAAGCAGCAAATCCCTCACTCCCTGGTCCCCTATGGAAGTGACACATAAGGCTGCTGGGGCTGTAGCTGCCTCTGCTGTGTGTCTGCAGAGAACTGAGAACATGAGTGCAGAGGAGGGAGCAGAAGCGCAGCACAGAAATTTGGCTGTGTTCGATAAGGCACTGACAGGTACGTGATGCCTCTTGCACTGGAGCAGGGATTCCTCTGCAGCACTGCACTCCTATTTATGGCTCTCACTCAGGTCTGAAATCTGCCACCCCTGACTGGTACCAAATTCTTTGTTGCAGGTCAGACTCAGCCTTCTAATAGGTCTTGTTTCTCCTCAAATGCTTAACAGCAAAAATAAAATAAATACATAGATTCTTCCCCTCTTCCCACACCAGCTATTATATTTTGGCAATTTAAGCAGAGGGGATATGCTCCAGACTTACCTCTGTCATTTCAGTACAGAGGGGCGTGAATCTGGAAAAGCTCAGGCTTGCACTGGCATTACCTCTGGCTTCCCCTCTGCCCATCCTGATCTTCCCATATTGGTTTTGGTGATTTTTTATTGGCTGTGTCTTGTCTCAGTTCAAATTAGACCACAAGCTCTTTTGGCACATTACATGGGCATTTCTCCATCCTGGAGCACCGTGAACCAAGAGGGACCAGCTGGGACTCTGCATGATGCCCACTACAAGGACTAGGAGAAGGTGGCAGGGTGAATATAACAAAGGAACTCAAGAAAACAGCAAGAGGAGAAGCAGACAGTCTCCTGTGCAATCAGAGATGCCTTAATACCTCTACATGGGAGTCAAAATGTCTTGAGGATATTAAAAAAAATCCCCACAACAGCATAACCCAAGGATGAGCCCAAAGCAAAGCTAACAAGAGCAGGGCCATGTGGTGCACATGGCTGTACTGCACAGCTCCAGCTGGGCCAGGGATTTGAAGTCCTGTGTTCTCAAACTGTGCCCACAGCTGATGGCATTGGATGTTTTGGTTGTCTGAGATGGTTTCCATTTCCAGCTGACCCTGGGAAGGGCAGCTCCTGCAGCTCAGGAGTGGGGATTGCTGGGCACAGCTGGGAGGGACCAGGATGCTTCACCTCTAGGTAAAACCCTTATAGCTGTTGTGAGCCAGCCATACAGAGCCAGCAGCTACTTGACCACATTTGCTTGCATAAAAGGGCAGTTCCTTTTGTTCTATGGTTGGCATCAGGAACTTCACACCAGTGGTTAGTTTTTTTTTTAAATTTGTTGTTTTCTCTTACCCATTTTGAATGGGGTTACCTCCTGCTCTCCTTTCCCACTATTCCCATTGCTCTTTTATTCTCACTTACTGCTTTGCCTCCTTCTAATTCAGCAGCTCTGGCTGAGGAGGCAAGGGGGCTTGCTAGTGTTCATTTTGTTCAGCATCTTCACTGTCACTGCCTGTGCTGGTTGGACTTTGACAGACAACAAAACAAATTCCCCAGAGTTTGCATGGCCCTACCCCTCTCTGGCCGCATGGAATGTAGAAATCCCATGTCCTGGGTGATGTGAAAGTCCCTGGCCCCACCCTCCCCACCACCTCCTGTCTCCACAGCCCGAGCCACGCTCACAGCAGCAGCACCTCGGGAATTGAGCCGCATCCCCAGCGGGAGTGTTTGTGTTTTTTCTTTCTCGTTTGCTTTATTTATTTTTCCCCCCACTGCCGTCACAGGTCTGTCTGCTTTGCCTCTGCCTGTCAATAAGCTGGGGCTGCTGGACAATAAAAATTCTGTTTTGCAGAAGAAGCAGTGAGTCAGTGAGTTTTGTGACATTTGGGGTTTGGGCTTTTGTTTGTTTCTTTATTTTTTATTTTTTTTAATTCAGTGAGAGATGAGTGGAAAGCAAAATTTCATTAAGACTTTTCTTGGGGGAAGAAAAAGCCTCCAACAAACAAGAAACAGTAAGGAAGTTGGAAATCAGGAGGGGGGTGTCCTGGCCCAGTCCAGTCTCCCCAGTCAGCTGCCTGCTCTGGTGTGGACACTTGTGCCATGCATGGGTGCAGCTGACTCAGCAGACACATTGAGATGCCCAGACACCTCTGTCCCTGGAGGTGGCAGCCAGGGCTGAGCAAAGCAGGCTTGAACTCGATGGAGAAGAGGCTCGCTGGTGTGGGGAACACCCCTTCACCTCTGCCAAGAGAAGGGATTTTGCGACTTGGCTCTTCATCCCTGCTGCCCATCCCTCCAGGGTGGGTTCCCAGAGAAAAGCCCAGCAGAGGGGATGCCTCACCAGGGGCAAGCCTTGGTCCTGCATGATTCAGCTGGGGTGTGGTTTGGGGTGCTTGGGTGGTGAGGGGAGAACTGTGCCTTGCAAGCTGTAGCCCCTGGCAGCCCTGCAGCACAGCGGGGCTGAGCCGGCTCAGGGGCTGCGTGTGCTCAGCTCCTTCTAAAAACAGAAGACTTACTCAGAAGCAGAATTGAGGTGCCACTTGCCTTTACTCCAGCTCTTTTATATATAGTCCCCATTTCTCCTGATCTTACTTCAGCAGTTACTGTATGAATCGCAGCTCAGAAGTGTGAGGAGAGGGGGGGAGTGCAGGGACAGCTGAGTGCTGCTGGCCAGGCTGGAGCTGCTGGTTTGCTGTTGGATGTGGGAGTTCCCTCTGCAGGGGCTGTGGTGGAGAGCAGACTTCATCCACCAGATGGCTTTGGGGGGCTGTGTGGGGCTCCTGTCACCTTAAATGAAACATGGGGATTTTCATTTTTCCCCAGGGACAGAAAAAGAGCATTTTCATCAGAGTTTTCCTTCCTGTTGCTGTTTTTCCTTCCTCCCCCCCCATTCTTTTAAGAAACTTACCCAAGCTGCAAAACTAAGGGGTTTGTTTCCCTGCAGCACTGGACAATGCAGAACACCTGGATTATTCCTCTAGTCTTTGAAGGGAGGTACCCAGTGCCACCTCCAAGAAGTATGTTAGCTCAAAACCTTTGCTCAAAGGGGAGGAAGAAGAGCAGTGGTGGTTTGACCTTACCTTCAGGCACCTTGACACTGGAGGTGGAAATAGGCTGCTTTCATTTTGTCTGAATCTCAGAAGATCCCCAGACCCACCAACCAAATATCTCAAGGAGCCTGCAGTGTTCCTGTTGCCCTCTGCCAGCACATGCCATGGTGATGTAAGCTGGTGCTGCTTTTGCTTCAAGGATTCCCAAACTGATGAATCAAAGCCTCTGTTTATGACAGCAATTCAGAACACACATAAATGGGGGGCCAGTTTCTTTCTCCCTTGACATTTTTACAAAGCCCTGGCAACACGAACAGATTCATAACACCAGAGGAGAGATCACTGGAGCAGTCTGAAGTATTTTCCTGGAAAAGACTCATGTAGACACGAGTCTTTGGGCCACATGGTTATAAGCAGAGATAATCAGAAATGTCTCTTCTTAAACACTGAGGCTACCTTACTCAGAGTTTGGGAATTTAAAAGCAAGGGACATCTTTCCATACTGGTCACTTTATAGAACCAACCTGAATCTTCTTTTTTTTCCAGCAGTAATAGTGTAACTTCTGAAAAAGCAGCATGTTCTGAAGTTTCCTACTTTCATTAATAGAAGTAGGACATGATCAGAACATACACACGTATGCAGACAGACTCACACAAATCAGGTCATCTTCATGTTGGAGTCAAAGTCAAAACAGGCCCAAAAAAACCCAAACCCAACACAAACCCTTGAAAAACTCAGATGTTTGGCTGCAGCTTGTGTGAAGGTGAACTTGAGACCATCAAACAACTTTCAGGCATTTGGGTTCTCAATTTTTATTGATGCTCTCCTCTGCTTTGCTGTCTAGACACCAACCCAAAATGAGGTTGGCAGCTGCAGTAGCATCTAATAAGGGACACTTCTTGTCCTTAAAAGCTTCCTGTCTAAATCAATGGGGTAAGTGGCAGGAGAATGGAAACATTACAGATCCCTCCTCTACCACAAACTTTGAAAAAAATAACAAAAATACTAAAGTTTTGATAAGTAAAAAAAAATTAAAAAATTACTCAGCACGTGGACAGCATATTTTGAATGGTCACATGCCTAGGAGACCTGGAAATCACACCATGGACTCCTCTGCAACCCTTAAGCACCAGACCTGCATCTTCCCAGGGTGCTCAGAGCTGCTGTGACCAGCCCTCCAGGAATGCCCCGTAACTCCCCACTGTGAACACACAGCCTCAGATATTGTCCTTGCCTGGGCAGTGCCATCCTGTAGCTGGTGGTGATGGAAGCAAATGATCATGGGGGAAAACCATAGCTAAGCTGGGAATTCAAGTAAGCTCCTTTGCCTCCTTTCAGCGCCTTAAGAGGGCAGTTTCTGCACCATGCCTTTGAGAGACCCCACAGGATAGTGGTGGTGATGAAAACAGACTTAGCAAAAGTAAAACCAACCAAGCCCAAACCCCAACAACCTATTTGCATGAGCAATTGCATCCATTTTCCTAATTAAGAGGGAAAATGGCAGAATTCTGGGCATGGATTGGGGTTGACTGGAGTGACTCCTCACCATCTCATCTCACTGAGGCAGGTACCTCAGTGGGTGCAAAAAGAGGTTAAAGGAGTTGAAGAAAGAAAATGTAGCACATGAAAGGTGCTAGGAGAAAAGAGCAGAGGTAAGGGATGGGTTTGGCACAGGTCTCAGAAGGCAGAAAGGCCTCTTGGCCCTTTATTCAGAGCTGCTGGTCACCACTGCAGCTCTGTCTGAAGTGGTGGGTGTTCAGCTTGTCAGAAAGTCACCCTTTATTTATAAACCCACTTGTCAATTACAAGCCCACTTATGTACAAAGCCTGTTGATGAAAATGCCTTGCCTTGAACTCTCATAGGAAGTCTCTTTATCACAGAAGTTTCACATCACTTATTTGATTTGGGTTGGTTTTTCTTTTATTCTTATTTTGCACTTCACGCCATACTATATGGTCAGAGGAGAAAATTATGAAAGCCACATAGGCAAAAGTTAAGGAATAGCAGCATTGGACTTGTTTGTGCAGTGTTGGTGTGCCTGAGTATGTGGTTCCCTTAGCTTAAGGAGACAGACATGGAAGGGAGAGCAAACTTAAGCAACAAAATGGGATTCCATTTCATTGGACCCTTTTTGACTGCAGCCTGCTGCTACACCTCCTAGAGGTGCTCCATCACTCTCCCATCAGAAGCAGCTCTAGGGCACAATTTCTCCCTCCAACCTTCATCCCACATCTAACCCCAAGCCATGGCTGTCTTCCTTCTAGCTCCTTCTGCTTTGCCACCAGCAGCTCCAGAGCTCAGGCTGCTGCTGCCAGCACCATCAGGGCTTGTGGTGGTGAGACCTTCCTCCAGGGTGAGACTCCAACAGGACCCATCCCTCCCAGGGCTGCAGCACTAAGTTTCATGCTGGGGGGCTGGAATAAAGCTAGAGAGGATTTTTTTAGCTGTCCAGCTTTAGGGAGTGCTTGTGAGGAAGATGATTTATCTTTTTAGAGGCTTATAACTTGGCAAAATTTGGATGGAGGTTTTTCACAGGCAAGTGGCGCATTCCTGACACAGAAGCCAAAATCCTGCCACATTTCAAGTCCTTTTTCCAAAGCCTGGGGACATGAGAAAAAGGTCAGCAAGCTTCTTGAAGCAGGGGAGTGGGGTGAAAGGGCATATTTTCTTCCAGCTAAATGATCAGCAACCGCTTAAAATTTCCAGGCAGAGAAAATATGCTGCAGCAGACTCCAACCTGGGATATTTTAGCCTAAAATTACAAGCAACTTTAATTAGGAAACAAGAGGCAACCACTGGATTTGTTTGTGCCCTGTTTTTACATTTTTCAAAGACTGAAAGCTGCTGTGCAGGTGTAATTGCTATGGTTGGGAAGCAGCAGCACTCCGCTTTTCTTCTCCCCCCACCTCCCTTTTTCTGAATGAAAGTATTTTACAAATGAAAAATGAGGTTTCCTGAAATGAAGGTCTGCCTTTTATTCTGAGTTGGCTTCCATGAAATGTACTTGTGAGCCTTTTGCCCTTATCTCTGAACTTGCTGTGGGGTGACAAGCAACTACAGTGTCCTGGTCAGCTTGGCCAGTTTGAGTCCAGTGGGGCAATTGAGAAGGTTCTGGGTTCTTTTTGTTGCCTGACCCCACACTGAGAGTCAAGCCCCATGTACCTCTGCTTCTCCTTGGGGCCTGTGGGACACCTGGGGAGGCACAGGTTGCAAGAAGGCTGCCTCTGTGTCATACCACAGGGATACAATCCCAGCCAGCACACCCTCTTGGTGGCATCCTGGGGACAGGCTTGGCTGCCTGGGCAGCATCACCCACCCCCCTTGGGCACCCCCTGGGTGCTGTTTCCCCAGACTGGAGAGAGGAAGGTGTCCCTGGGCTGCTCACCAGGTATGACCTGCACTTGCCCTCAGGACAGCTGGCTAACTCTCTCTTTCTTGTGCTTTCTGACTCATCTCCATCACTTTCCTCCAGGTCTTTACTCTCTCTTCAATCATCTACCTTTGGGTACTAGTCCCTCTTTTCCCCTTAATTGCTACTGAGAAACAGTAAGGAATCCCACTCTTTGGAATGAGACAGCACAAATGCCTCCAGAAATGCAGCCTGGCCAGCAGATCCCCCATGGGCAAGTGACAGAGTGAGGAGACATTGGATGTGTGTTGGAGACTGTGGGCCAAAGCCACTGTGACTGTACCTGGGAACAGCCAAAATTCACGAGGGAGGTTCCAACCTGGGAATGGCAGCACCTTGGAACACTGGGAGTTACTCAGGAATACAGTGAGCACCAGAACTCTCCCTCCCAAGGAAAAAGCAATGCAACTGGGTATGAGAAACTGCTACACACAGTCCTTTGCATCGGTCGGGGTGACAGTCTAAATGGCACAGGGGCACAGGAGGAAAGACTGGTAGCTCTTCACCCTTTCTAAGGTTAACCTGCCACAAAGCATTGCTGAGGCAATAACTCCCTCGTCTAGATGGCTGATGGGAAGAGCACAGCAGTGCAGCAGAGGGAAAACCATACTGATGCAATCTTGGGCAGGCTGTAAGAGCTGCAAGGAGGGTGAAGTGGAATCTTCCACCAGGTAGGCAGGAAGGACAGATTAAGTTCTACAGAACTGGAGCACTCCTCCTCATGTTCAGGAAGGCATTGTGATTTTTTAGAGCAGTCCTATCTTGAGTTTTCGTGCTGTGGGACAAACATAAAAGCAAAAGGATGTGTGTGTCTATCTGTGAGAAGGGATAGATCTACTAAGGGACAGGTCTGAGGAGACTGAGTCTTTGTTCACCCTACCTATCTCCTGCTGGCATTGTGCCCACCACACATCCTCTTCATTCCCAGGGTCAAAATGGCACAATTTCAAAAGTCACGTAACAGATCGTGTAAAAGAGATTCCATTTTGCCAGAGACAAACCTTTCTTATGCTGAAGCTGAGATTGAAAGAATGTATTGGTGAGAGTGCAATTAATGCAAGTAATGCCCCCCTCCAATAAAGCAAATAGATAAAAAACCCTTCCCAATAAAAGATCAAGCAAAACACATGAAGCACAAAACCCAAATGGACCAACCAATCCCAAAACTCTGTCAAAATGACAGCAACTGGGTCTCAGTGGAACACGGTGAACTGAGTAGATGAAAACCCAAACAAAATGCAGATATGGGAAGGGGGAAAACAACACACAAAACCCCCAAGATGAAGAATAGAAGGAAAGAACCACTTGGGGCATCATTCCAAAAAGCCCAGCATTTTGTGGTGTGGCAAGTCACTTCAGGTGATGCTCCACCAGGCCAGTGTGTCTTTGTTCCCCTCCCTGCTCTCTGCAGCGTGATAAAAGCACAGGAAGGATGCTCAATGGCAAATTGGCCATCGGCCACTTTCAAAGGGGAGTCATTTAGTGAGATTCACTCATATTTGTATAAGTTGAAACAAACAAAAAAAAGCGAACACCATTGGTAAAGCAACCAGGCTGATCTTGCAAACACACTTCATCTTGGACCTGGCTGATGGGAAAAACACCCTGCTAGAGAGAATGTGACATTATGAATAGTGATAACACCACCCAGCAAGCCTCAAACATCTATTTCTAGATGCGTGTTGACCACCATGTGGTCAGTCATGGTGACCATATCAAGTACAGGTCTGATTATTACAGCACTACTATTGTATTAGTTTTACTTTGCTTAAATATAGGCATGTATGGGGGGGAGGGTGTGTGTGTTTGGCTCAGCCTTCAGTTCTGTAGCACAATGGAGCTGTCAAGCTTAGACCAAAATCTGTGAGCTGTTCAACCCAAAGTGGTCAGCCTGATAAAAAGGCTCCCCAGAAAGGCGGAACCCTTTTTGTCAGTGAGTGTTTATCACTTGCCATCGCTGGTAAAAGCTAGCTAGTCAGATTTAAGCTCGTAAGAAATAGAGGAAACCCATAGTATTTCTTCAGTTATTTGAGTGACTTGCTGCTCCCCGAAAGGCTGAGAAAGGAAGACTGAGTAATTTTTCATTCATGAGAACTGGGTTGGCTTTTTGTTTGTTTGTTTGCTTGTTTTGGGGGGAAATCTTTTTTCTTTCTTTTTTTTCTTTTTAAACCCGTCTTGCAGATAAAACTTGACACAATTCACCACAGGCAGGAAACCTTGGAGGGTGCGGTCTGTTGGGTAGAGCAGAGGCCCAGGGCTTTGAGTATCTCACTTCCAACCCTGCCATGGGCACTGACTCACTGCTGGAGGTGAGTCACCTCCCTGCTCCACATCTCCTGGCGAGACAGTGACATGCCCAACAGGACAATTCTGCTATGAACAATAGCTAATGCCAGGTATGTGATTTTGGGACTGTCAAAGCTGATGGGCCGTGTCTGTTGGCTTTGGCAGATTCTGATGTTCATCGCTGCAAAATACATTAGGAGTCAGACACCAAAGGCCCAGAGTTACTAGAAGCTATGCTTGATTTGTAAATTGAGTTTTCAGTATGCACATGGATTGCACAGGAGGGTGGCAGTGGAGTGAGAACAATGCTGCCTTCACTGTGACAACAAGGATGGCTTGCCATGTATGAGCCAAGCAGGTGTACCATGACTTTGCTCAAGACCTTCAGGTTCTTTTCTCTGCTCTTGCTTCAATGCATGTGATCACAGGGGAGGCACCAAGGGTGATCTCATGTCAGGAGGGGAGCCTTGGGCACTTTGTCCCACCTCGAGCAGGGCTGCTCTTGACCCATCCAGCTCTGGACCACTCTGTTCCTCATCCCTACCCTCTTCCTTGTACTTTGTGTTTTGCAACAATCTGCTCTGATTTGATGTAACTGATGATGAATTCGAGGCAAAGGTGGAGGGCTGGGCCAGGGTGGCAGTGCAGCAGTCTCACACTCATCAGCCATGAGTTGAAGTGTTGTTTCCAGCTTTGCAATGCCTCAGTCCTGCAGCAGAATCCATTCTGAGCACTGTAAGAAAAGCACCTTAACAAGGTGTCTCAGGAGCACACGAACTCCATGAAGAAGCACCTACACAAGTTGCTGGGAGAAGTCAGCTCATCTTTAAGCAATTCTTAGCCACAACACTTCATCAGTCTTCAAAACTGAAACATTGATCTTTACTTGTCCTGAATTCTCACTATAGGCAATGAAACACCACTTTGCTCCTTTTTCCTGACCAAAGAAATCTTGAATTCATAGATTCAGTCATAGAATCATAAAATGGTTTGGGCTTGATGGTACCTTAAAGATCATCTAGTTCCAACATCCCTGCCATGGGCAGGGACACCTTCCATTAGACCAGGTTGGTCAAAGCCCTGTCCAACCTGGCCTTTAACACTTCCAGGGTTGGAGCATCCAAAACCTCTCTGGACGACCTGTTCCTGTGACTCACCACCCTCACGGTAAAGAATTTCTTCCCAATATATCATCTAAACCTCTCCTCTTTCAGTATAAAGCCATTCTGCCTTGTCCTGTCACTAAATGCTCCTCTCCAGATCTCTTGTATCCCCCCCTTAGGTACTGCAAGGTGCTATAGGATCTCCCTGGAGCCTTTTCTTCTCCAGGCTGAACAACTGCAACTCTCTCAGCCTGTCTGCATAGGAGAGGTGCTCTCAGAGGAGCCCTCTGATCATCTCTGTGTCCCTCCTCTGGATGTGCCCCAACAGGTTCATGTTTTTCTTATGCTGGGGACCCCAGAGCTGGACACAGCACTCCAGGTGGGGTCCCATGAGAGCAGAGCAGAGGGGCAGAATCACCTCCCTTGACCTGCTGCCCATGCTGCTTTTGGTGCAGCCCAAGATGCAGCTGGCCTTTTGGGCTGCAAGTGCACATTGCTGGAGCTTCTTGCCCACCAATTCCTTTCTCCACAGTTTAAACCACCTCCCTCTGTCCTCACCAACACTATGGGAACCAGCCACGTGCCTACTGTGCTGAGGAACTGCAGGCTCAGGCAAGCAGTTGCCACGTGGCAATCCTGCTCTTCAAATGCTGCTTTTTGCCTACATCCCATTTTAGGTGTCAAAATCTGCTTGTGAAACTGGGTGTATAAAATGATGGGATTGGTCCTGGAGAAGTAAATACACCAGTTCAGATGGGCCTGTGCAATGAGCGCTCTCAGGAGGAGAAACTCACATGCACAGAGAATACATTGTACTGGCATACAGGGCCCCGAGGGGGTGGAGAGTATCAGGGTTTATACAGACATTTAACATTCACATATATGGGACCACAAGAAAAATTGTGCATTTTGCTCATGAGCTAATTAATCCACGAACCACGTGGGTTTGTGAAGCTGTCACTGACTACATGAGCTAGAAATCAGTTTTCCCGTTTGACTCAACACTTAAATAATAACCCCAAAAGGTCAACCATGGCAATTCTGCAGCACAAGGGCAAAACGTGCCTGTGAGGGATGTCTTCCTCAGAGATTGCACCAGAACTAGTCCAGCTGTGCTGGTGATTTGGAAATTTCAGAATGTAGAATAGATTCTATTTTTGTGAGACAGAAAATTTTGCTGGCGTTTGTTTTATTCAGTTTTGTAGCATTTTTAATTACTACAGAGAATCATCTCACCTTCTGCCCCAAGGTATCACCTTCTGCTCCCCAGCACAGGTGGGTGGAGATGTCTGAAGAGACAGAGATGGAGATTCCCTTTCCTGCACATGCTGTAGGAGAGTTACAATAGGTGTCTACCAACATTTTTTATCCCAGTGGTTCAGAGCTCTCTGTCTCTCAATTTATTTTCAAACCTATGTCTGCCCATATCTATGCCAGGTTCTAAAAATAAGCAGCACCGTTAACATTTTGAATTTTAATTATCTACTGAATATCTAAAAAGATAAGCTGGAACGGGAAGCCCCTCTGTGAACAGAAGTACAATCTAGTTAAATGAGTGAAATTTATCAGAAAAAATGAGTAATGACGAGTGAGAAAGGCTGTCTCATTTTGCTAATTTTACTTTATAAATTATCTGATTTGACATTCTCTGCTGAAAAATCTGCTTATGAACCAAGAAAAGCAAGGCATGTGCTCCACTTGATTGAAGCAGAATCTGTGGCCACAAAAATTTTGCTGCATTAGTACTGCAGCATGAAACCCCGGGCCACCAAAATGAAGACTCTTGTGGTTGTTTCTAGATCACAGTGTATTTAGAAATAACTGGGTATCCTGGGGTGCAGGTCTGGTCTAGAAGGGCCTCTGGTTATCTGCAGTCACTTCAGAACTGCAGTAATTTCACCACACAGGTGTCACCAAGGCACAGAAGCACCAAAAAAAAGTTCTCCTCTCCCCTACTTGCAGCCCCAAGCCCATTTCAGGAATGAAGGAAAAGGTAATTCTGAATCCTTAGGTTGTATTTAATGCACTTTTCACGAGCTATATTGAGAATATCAGCCTGTTTCATCTGTGTTATTTTGCCTGGGACTGGCAACGAACTTTTAATAGTAAAGTTATTTCAGAAGAAAGAGGCAAAAGGGTGCCAGAATAGGCTATAAAACTAAGCATGTGTTAAAAGCATCTGTTACAAATAAGGCTGGAGTCAACTTTCCATTGTCTTACTCCTTTTTCCTCAAGTTGTTTAAATTTTCCAATTCGAAACAAATTTGGCAGAAAATTTCCCTTACTTGGTCTTGATCTCAAGGAGGGCTGCTTACAGGAGTTGTACAAAACCTATTACAAGCCTTTAAATAGTGAGGGTACGAGAGGAAAGGAACTCCAATATCTTCTTGGATGTCCAGACTAGAAATAATTAGGGGCAAAAAGTCCTGCCATTTGATCCCTCAAGTTCCCACAGCAGATCTCCAAAAGCAGAATTTCCCTTGCTGTTCCATGCAGTGATACATGTCACAAACTCTGTCATTTAAATTGCTCACAAAGACACTTTATTTTGAAGGACTTCAAGGTCACAATTGGTGACTCCCCAAAGGAAAGCCCCCTTGGGTTGTCCAGTAATACTGAAAAGAGTGTATAATTTACATGCTAAACACCTTGCTCTGAAATAAATAAACCTTTTTGGACACGCTGTCTTATATATTCATTAAAGACAAGCTTTTAGAGCTCTGAAGCTCAAACAGTACAAGAGAAAAGGAGTTGAATTTCCCAAATCTCCTTCTTTTAACCCTTGGCAGCATTATGTAAAAGCAGAACTTAGAAAAGCTGAAGACAGAAATGGCTATCATGTTCTCTTATGAAACTGTTTCCTGTTACTCCCAGTTTTCCCTTTCATTTCAAGCCAAAACCCCCCAACTCTAGTAACTGATATAAAGCCAGAAAACAGGCTATCAACCACATGAAGCCAAAATACTCTCTACACATAACACAGCTTGTGCATAATTAATTTTGCCTATAATTAACCATCTAGCCTTTTTATGGCTTTGAGAATGGTGAAAGAAACAAGTGTCCTGTGTTAACACTGCAGCAGGAATGCTAAATACAACCAACCCAAGGTGTGCAAACTTCATACCAACTCTGGATACAGAATAGGAGAACTGCTAATGAAGACACAGCAGGTAAATTGAACCATCTCTTTATCACTATACAGACAAGTCGGAATGTAACCAGGGATGAATGCTCAAGCAGGATTTTCTGTTATTTATTTTTTTATCCTTGAACTATAAACACACCAGATTCTCTCCTAAAAATATTTTGAATGAATTTACAATTATTTTTACTTTCAGTTGAGGGTAGTCACCCAGAACTCCTGCAGTTAGAAGGCTAGACCAGAAACGCCAAAAGGCCAAAGTTCTATTTGAAGTCTATCATCAAGTTTAACAAATTCCCAAGTATTTCAACCTACTAGAAGCCTGGCTAATTTAAATCATATTTGTGTCTTACCAGTTAAATAATGCATGAGCTGTTGGTTGTTTTGACAGTAGTCAGACTATTAGTAACTAAAATTTTAAGTGGCATGCAGGAACTACAATTCCCAACAACCAGAAACAGATTGCAGATGCTACATCTCCTCAGGGGTCCCTCCTTCTGCCCCTGGATAAGATGCTCATGATCAATCAGATCCAGAGAGCCAAAGCTTGGCAGTGTTCAAGATCCAGATGTGAATTCTGGATCCCTGGCTTCAGCAGGAGCGCTGCACTCAGTTTCCAGTTTTGATGTGTTCTGATTATATTAAGGATCTTTTCCTTCTATTTTTTGATAGATATTATAGAATGAGAAAAGCAAAATAGCAGTTATGTTTATAGGGTATAAAACATGCAAGCCCCCTCATTGCTAGTGAGTCCAGACATCTGTTTAGATGCAAAGATCAGTATTTGCATCCACTGGTACAATCAATATTGTACCCTTTAATATCCTCAGGAAGAGCACAGCGCTTCAGGAATATTTTAGCTGGATCCAACAATGTTGGCTGGAATTTACTTAAATTTAGTCTGGCAGCAGGTCTGAAAGTATAAATCCCCTGTTGTAGCACCGTCTCTGATGATTGTGTGCAGCCATGGCAAAAGATTCTTGATGTTTCCTTCTTCACAAGGCCAAAACTGTACCTAGGAAACTTCAACCTTCTACCTTCTCTTGGATTAGAAACAGAAAATGTCCACCAGTACATTCACTGTCCAAATAGAGTTGAATTGCAGTACACTCAATGTTAAACAGGAGTTGAATGGGTGAATTTTTTTAATGATACATTTCCTAGGGCTTTGCATAGCTAAGTCTTAGACTTCTGCAAGTGAGGGACTTTCTGCATGTCTTTTAGTGGGCTCAGCACTCAAAGAGCTCCATGTCTACTCTTACCTATGAAATTCAGCACAGGCATGCAACATAGCAGGACTAAGGTTCTTTCTATATTATTAAACTTGGTGGCTTTTGAAAAGCTACAGAAAGGTGTTTAACTTCGACAATGACACACTAAGAGCACATCTCATAAAGACTTTCTCAGTAATATCATTTTAAAAAACATTTTGTGAATGAGGAGGAGAAGGATTTCTTCATGCTTCATTGTTTCATGGTACTTATTTGATATACTTCATCAACACCCAGATATGTAAAGATTTTCCAGTTTTTCCCCATCATTTTACTGGGGAATTTCAGTATTTTCTCTGTGTTGTTCCCCAATTACATTGATGCAGCATTTGTTTTTTATTTCCTCTTTGCCTGCCTTTTGAACTACTCATGCCTACTTCAAAATAAATGTCAAAATACAGTAATAGGAGAATGCCTCACTATCTCCAGAAGCTGAATATCTCATCACAGCACATTATGGTTGAATTTTCCTGTAAATCTTCACCTACTTTCAGTAAGATATGTTTTACAGCCTTATTGCTTCCTAAATTCTTCTATGAGAAATAAATCTCTATAGGTTTTTACTGCAATGACAATATTTTCTCAGTTTGTATGGATTTTAGATTTTTCTAGAGGTTCAAAGGTCATGTAATAATTCACTTTATTTTCTCTTGTACTGTTTTCAGCATCTACCTTGCTTTAAATGTCAGAGCCTTTCACTTCTGTTACTTTGATTTCCTTGCTGCCTCTCCTCTCTACAAGCCATAACTGACTGTATTTTCATGTGGTCTCCCCATCTTTTTCCACTTTCGATAATATTTTTTAAACCTAATCGTACATTTAACAGTTTTGTTGTTTTTTCTTTTTTTGCAAACCCCACACTGACCACTTCTTGATTTTTGTAATCTTCTTTGCAGAGGAACTGCAGCCTGCTGTACATTGGTTATGAAGTCTCTGCAGTCCCAACTCTCCTTCCATGCACAGGGATCCCAATACATCCTGTTGCAGCATGATGCTCCCCGACTTCCTTAATCCACCAAGTGGATTTGTTGAAATCCAATGCTCTGACTTGACTGTGAACATTTATTTCATACCAGGTGGAATTCAGGGAGTATTTTGGTGGCTTACACCTTATTCTTGAGGTGTTCTGAAGCATAAGTTACTTCAGAGAGGCAACGAAACAAAAGTTTGACTTCAGGTTTCAAAGGCAAGCAACAAGGGGTTGTAATAAAAGAGGAGTAAGAGAATGATGTTACAATAAAGAGATGCCTGAATATATGCTAGTTCACTACAGATGAAAGAATATGTTTTCAATACTTAGAATATATCTGATATGAATGTAGAAATTGTATACTGGCAAAACAAAGAAATCACATTTCTCAGAAAGTGAAGAATTCAAGAAGAGTTTATGACCGTATTTCTTAATATTTTATTATCCTGAAGTGAAATCTTTTACAGGATGAGCTAACTTGATGACCATTTCAGTCAATACCAGCAAATGAAGAATATAACTACCTTAGAACAGACAACATTTAACAAAACAACATTCCTCCAGGTGTTTAATGATAATGACATATATTGAAGCTTCAAACATCCATTCAACATGCTGTTACTACTTACACAGTATTTTTTAAGGAGTAACTACACATATAACAGTCTCCCATATTTCATATCACAGGAACTGTATGCTGCATATCTAAAGTACATAATTGAAGGGGCAAAAATCCAAGTGGCAAAAGAAACAGCTGAAAACAAAAAATTGTTTGAAAACTATGCACTGTTTCTGAAACATCTTACTCAAAATTACTGTAAATACTGAAAGAATATATTATTACTGCATTATTGACTTCCAAGCCATAATTTCAGTTATAAAATTAAACCCACTTGTTACCCCCCAAAACAATGGCAAAAAAAATTTTTTTCTCCTGAATCCCTATTTCCCTCCATCCAAATTTGTTAACTGGTGGCAAAAGAGGAAAAGAGGACTGACTAACAAGAGAAGGACAGTGGTAGTAAGTCTGTAAGAACAAGAAAAGACAAGAGTAAGGAGGAAGAAGCAAAATAAATGACATCTTGTGATCCTCCTTACTATGTGAAAGGCTATTAACTATTCTACTCCTTAACACCAAAGAATATTTTACTTGAACATTTCTTCCATCAATCTTATAAACTTGGAGTGCTTTTCTTTTGACTGGCAATGAAAGCAGAGCTTATTTCAGATGCGAAGGTTACCATCAATATTCCAAAAGAAGGGAGAAACATGAGAGGCAGTGACATGTTTAACTAAAAAAGAAGCAAGAAAACAAAAGCCTCCCAAGAAATCAGACTTACAAACACTAAAACCAGAGATGATAACAGAAAGGAAAAAAAAAATTGACCATTTTCAAAGGCAAAAGAAGCAGTGTACTTAATATGCTATGTGGACAGTTATTAGTCAGCTCTGTGGGGCAATGCTTATTAAGTTCTTCTCAATACTTTATAGAAATTGAGCATTCCAGTCACTTCAGTATCATTCTACATCCAGAAATTAACAGGTTGATACACTGAACAACATGAGTAATACTCAAATTTAAGGTGACATTGGCTAAAAATACATTCCAATGTATTTTTAACAAATGAAACTGAGACTGCAGAACACCAATGAGCATTTCTTCATGGACAAATGTATGTAAACAAACCCGACTTAATTCCCTCCACAGAATGAAACGCAGTAGACAAAAAACCATTTAATTGAAGTACAAATGAACAGAAGTTTCACTCAGCAGGACACTCCATACCATTACTGAGAGAGTTGCATCTCAATTGATTTTTCAGTGAAACTGGTTTTGTTTTCTTCACAGTCTTCAAAGGAATTGAAGTAGTGCAGAAAAAAAATGAGTGACGTTTAAGCACATTTGGCTGCATTGGGTTGTCTATGTTTTCATCATGGCTGATGACGAAGCTTGAAAACAGGTCAGCTGCAAGTGCATGCTGCTTTTGAATTTGTTTAGTAACTCTTCTAGTAACCTATGAAAGAAAAATAATGAGAGCTTTGAGAGAGCCTGAAAAGCGAACAGTAACCAAAAGTTTTGGCTATTCTGTCTGTGGCTTCAAGCACATTGTCTGCTTAAATAAAAGGCCTAAAATTGGATGTGTTAAAATATCTGAAGAGTACAGGTATTTAGTTGTATATGATCAGGATCACCACAGAGTCAGGATCATCTGTGGCCAGAGGAGGACTCAGACACAGAGATTTTATCAAAATGATAAAACTGCCCTTTATGTGGCTTCCCTTCCAGATAAAGGTCATCACCTTCAGAGGTGTAGGAGCAATGGTACTGTTCAGCCTGTTGTATAAAATACTTACTGTAACAGTGGAGATGCATTGAGATGCTTTAAAATCCTGGCTGTGTGCTTTATTTTCTCCATATTCTGTGAATACTGTGATGTCTCAACTCTCTGCCCTCTTTCAAAAACAAGCTATATAGGGCAGACATGTATCACCTGAACTGTCTGGTAGGCTGTGATTAACAACCAGTAACAGAAAAAAAATCCCAAACTAGCCCAAGAACAATAACTTAAACCACAAAATCACGATCTGCTTCCTCAGCAGGTCCTCTGGAAGATGATGATGTCCACATTCACCATTTAGCATCATAATGATGATTGTGAATGAACTAACATAAACCAGCTCTCAATCAGTGTGCAAATGTGGTATTTTACACAAATACATGTACATTACAATGAGCTGCCTGGAACAATGACAACTGTCATGTAATGACCTGGAAAACAGAACAAGTTTTGCACTGTCTAGGGCTCAGAACTCTGAGGCAGATGTAAAAATTACGCAGCTCTTGATTCTCATCTGTCTCATGAAGCTCAGATGCTTGTGACTAAGTGAAAAAAAATAATTCTACAGGTGTTTTGGAAAGTCTGAGTTGAAAGAAATCTTACTCAAAACTGATTTCTAACTTTAACAAAGCATAAGAGCTAAGTAAGACAAGGAGATATCTTGAGACTTCTTGTGGCTAGCAAAGAGTAGGTTTGACTAAACAGACAAAGGACATCTGGAAGAAGGCACAGTCCCCAGACCATGGGCTGTGCAAAATGTCTCTTTGTATGTCTACAAAATATTCTAAATTCTGCCTGTTAAGTGCAAGCTGATTTGGTGCAGGAAAGCACAGCAAAACCAATCTCAAGTTCAAACCATCTATACTTACTCTACTATATTCATTACAAATATGTTCTAGTTTTACCATACTACTCTTTATATGCTTATAAAACAGACTAGCAAAGACTAGGCTGGATGCAGCAAAGCAGCTTGGTTGTCAAAGGTGCTTATGGGCGAGGAGGAAGAACCCAAACCCCCTCCTAGTGTTAAGAAAGAACCAGAGACCCTTATTTGTTTTTTAAATGGAACAGGCCAGTTTTGAGAGTTCCCCACGTATCAGCTGGCAAAAGCCTGCACTTGTTCTTGCCCATTTTTTGTTGCTAAATCCAGTAAGACAATACAATGAACCTCCCAGAAACTTTAAGATTAACAACAAAGCTAAAATAGACTGAAATTACAAGAGAAATACAAAGCTACACTGAACTTAAAAGACTAGGATGGGCAAGCAGAGTATGCCACAAAGCCATTGGCTCTTCTGTGTAATTTTTTAATAAGCCATAAACAAGGACTTGGCTTATTCTTAACTCTGTCCAAAGAGGCTTCTGCTCTGCAATTCGAAAGGGTCAAATACAGTGAAAGTTGACCCTCTTTGTTAACAAAGTTCTCTTACAAGAGTAAAAAGCAATGACTCCAGAGACCAAAAAGGAGACAAGGTGTGACTCTACTCACTTTCTGTCAGTCCCACTGGAGAGCTGAGGCAAAGCTTCCAAAGCTTGCTTAAAGCTTGATCTGCAAGGAAAACAAAAATACAAGTTACAGCATTCACAGTTTTTCCACTATAAATCCTACGGAGAGATGCTTTATTTTATCCATTCTTTTTTCAATAATTTGACAAAATATTTATGTGAGACCTGATACTTATATGCAAATTGAACATAAAATAGCATGGGTTCCAGCAGGTCTCTTGACATTCCTAGTGTGATGCACACCATATATCAACAGGAAATGTTAAATCAGGAGTTGATTTAAAACTGTGCCTCACATCCTGGACTCTTCAAGAATGAAGAGACAGTTGCCAGCTTGCCTTCTCCCTCAAATTAAGTGGCCATCAGTGTATGAAGAATAGATAAAACACTGATTTTGGCTTTCTGTGCTCAGTAAGTTCTTGGCATTCTCCCTTACAGAAGGCGGCCCACAAAGAGAATTCAGTAGGTTTGCATTGAGGTAATGTAGATTATAGAGTAATTTAGCTTGGAGGGAACATCTGGAGGTCTTCAGGTTCAACCCTGCTCTCAAAGTAGGGCCAATTTCAAGATTAGAGAAGGTTTTTTTGGGGCATTATCCAGTCAAGTTTTGAGTAACTCCAAAGATGGGGTTCCCACCCCTTCTCTGGGAAGCAGATGTGGAACAGAAGTGCAGAGAATGATGCAGGACTTGCACATAGGTAAGATTTTGTCAGCAAAGATCAGTATGGTGACTTGTGGCAACTACTACTAGTGGCAAGTCCAGGAATACAAAGGTCTCTGTGAAGCTGCAGCTTTCATGGTTCACTGTGCTTTGTCCCATGATGACTGGGGACAATATAATTTCCAGTTTATCGAGCCTCGTCAGTGCCAAGTAGTTTTTTTAGGGGCCTTCATCACTACCAGACACTCAGGATAGGGAAGTATTTTGAAATGGAATGCAGTGACACCATAGTTCACTATCTGTGACATAATGAAGACACATTAGGCCCTCAAGCCCTGCAATGCCTCCTACAAACTGCTGCTTAGGTAAGATGGCCAAATGAAATAATGAATGAACCTGTCTATATCCAATCCCAACATAATCACTTAGAAATGTCAGTCAATCAAAACTGCTGACAGGTATCGTAGCCTGTTTTTACATGCCTTGACTGCATCAGTCACTGATGCTGCTCATGCTTTTCCTTCTCCCTTTATATTAATACATGAGTGTGCCCCATGCTATTTATCTTTGGTCTTGCACATCAGTGAGACACGATAAATTGCTCAAAAGCCTTTTGAAGGCTTTCATTCTAAGCAGCAGCATGAAGCAGAATTCCCTTTCCCCGATCAGGTGTGTGGAGAAGGAATAGGGTATTATATAAGCCCATGGAGAGCATTAATTCTCCATATCCCTATCAGGGAACCCTGCCACTGTTTGGTTCTGCAACCTCCCTCATGCATCTGGCAGATTATTTGTTGGATGCTTTATGAGATTGCTGTGAAACAGTGGATACAACTCAGTGACATCTGTTTGTGTCTTGCTTTAGCAGCTGTACTGCTGTTGTTCTACTTTTTCGAGTGGCAAATACTGTTTAAAAATTCAAGTAAAAAACAACAAAAAGCCATTTTATCAGTTCAGAGAAAACCTTGCTAGTCATCTGTTTTTCCTATATTTACCTAGGAGATCACAAATTCTATCTGAAACAAAATTTCTTAATTTACATTATGTGTTTTTGTATGTTTACCAAGGATCCAAATACATTGAAAAAAAAGACATTACAGCACATCTTACTTGCTTTCAGGTGTTAGGTATATGGCCACCGTATCTCTCAATGCACAGATTTCAAGTTTTGCCTAAAGACAGAAATACAAATATTGAAACAATGACAAAATGCCCTTTCATCAACTGTATCCCCCTATCCCAAAGGTTCACCATGTTGAGAGGCAAATACTATTGCATGCTGGAGTTGTAAGCAGCCTTAGCTTTTAACAGTTTATTTCCTGTATTTTTTGTTGCCACGCTGCTATGTCAGAAGGCTGCTAAAAGAACAATTTCATGCTTTTGAGTCAAGGCAAACTGTTTGCATGGTCGCTATGTAGCAGCCTAAAAACACTGGTTTGTCCCTCAGTAACAGTAATAAATCTGTTCTGCTTCATCTCTACGGTGATAGAAAGATAGAAGGATGCAACCTTCCTTTTTTTCTTTTTGTGGTAATTAAATACACTGAGCTTAACTTCTTACAGCATTGCTTGGTCAGAGAAGGAGGAAACACAAGAGTACAAAAATCTGTCAATACACATTTTATTCTTGGTTCTGCTGTTGAATTTATTTTTTTTTCTATCCAATGAGGAAGTAGAATGATTATACTTTGTTTCTCGTCTGTCACCTGGTGGGCACACAAGCTTGAGGATTTTAACTCTGCACTGTTACTGCCTCCAGGTATTAATTTTCATTCAGGCAAACTGTAGTGGAGAATAAACTCCAATATTAAACAAATTTCACAGATCACCCTTTAGTCTCATCACAACTTTTACATGGAATAGAAATATTCTGCAAATTATTATTATGCAATTTAATTAAAAAAACATAAATGAACTTCATCAAAATTCACATTCTGTTCTTGTTCATCTTAAAGATAAAATTTAAACCAGTTAGACATTACAGTAACTGGTCTACATTTAGACACAACTAATATATTAAACTTCCAAACCAAAACTTTTAAAAATGCAGCACACACATCTAATTCCAGTTCTAACAAACAGCTTTGGCTTTAGGTATTTCCCTCATCTCCTGGGTAGGAAGCCAGCTAAGATTTATGCTTTTTTAGAGCCAGAACAAAATACAATACACCCACCAATTTTATACTCATAAGAAATGAGTTTCTCACTGCAGAATATTTTGCCTCTTTTTGTATAGTGCTCCAAGCTCAAGATTCTTCAGCTTTTGAAGTCCTACACATAAGATTCTGGAGCCTTTTCTACATTTTAGGAGATAGCAGTACCACAGGGAAGTGTCACAATCTCAAGTAGTGCAGCCTCAGTAAACCTGGTGGAAGGGTGAACCCTACAAACTGTGGCTCATGGGATGTGGGAATACAGAGTGAGACTTGATGAGTATTTTTTGATCAGCTTGATGAGGCTCAGATGACTCTCACACTGCTGCTGTCAGATAGGATTTTCTGCGTTCAGAGGAACGCAGAAAATGACCATGAGTGACAGATTTACAGTAAGAAGAGGAAATCCTTTCAATGATGAGTTTAGGCAGCAAGTCCATACAGTGGGTTGTTTAGTCAAACAAAAGAGATATATGGTATTGTTGCTGCTAATCACTGATTTGGTTTTAAATAGGGAGTCAATCTTATTTGGCTGTGATCTTCCTACATTAATTCTCTGTCCAATGCCATTACTACCAGCAATTGGAAAATAAATCTTGCAACTGGATAATTACTTTGCCATCATAATGCAAGAATTGCTGTCATGTGCAATGAAAATAGGGAGTTTGTTCTTCTGTTACAGCCATAGCAAGCATTGGTTCAAAGGGATTTTTTTAAAAAGTTTTTTTCTTAGAGTGCTTTAAAGTGTAGCCAGTAGCAAGTATAACTACCAATTCAGCTGAAAATGAAGTAAGGGAATCTGTTCTACCCGTGTTACAATTAATGCAGAAATAGTGTAAAAGACAAGCGACCAGTTCTGCAAAGACTTCCATGATCCTCCTGCATATTTTCAAGATTTTTAAATCTCAGAATATAAAAAATCTGCTTTTTTTCTTTAAAAGTAATTTTTTATGTCAGGCCAAAGACCTTATTTCATGACTATCCAAACAGATACCATTATGATACTTTTTATCTCATAGGATACACGTAAGCCTTTTGTGCTGTCTGACACAAAGACAACACTAACAGATAATGAAACCCAAGAACCAGCATCCCAAAGGGTATTTATCCATAAATCTGAAATAGGTTGTACACTTATCCTTTTTATCTCCTTGCTTTCCCTGCTACAATAAATCAAACAAATACACAGATTACACCTCTCTCTGTTATTTTCTAGATTCAGATGTTTGACAGTACAAAGGTACCTGTAAAGCTCCGTTTTTGCTGAAGGATGAAACACACTGCATCAGTCGACTCAGTTCTTCAGACACTGCTTCTACAACCCTTGACATTACTCGAGGAACTAAGTCTTTGGAAATGGTAAACACCTAATTTTTATGAAAGGAGAATTGTGAGCACAAGAGCTACGTTAACAGAAATGTTTTCTGTAGTAACGTTTCAATAAAAAACATTAAACACTTTGCCTGAAAGGATCCCTTTATTTTTATTAATGGACAAAAAAAATTCAAAAGCAATTAGAGTATGAAGGATGTCTTTTGATGCTTGCCCTGCACTTTGACCAATCACCTCTGTTAATAGTGAAATTAGCTCTGTGATACATGATAACAACAACCTTCTTGCAATGCCAAAAAGCAGCTAGACTTCAAAATATGTGCTTTTGGCTGATGGATGCAGATAGTCAAGTGGTTGTACACAGACTGCTGTCTTGTAAATAGCACCCTTAATTCAGGGTTGTGTTACTGACTGACACAATTATACATTCAGCTGCTTTTACCCATATATTTTGCTATTTCCTCTAGAATCCTTTGTTTTTGACAACTCTCAAAGGTCTTCCTGCTTTGTGGCAGAGATAAGCATTTGAAGGGCTTTGAGAGTATGATGGCATCAATGGATTTTCATTTAGATTCTGCCACTGTCACCATTTATTGGATCCCTGGCAAAAACATTGTATCTTACTAGTTTACCCATGGATCGAGACCATCCTTTTATAACTGCTTATTTATATAACTTTTTAAAAAAGTACTTGGATCCTCCATTTGAGGTTCAGAATAGCAACTGTAACACAAAATTAAATATTAAATCTACGCTTGAAGGAGAGCCTGAAGAAACTAACCTTTCTTTAAGGGAGCTTTAAGGAAGCGAGAAATTGTTGGTGAATTAAAAAAAAATTATGATTTTTCTACACAGAATTGGGGAAAATGCAGGCCAAGGGGCTGGAATATAGGAGGAAGTGAGATTATAGGTTAGACAAACCAAACTTGTATCAAAACTTAAAGATGATGATAAAGCTGCACTAAAATTGCATAGGGCTGGGAGGGAAGATGACACAAGGAACTGAAGCGGAGTGCAAGAAGGAAAATGAATTACAAGAAGTTTTGAAACACTTCCCTGATTTTCCTTTAAAATGATCTAAAGAAATAAGTAGTGGAATTATTTTTTTGATAGAATGCCTTTGCTTTACACAAAGTTTCGATATCACCTCTGACAAGGGAACGTAATTGATAGAAAATATTAATACACGTGTGTAAAAATAAATGAAGGGAGGGAAAAAAAGAAAGAAAGATTCTCATGCAATTTTCAGTGATGAAATAAGGAATTATATCTCAGGGATCCCATAAAGCTGTCCATTCCAAAAGGCAGGTCTGTACCATAGGCCAAGTACAAAGACCAAATATATGTCACCTGTCAGCTGTTCCCAGTGCTAATTCCAACAAGCAGCGTTGTTTTCACTTTTTTGGTCAAAACAGTCACATAAGTAACATACTTAGCTAGAGAGTAAGAAAAAAACCACCCAGTAACGATCTGGAAGGGGGTCAACTTACTCAGCACCAAACACTGCTGAGCAATTCAACACAAACATACCAGGAACATGCCCAAAGATCTTCTACTGAGAAGAGGATATTTGTGCCTGCAACGAGCACTCTCGAAGTTACTTTACAGGATCCAGGAAAAATAATTCTCAGCAAGGATGAATCATCACAAATTTGCAATAAGAAGGCCTTATTTTGATTTCAGCTAAATTTAAATTCAAAGGTAGGGAAACAATTTTCTTTCCACTTCAGTCCATCCTCACTGTTCATCTGATGGTTAATTTTTGCTGTTTCAAACTACAGAAACTTGCAGCCTTGCTAACTAAACTTAAACCTGACCCAGCTTACAGATTTTCACCAGTGGAAATGGGAGTTTCATCTTGACACACATTTTCATATATCTGTAATATTTCACATCTAGAAATTCATGAAGCAATGCTATTTGGGCCAGAAGCAGTATCGGTCTCAATGAAGAGAGCAAGGCAGCGCTGCAGCATTTTAACAAGTATGCATGTTTACAAGACTAGCTCAATAAGTCACAAATCCCTTTGAATTTTTTAAAGCAAAACCTCTAATTTTCATTTTAATCAATTTTCACTACACTGAAAAACAACATTAAAAATGAGTATCATGTTGGAATATTTCTTTTGGTGCTGCTTATTCCCTCATTTGGATGCATTTGGTAAAATCAGCGATACTTTGTGAAAGTGTTTCTGCTATATTTTAACACTGAAATGGTACCAAAAATACTGCAAGTCATACTTGAAGTTCCCTGAAAATATTTTAATTTATATGATCCTTGTAATTTAAGAAGAAATAAAATAAGTAAAAGTCTCAAGTGAATCTCATCAGATTTTCATCACATGGAAAAGGCAGAGCAGCTGTACTTGTGGTATTGTGAAAGGCAAGAGTGACATTACTTCCAATGCTTTTACCAGGAGCAACAGTAATCTGTTAACACTCTTGATAATGAGAAGGAAGGAGTATGCAAAACACAACATCTAATTTAAAGTACCATAGAAAATACCTGCATATTATCACAGAAGGCTAAATAACTGCAGCTCCCCCAAGCTTATTATGTTAAAAATAATATTTTAACATGCACTTTCTATCCTAAGCTGTTACCTACCTAAGTATTTCAAACACTATTTGTGCTGTACAAACACTGTAAAACTTTTCTGGTTCTAGGTTTCCTATTTTCATTGTATGTATAAGATTGACATATAGTGGCTTTTCACTCTGAGTGGCATGTGTTGAACATTTCTTTCAAGCTGAATTACAAGCTCATTCACATATGTTGTGGAAAATGAAGTAAATCAGAGAAAGTGAGCATCATAATTAGCTCTATCTCTATATCTATACATTCTCTGTATGAAAAGGGAAGAATTGAGCTCTAGAATTGGGCTTTCCTCTTTATCAGATAATGGAAACAAAAAGGTGTAATGGAGTGTTAGTGAGGATAAACAGGAACTGCTCATCTCCTGCCCGTAAAAAAAAGTTAGCAGTTGCATAACTGGTTGGCTAAACCTAATCCAAAACACTTATACCTATAATGAAGACACTTCAATAGAGGGGTGAAAAATCCCAGTGGAAACCAGGATTTACCAGGAAAAATATGCTGAAATCATATGAATGTAAGCATGAAGCAATCTAAAGCTTTTCCTCACCTCTGCATGCACAGCAATGATATTCACTAATGCCTCCTTCAAATAGTTTCTGACACCTGAAACAAAACATACAAAAGAATTGATTACTTTTACTCTTGTTGTCTCAACAACACCGTAACATTCTACTGTTCAATACCGTACATTTTCTTTTCATTTTTTTACCACCACTTTTGCAATCAGAGGCAGAAAGAGAAAGTTCCATAGCCACACCACCAGTCTATTTCCTTTTTCAAATCAAATGGAGAAAGGCACATTTCCTTACGGCAGAAGATTAAAAAAAAAGCCAGCAGGTTCCTGTTTCAGTATTCTTCTTCTCTGGCAACCTAAGTTCAGCAAATTTACAATTTAATAAAAACCTAGCATTATTAAAAAATATATTCTGGATGTGTTGCTAGAAAACGTATACCATGGCACAGTTTAGTAAGTTCTAAAAACAGGGAACAGAAGACATTTTGTTTTGTGTAACAGTCTTCAAGATCTCACTACTTTATCAGCTTTCCTATCTGTAAATTATGAATAGAGATAGAAATAGTAAGGACTCCTTTTGCTCTGAAAGTGGTTCAGAAGGTATTACTCATGGCAGTTTATAGGAGATGTCATGCCTTAGTAGAAATTTCCTTTCAGGGAGGGTGGAGAAGTCAAATAAGCATTTTACCTGCCATGCACATGAAATGCTGTCAATTTACACTAAAAAGTAAATTCTAAACAGAGCAACATCCAGCAGTGTGTGCTTTAGTTAGGACAGGCTCGTAGTCCCCCTGTGCTGTTGTAATTCTGGAGTAGCCTTGCAGACCTGGACTCCAGTTGCCTAAGATCTAAAATTGCCTCCTTTGTTTTTCTGGCTACTTCACTTTCAGGTAAAGGAAAATCAGAAAGCATTAAACTCATTAAAGTACGTATAAATGCTGGAAGTGAAACAAAGCAATGAGAAAGGGTTAGTGGTCCACAGGACCTCAACTTTTGATTTTGATTATTCTATCATGAATCAGAGAAAGTGCAATGACCCTATGATTCCCTTCGATATAATCAATTGGCAGTAAAATATCAGAATCATGGAGAGACTGGTGAGACCACACAGCTCAGAGATCACAGTGTGATTAAGGCTGCTGCTATAAAAATTACAAAGTGAACCTTTCATCAGTTCATCTTACTCGCTCCACCTCTCCTCAGATAACACCAATGCAGCAACTTAATCGTGCTATAAAAAACAGCTTAAAAGGAGTTACCAGAGATCAACAAAATGAGTTATTCTGTGGGAGAATAGAGTATTGTCTCACAACTACCATCTCAGTCATGCTCATTTTTTTCAACCATTGGTCCCACAACTTGCCTCAAGGTCTCAAAAGGCAACACTTTTTCTTTCTTACTGAGACAATTACGGACAAACAGTTTATAAGAGTAGGACACAAGGACAAGAGAACCCTTATACATGAGGCACAAACACTTTCATTGCCTGTATCTATGGCATACAATGTGATGCTAGCTTAGAGGGTGCTTTCTGGAGGGCATTGTGGGTCTCCTGTTGCAAGCAAGGGTGTTTGGGGAAAAGAGGAGGGAGAGATGTGGAACAGTGGCTCTTGTTACAACATGCAGTCAGGATGTAGCTGAGCTCTGCACCCAGGCCTGCGTATCAAGGCAGTGTCTGTGTCAAAAGTTCATAGTGAAGAGGCAAAAACGTCAAAGACAACTCTACTGCTCTCACTCAAAGCAGTTTAGTCGCTGAACACTCAAAAGAATTAAGACCTTTTTAGAAGAAATGTTCTACCTTTACTCTAAAAGAGGTTCAAATAAATGAAGGTAAAGAAAAATATAACCCCCACCAGTTTCGAAACATCTCCAGTGCTTTTTTTTTTTGCTATCTTTATTCTTCGCCTTGAAAAATCTCTGTAATTGTAATTTTTTCCATTTAAATTAACCCAACAACAAGACCAACAGGATTGTATACTAGGTTGCAGACTTAAAATTTGAGATTTTTTTGCAGCAAGAAAGTGAGGGAGGAATAAAGCAAGACTAGAATTTTTATGAAACTTTTTTGTTGTGCCCTGTAACCTTGCAAAACAAAGCAAGAATGTTACACACCAATACTTGAACCACACCAAAAGATCACAGGTATATGTGGAAATGCAACACCCCCTTCCTTTTTCCTCTTGTACTGCTATCCTTATTTTACTTCACTCTGCCCCAGTTTAAATCCTCTGCAGGCTTCATATCACAGAGGACAAAATTTGTATCACGTCCCAGAAGCAAATACAACTTAACCAGAGATCGAACAATGGTATGCAAATCACATCAAGAGGTACAGGGTGAATTTGGGAGCTGGTTTGCAGTTAACCTCAGGGTGCAAAGTGTTGCTTTTGGTGTGCAAACCTATGTGGTATTCAGCTTCTGGCTGCCTACCAGCCTCATCTTGTGACAGTAGGATCTTTCATGTGGAGACAGTGATTTTACTTTTGCACAAATGCCGCACAAGAGTAAGACTTTGACAGTCTCCCTTCTCTGTGGATACCTGAGCATTGACACAGCATGTTCCTTGGTCAACCAAAATCTCTCTTGTGAACCAAGCAGCATCTCTTTGTCCCAACTGACTGTTCCTCAATGAAGCATCTCACTCAAACCCTGCTACCGCTGGGGAGCCACAAGGAAAGTAGAGAGAGGGCACTATGTCTCCTGCAGAGGGGCAGCCAGCAGGCTGAGCTGGGAAGAAGTGGTATCAAGGAAGGATAGAGACTGAAGTGGGTGGGTTGCATAAGAGGGTGATGTGGTTCCAAGGAAGAATCCTCCTTTCCCACCCATCCCACCAAAACTCCTGAGGTAGTGTGCCTCTTCTCATGCATTCATGTAACTTGGCTCAGGATGGGAGCTGCTAATTCTGTCTGCTGCTGCTGCTGCTAGCACCCAAATTAAACATTTGACTGTGCTAGCAAAAGTTGCCTGCCAACTGTGTCTGTAGAAGCCTTCCACAACACATTTCTTAAAGAGTTAGTCACTGAGATGCCATAACTAAGTACCATCAATTTCTAAAAGCATGAAATAGTAATGTCAGCAACATTAGCTCCAGGGATTGAACACCATTGTCTGGTGGTGCACAGCTAAGATGAGATGGTTATTTAAGTCTTCTAACTGAAGGGCTCAGAATGAATTGAGTGAATGGAATTGAGATGGAACCTATGGTAAAAATTAAGTGAGAGGAGCTTAGTGTTGTGTATCACTAGCCTATCCCAGCTGTATGATAAAATTGCTAACTTAAAACTCTGAGAAAGGGCATAAGCAGACATATTTTATCTTCCATCCTTGCACCATACACAAGGACAAATGGGGGAACTGAGAGCTTAATGGAGATTATTTCTTGCAATCCCTGTAGCACTAATTAGGTGTTGCTGACCTTTCATCGCAGGTTCAGTCCTGCTATGACTGTAGGATCAGGACGCTCATCATCAGCACAAATATTTTCTCAGTTTCTTAGACAGGTTTTGCAATTTAAGAGCAGATAATTCAGCACAAACTGTGCAAAACTAAGCAGCTTAGAGACAGTCCAAGTATATAAAACTTTAGTTGCCTTAATTGCAGCATCTACTAACCTGAAAGACCTTGTCATGGTAAGCTAAACAAATCAAAGACAGAAAGAAGATGCAACTGCACTCCAAAAATGCCACTTAGTGGAACCAGACAGGGAAAGAAGGGAGCACTATCTAAGCTGAAGAACAATACAGGTACAAGAAAGAAAGAAAGGTATAAATGAATTGACCATCAGTAAACTTAGTCTGGAAATAATAGGTCACTGTGCAACAGGTTTGCTCCAAGTATGCTATGAAATATGTGTTTCTGTGACAACCATTGCTGTCAGGGAGTCACTTTCCTACCATGAACAGAACATAAGCAAAAAGGGTATTTCCCTCCAGCCCTTCTCTTTGTCTTATTTGTGAAAGATTTTAATTTTTGGATGTGGAGACAAAGCCAAACGTATCTGAATGTCAGGACCTGCAGGCACAGCTAATAACTCTACTATATTTTGAAAAATTACAATTAAAAGATATCCAGTTTCTGATTTATGTCACTGCACTGTTTGTGGCAGGCTTTGTTGAAGCAAAGTATTACTTTTCTGGAGTATGATTCACTGGAAATACAAGCACTGGCATCCAACTGTGAATTTGTTGTGAAATTCATTTCAAAATGAAAAAATTCTGTCTAGAATAGAATTTTTGTGCAGCTTTCTCTACAACTGTTCAGCAGCCCACACAATTACAGTTTTTGGGACACCATGCTGCCAGTCCTATTATATAGCACTGAAAGCTAATGCATCATATAACTGTAGGTTGCAACTATTAGGCTAATCAAGTGAAACAACATTCTTAAGTCTAAAATACCTTTTATTTAGAATATTGAAGCACAAATACAATGCCTTTCCATAGTTTCTGACAGAAATGTGTTAAAGAAAGTCTCAAGAAGCCCTTGCAATTTCTCTGAGGAAAATGTTATTATTCTGTTACAGCATAAATGTATTTCACTCCCACTCTATTCTTAATACCAAAGACTAACTTGCTGGAATTCTGGCTGCCACTAACAAAGCCCCAGTTTTGCTCTAAAGAAAAATGGATGGGAAGGCTTCAAACATAAAGATGAGGGACAATTTCAACCATCAACTATCACAATGGCTGACAGAAACTTTAAAATAGCATCTTCCAATTTTGGACCCTTCACTGTACTTTTTACTGGAGAAACATCTAACAAAAGTATCCATTAATCTCCAGTTTACATCACCTATTAATTTTCTTTTTTTTTAACAACTTAAATGTGTCAGCTAATCTACATTTACAAGCAATTTTACCAACACTGTAAAGCTGCAGGAAGGATGGCTGTGTGAACTATGGGAAAAGCAGAAGGGAAAAAGATTTGTGGTTCCTAGGAGTAACAGAAACCAAGCTTTTAGCTTGCCAATACCGGAGTCATTCAGGAGATCTTCAGATACAGCAGTACTACCAGTTGTCCCACTTGTAGTTCTCAGAGATATGTTTCCCCCAAGTACTTATATGACAGTGTTATACTATGAAACCTCCAAAGTGACTGAATAAGCATGTGAGAGCAGGAACTCCAATCCCATGTGTAATTCTAAAACACAGAGAGGCTACAAAAACTTGCATGCACAAATAGAGCAAAGGCTGCACACACAGTAAAACTGAACCCATCGGGCTGCTTTTTCTGAGCCATTAGCTAGCACAGGTCTTCAAATGTTCCCAGTCCTTCTACAGAAACTTGATAGAGAGAGAGAGGATATGAGATTCTAACATTTTTAAGCCTTCTGCAGATAAAAGGGTTCAAAGAATGAGCTGAAGTTCAGCTAGGACAACCGAAACACACAGGAAATTTTAACCCAGGCAGCCAAGGTTTGACACACTTTAACTCTTGTGAGACTGGAACCTCATTTGAGACAGACAGCTGGGAAGGTAACCTTGCTGCTGCCTCTCACTGAATAAGACTTCTTTCAGCTTACATCTTGTGCAAAAGGACTAGGGAGAGAGAAATGCACAGAACTGTTTAGAAAAAGCAGATGATGTCAGGAGATACCTCTGCTTATCAGTAGTAAACCAGATACGAGGATGAGAGGCTGTGAAAGGTCAAAAGAAAAGACGAAAATTTTGTGGCAAATTCAAACAGAAATCAGGCAGGAATATTAAAAGCTACTGCTCTCAGGAAGTTTTACAGTTGTCAATTTTTTTTTTTAAATAAAGCAAAGAAGATCGAATGGTTCTTGATATATTGACCAAGCTACCCATCCTGTTTCAAGACTGAGTTGACCGACTTATTAGAAACCTAAGCTCTAAGGGACTGAACAAAATGAGTGCTGGGTAGGCACAGAGCCACCAATTTAGGGAACAACAGAGAGCATTCTGGCCCCTGTAGGAGGTCAGTACTTAACTGGGCAAGCAATTCCTGCTGGTGGTAGCAATGCTGCTTAGGGCTTCTGAAAACAGAGTACTAAATATGTTGGCCTTGAGGCTTGAACATGACTTGGTAGAACTAGGAAAACTGATGCCTGGGAGTCTGAAATTTTGAATTTTAAAACTCATCCAATTGTATGTGATATTTTTTACAATTTATTGTTCTGGTTGATGGGTTATGCCAGTAACAGTCAATCAGTTTGAAACATTTTTTTTCCTTGATTACTTTTTAATAAAAACTTTTCTGAAAAAATAATAACAAACCATATTTGTTGATTCAAATAGATTAATATTTTTCATACCTAGTTGCAAAACACTGATACTTTCCTGCTCCTGGACATTTCATTTGCCACGCTGATAGTAAATTCAGAGGAGGGCAAATGGAAAAAAGGTATTTTGTCTGCTCTGTTCTAAGGAAGGCACCGGCTTTTAAAATTTTTTTGATATATATTCTTTATGGTTGCATTACACCCTATGACCAGATTTCACTGAATCAATATTGGAAATGTTAATCTCCAAGCTTCAGATATATCCTACCAAACATTACAACCAGTCATGCACAAAGTGTTTTGAACTGTGCCACTTAAGCTCCTGCACCTCTTCTGTAGCTTTTTAATCTGCTATATGAAACTACTGGAAAAAAAAAGCTGCACACATCTACTGCAAGTCGTTAATCAGTGCTGTGCAGTGCACATTAAAAAAGAAACTAATGAATGGTATCCACAAAGCCCATGTAACTTCTTTAAACTGTCTGATTTTAACTGTTAAGTTTCCTCTAGGTTCGGGCTGCATTGCAGCTGCAATAGTAATCTTTAATACCTGATTTAACTACAATTATCCTAGCAGAGGTGGTCACAACATTTTTTTCTCCGTGCAACTCCTGTTACAAAAGAAGCACTATAGGCTTTCAGGATACCTCATAGGATGGCAGATGATTATTTGTATGTCTGCAGCTCTTGAAAAGGTAGACTGTGCTCTGCAACACACTAAGTGAGAACTGTCCTGCCCTGTGCAGTCTACTCAGGAATTTCAAGCTTAGATGACTCCTGACAAACCAAGTTGCCCAACACACCCCACAGAATTTCACTTTTCAATCTAACCTAAACGATAACTTCCGACTAAAATCAAACGATCTCTTTCCGAAAACTAAAAATACAAACATGTAAGGCAGAATGGGTAGGAGGGGGAAGAGGCACTACAGAGTCAAACATTGTGTGAGGTCACAGAAGGTCAGCAGAGAGGTCAGCACTGTCTGCATGCAGAAGCTGCTAGAAGAATGAAAAGAAGGTTATGTGTACAGACTTGTATTGGTAGAAAAAAATTAATTTAAGAGATCTACAGAATAGCTCCAGGCTTGCTGTGCCTATGGATGACTGCCTGACACCTCCAGTGCCTGGAAAAGCTCTACCAACTACCTTATCCCAAAAAATGAACAAGAGGCAGCACAGACTAAAAGTGAAAATTCAAATGAATACCAAAATATTTTTTTTTTAGGATGTGGCCTTCCAAATAACTTGACTTAAAATGTAACTGACATGTAAAATATTTCAGAGACTCAGCTACTGAACTGTGAATTATGTATAGCAAAACCCAGTTTACATTATGTTGGTATTGTGAAGGTATTTGGAATAACCTTGTTACTCAACTTTTTCAGAGCACTTACCTTGGATTTGAATAAAAAAGCACAAGCAATTTGGATTTAGAATTAAGTGCCCAGGATGACAGGAAAAAGGGTGACATTTGCTATCCACAAGGACCAACAGTACGCCTCTGAGGCCACATTAAATGCACTTGAATAAAGGTGTCGGCCCCCAAAACTATTCAGAAATTTAACATTTAGAATCAGGGAAAATTTGATGTGACTGACAGTCTGTTGAATTTTGTAAGTTTCCAGAACAACAAATCGTTATTTCCCTCATTAGAAAATGCCCCAAATTATTCAATGTTTCTGGAAAATTATTTTAAAAGTTAGCTACTATTTGCAATTACTATGATAAAAACAATACCTCATTTAGAAAGGTAGTCTTCTAATTTCCAAGAAGCCTGTACCTTTCAAGATAGTCCCCTAACTGTGGAATAGACAGAAAGCCAAGTTGTTTGCAGACATGAGCCTTTCATGAACTACAGCACTGGTACATGGGTATGTCATGCTATTTTACTGAAGCGCCCCCACCCACACAGTGATATCATCTAGCCTGACACCCCACAGATGTTAAAAAAATATACATTAAAAAAAGCAGAAATGTGACTTGGAATTTCCCCATGGACATAACAAAGCAGCTCACCTCTGCTCTTTACAGCAGCACACAGGTTTCTCCCTTCTAAGACAGTTGATAGGAAATCAGCTCAAGATAAGGGCACTACCAGTGGCCTGTTTTCGAAATTAAGGCAGCTAGAAGAGCCTGTTTGTTTATTCCTAATTACTAAAAATGTATTTGCTGTCACACTTTGTTGTTTGCCCTGGATTAAAACATTTTTAGAAAACTGTAGGATGCTAAGAGTAGAACACATATCTGGCAATAGCTCTAAAAATAGATGAGCTCCACCAGGTCATTTGCTTTACCACCACTTAAGTGGCCTTATTTATTTATTATATTCCCTCCTCATTTTGACTCAAATAATTTTCAAATTGATTTAAAAAAGGCTAATAATTAGTAGCTGTCAAAACCCAAATATTAAGCACTGCAAATAATGGCTTTCATTTACTTACTGCTTCTGCTTTGCCCAAGGAAATACAGACACCACTACTGGGAGAATTAAATGGACATTAGCATGTTTAGTAAACTCCTTACTTCACAGTAAGATTTATGCAGTCTGATAAATAAAACCACTTTTACAACCTTCAAATATGATTACATATATTTTTAAAAATGGGTCCATAGTATATTAACAAATAAATACAGCTCCACGCACAAGAAAAGGGAAAGTTGAAGGAAAGTAATTATGTAAAACTACCCTAGAACAAAAGACACAACTGCAGCATTCACAGACTTTTCTGGATCCATACAATACACCTGAGCCAGCTTATCTCTCATACAACTGCTCCATTGCTATTAAAGCAGAAAAACCCACTTAAAAATAGGGACTCCAGAACCTCATTTCAATTTAACCAAGAATGTAAAATTTCTCACTAGGCCACTTCCTGCTATTGCTGGAAACATTCCCTCCTTTAAACGGAGATGGATTTCAAGGTACTGTATTTAATGTTGTTTTGAAAGTACATTAAGAAGAAAATGTGAACGTGTAGGCAAACTGGAAACTCTCTGGAGAGATTACCCACTTATTTAACCACATTTCCTGTTTTTTAACCCATTTGTCCTAAGTCAGTCCTTAGACTACTGACAAAAATAGATACAAGTGTGCTATAAATAGTTCATTAGCAGGTCTTTCTCAGTAAAACTGAAAATATTTTGATAAATCTATTGTTCTTACTAGCTCCATACTAATTAGACTGTGAATCAGGTTATTGTTTTCTTGAAATTCTTGTCTGCAGAGCTCACGGTAATTATAAATGTACAGTGCTTTAGAAATCTGAGAAAAAGTCCCAACAACTAATAGCGACCTAAAAAATAACCATTGATAACTGAAATTTAATGAAGAATTTACTGGCAACCTGTGTGGGAAAGCGCTTGAACAAAGCACAGTTCTGAAGCACGGGAGAACAGAGAATCTTCCAAAATGTTTTGAGATCCGAAGGCCAGAGCATTACATCTTTGAATTTAGTTGTCTTGCCCTTTTTCTCAGCCATGACACTATGTTGATCTAGCACAGTGAATGCCATTTGAGGAACCTGACATTAAGTAGCCTCAAAACTACATTCTAAAAATATTAAACATGAAGACTTTCCAGATTTGTGTTATCTGTAGTTTTGGACTATTTTAATTCGAGCAATAGAAATTAAGTCATGATGTTCAAAGAACCTGAAAGTTTCTGTGTTTCAGCTGCCTTGGAGAAGCAACAGCTCTAAAGACAGCCAATACCGTGATTAATACCTTTGTCTATGAATGAACTCAATCTACAAGAGAAAAACAACACGAGAATAATAATGGTTCTGTGTCTTTCTGCATAGCCCAAACTAAGATATCTTTAAAATAGAAGCTGCTGAGGCTTCTCTGAACTTTCTGCTACTCTGTTCAAACCCACAAAATGATCTGAGGGACAGTTGAAGAGGTCTACCCAATACTGCTGCTTTCTGTTCCTTAACACACACAGTAAACCCCACTGCTTCCTGGACAGAATAGAATTTGCTTCATTATTAGGAAGAAAAAGAGCAAAATCTCTAATGGTGAAAGACTGCAACAGGAAATGAGAAGCCCAAGTGCTCTTCACTTGGGAAGGAGAGATGTTTGCTACCATCAAATACTTAAAAGGGGTGCAGGTAGCTGAAGGCCAACCTGATGTGTAGGTATGTTCTTGGGAGGGTTTGGTTAAGAGATGGATTTACTTTCATTTCTTCCATCAAACACAGTCACAAAGCATAAAGGGCATTTTGCCAATCCCGACCTAAAGGTCATAAGCAAAGGATGCTGCATACCATCCTTAGAATTGAACTATCATAACCCTCAAATTATTTCAACCCGTCAATGTGATAACAAGAATGGTAAATGTCGAAAGAAGAAAAAATAAAAAGAACTCCAAAACTGTTTAAACCAAAATCCCCAATATGTTAATGTAAAAAAGTTACCTACTTCAGAGCTTACAGCCACTTCATCTAAGCATGCACAGGTACAGCTCACCCAAATCACCACTTGTAAACAAATTGCATCACTGACCCTTTGCTCAGCCCGGTATTTGGGATATATGACCCACAGAAACCTGTCTTTTTGGTGTTATTTAAGTAATAACAACACTGTCTGGCAGAGTTACAGCCCCTACACAAAGTTCTACATGCACAGTTGGCTCACCAGTGTGTGGCTGTAACCCCTAAACAAAACCTTGTGACAGAACAAGAACACAAATACTTCACAGCCAACAGTGTACTGCCCCTACAAATATAATACCACTTAAAAATATCTTACCCTTTCTACTTAGGTATTAACAGTGTTAGGAATGTTAAGGTGTAATTTCTTTTTTTATTGGTTGAATTAAAGTGGCTATATATTTGACTCAAGGGGAAACCCAAGAGTATAAATTAATTATAGCCATCAGATATTAGAATAGGTGGTTTGAGACAGATGAGAAAAAAAGTGCACAACAAGAAAAGACATTTCACCCAACTAAAATGTAACATCCAAACCAAACCCATTTTTCTTCCTGAGTGGAAAAAAATAGGTTCTGAAGAAGGAAATTTATGCGTGAGACTCTGAGATATAACAAACCCTCCTTCCTGACACGAAAATGAATACATCTAAGGGTGACTCAGTGTTACCCAAACTTTTTCTACCAGCAATCCATTAGCTGTAGGATGATGCTTCATCTTCCAAGAAAAAATTTTAACAAATTCCCTCCCTCTGCCCCCTTCATTTTCAGCATATAGCAGTCATAGCATTATGTATGTAAGTTCTACTACTGTTAATTTTCCACTCTAAGAATAAATCTAATGCTGAAGGATTTTCTTTTGATAAAGCAGAGACTGTTAATAGCCAACATGGAAGGTGCTGAAAACAGGGCTCACATCCCTGGTATGACTGGGTTCTCACCAATTTTAGCAGTTTTTAATATAGGACTGTGATCCTTCTATATGTATCCAGGAAATGTGGCAGAGTGGGAACTTAACAGCTCTTTTCTGGCCACAGAATGTTCTTAAGTTTCCAAAGTCAGTGAACAAGAGAAACACTGAGGCAAGACACAATATTGCACGTAAGAGGGAACAGACTACTTAGTGTATAGAAATATTTTATATATATTGGACATATTTTTAAAAAGTCATGTGCATCAATGGTTTTCTCATGAAATAAAACCAGACCATGCTGACCAAGAAACTGCTCTGCTGCTTAAAAGCTCTCAAAATTTTTCTTTTTTCAGATTTGAGAAAAATTGAGAAACCATGCAACAGACCAGGTGGTGGGTGATAGACAATCTAAGAGCATCATCTTATAAAGAGCATCTTTTAAAATATTACCTACATTCTTGTGAAGCCTGGCAGTTATCTCTTTATCTATGTCATTTATTTTCCAAATTCTTCACAAGTGAGCCTCTTAAGGAAAAAGAAACCAGTTGGCCCCCCCCTTGACAATTCTGACATGGGCTTCCAAAAGCCTGAGTGTGATAAGTCATCATATTTGGTTGTCCTTTCCACTCCCAGGCACCGTTGTCATTTTACAGAAGTGCAGTCACATGTCCAGTGGTGCCAGTGGGGATCAAAGACAGCAACACAGACTAACCTTCGGACTGCCTCCAGATATCCCCATACAGGAGGATTTATGGAATGGCATGAAAGGTCAACTTAAAAAGGTGTGTTTCACAGATAAAAGAGTGTAGCTACATGCACCATAAAGATACAGGATGACCAATTCAATGGAAAAAGCAAGCCACTTTTTTAATTGTAAGGTATACTAAATATCAACATCTCTATCAAAACTGAGAACAGTTGAATCCAAAAATCTCAAGCAGTATTTCCTTTCATTAACACAAACGAAGCATAGTCTGCAAGAATACTCATTTATTTCTTTCAAACACATCATTTTTAAGGCACCCTGAAGGTGTCCTTTCATGATTTTATAAAACCTAAAATTATTAAAACCTTTCAAAACACAGACTCACTCAGGAAACTGTGTGTTCTTCTCATAATTCCTGAAGTCACTGGTACTGTAATAACAGCCTGTCAGATGCAAAATGACAGCAATTTCATAAATGAAGAATGGGCTTAGAGATATACTATGTTTATGAATTTACTTTGGTTGTCACTCAAATATTATTATTATGAGAAATGAGAAAACTGAAGTCAACCATCCAAAAGAGAATAATTTCACAAATAAAGTATTTGGAACAATACAGACACCAATAATTTTAGTGTCCAGTTTTGGTCTGCATCTCTCTAACCTTCAAGCTACAGGCAAAATCTCAGTCATCACTGAAACACATCTTGTGTTTATTACAGTGACTTAAGACAGACAGACTTGGGTAAGTAAAAGAAAAGGCAAACAAAAAATGAAGTAGAGTATGGACCTTTTACTTTTTTTTTTAAATAGGAGACTTCAAAAGTAGTGCTTTCGGCAAGAAGATTACAAGAAGCCTTAAGCTACAAAATTTTCACATTTTTTACAGTAGTTTTTGTTAGTAGCATTAATTTTTTTTTCTAAGTTGCTATTTCTATTGAATTATACAAATGGACAAGGAGCAGGTGGCACATGCATAATATATAAAAGCCCAATACTTTTGGAGCCTGATTCTATAAAGATCTGTGAATGTTTTAAACCTGAAAAAAATGCAAGCAGTCATCACACTGAGAGAAACAACAGAACTGGTCCTTAGTATTTTTACATACTTTCTTCCAAATTACTTTGTGTACTATTTGTGTATACACAGAATTTTTGTTTGTCCTTAGTAATTAAATTCAGCAAACTGACAACCAAATCAAAGTCAGGGTATTAACTTACAAGCAAACACTAACAGGTAGCAATATTTTGTAGGCACAGTGGAAGTATCAAGTGATGAGAAAACGTTGATCAAAAAAAAGGGACCGTGGTTACAGATCCAGTGAATTCTTTAGAAGACACAGTAGGAGGTTGTTAATTTCACCAAATTCTCAAATCTGAGTTAAATGGTAACATCTAGTTGTTATTTATTTTTTTCTTCCACAGACTTGGCAACCTGGAATGAGCCTTAAAGAGCCAGCCATCATTTTGACTTTCAGCCAGTCCTTATTTCTACCAATGTACATATTTAAATCTGCAACATGTACTGCAGTCAAATGCATGTAGATCAGCAAATCAAGAGTATTCCTTAAATTTATGGGGAAAAATGCCATAAATTCAATTTCATGTATATTTTATACATCTTTTTAAATATCCAGTAAGTTGAAACAGCTAACTGCAGCTTTTAGAGATGGTACTGCAGTACAACAACCCAAAACCCAACAACCAAACCAAAACAACCCACCCCCCCACCTTACTGTCTTTTACTCTGCCAGGAAAAATGACAAAAATGAGAGAAAATTCTGGCAAGACACAAACAGTATCCAGTGAAACCACACATTAAGCGTATTTATTGGAGTGAAGGTGACAACTTGCGCTGACTTCCAGTGTTACTATTTCATTGTTTTTCATAAAGCTTCCAAGCTTCACTGAATCCCTACAGCATTTTGAAAAGAGCATGGATTTAAAATCCAGAATGTCTTTGCATGACCTAACAATAGATCTTTAAAAATTGTTTAGTCCAAGAGCAACATTTGGAAGCTATCTTGACTCAGGAGTCACCCACAACAACTGGAAAGCTTAAGATTTTTCACAGTTCAAAGTAAAGGCTTTTAATAATTTTGAATTACTTCAACCGCTGAACAAGTCCAACACCGTAATTTCATCCACACATCAATAAAGTTTAAGTGTTTCATTAAATTTAAATTGCTATTCGTTGTGCAAAGAAATTTTAAGCTAATGAAATGCTTTTTATTACAATGGATCTGCTGTACTGTTAGAAGTTGATCATATTTTCCCACTTAAAAAGTGAGAGTTCAAGGGCTTGATAACTTGGCTACTGAGAGAATATGCTCCAGGCTGAATTTTGTATAGAAATTTTGCATGGAAAGCTGAGGCTTTTTGTTACACTAAAATTTTTACCTTAAAAACACGCATAGCCCCTCCCCTTGCTCTGCCCGGTGTTACTGAAGTACTGAAGAGACAGCTATTACCCCACTCTGCTAGTCTGTCCTGTGGCAAGGTACATCTTGGAGACTGCATTTTCATCACTGTTTTTAGGATGTTAAAAACAACAGCTTCCTGAACTACTGCATACATTCAGGGTTTAGAAAATAATAGTTTTTACTACTCCTCTTTCATCTCAAAGTCAGTATTGTTTCATGCTTGACCATAAACCCCTCACACAACATTTCAAACCATAACCAAGAAAGCAAACTGACCAGTGGGTTCACTAAGGACATGGAGACTTTTGGACCTCCCCTGCTGAGTTGTCTGGGGCAAATTCCAGATGTTTCAAGATTATTCTCTGCACCTGCACAGTACTATAACACTGTATTTTGTATGGCCCTTGAAGAATCTTCACCACAAGACACTATGTGCCTTTATCAGGGGAGAAAACTCACTGTTATGGATTGTTTCTAACCAGTACTTACATGCTAAAGGTTAATAAGACAAAACCATTCTCAAAGCACAACAGTGTGAATTATAGGAACCATACAGACCATGCACAGAAAAGTCAGGTAATTTTGATAGAGTTGAGTTTACTTGAGGTTTACTGAGTTTACAGAGCTTACTGACCAATAGCAGTTTTAACTTGGGACTGCCCATCTAAATCTCACACACAAATTCTGATCCTTTATATTTTGAACTAGAGGATTATTATTTAGCTACTTTAAACAGCAGCAGACAAACCTCTACTACAGATCAGCCTTAAAGAAGTGCCACATTGACCTATGAATAGGTAACAACAACACAATAAAATTTCCCAAATATTAATCATGACGTGGAGATGCTTCTTGACCTCGTGGTGCTCCCACGCACACTGTCTTCAGAAACTATGGCAATGACCCCAAGTATGAGCTAATAAACTCTTCCCCAGTATAAAGTTCTGGTTTCTACAGCATATTGGTTTGCCTTGAAATGAACTTTTAAAATGGATGCCTTGCTTTCTATGGGATCTTGTCTGCAGAACTGACAACCTCAGAACAGGAAATGAAATTGTATGCATTAGCCAAAACAATATAAAAAATGCAACAGTTTCAGTAGAGCAAAGGTATTTAAATATAAAATAAAAAAAAGATAACCATGAAACCACAATCTCTCAGCAGACAAATTCTGCATGGTAAAAAGTGAATTCCATCAGTACAGAAGGCCAAGACCCACACACTAATTAACAGCCATCCAACAGCAGTGCAAGCAGAATGCCCATGGAAACTGGCTGAGGACTGCCAAAGGGACTTTAAAACAGTTCTGGATACAAGAAGAGAGCAGTCCCAAGATTTTTTAGCAGCTAGTGCTACCCAACTCAAAATTCTGAGAGAAATAGCAAAGCATCTCCAATTAGCACACCTGTGGAAACAAATCTTTGTAAGAGGACAATAAATGCAAGCTGAAAAGCCTAACTAAGGACTCTGGAACAGAACTGATGCCACAGTTTGGGATTACAGGTAATTTTACTTTCATATGTCTTTCTTTCCTCATTCGTTTCATTAAACCTCAGTTTGTTAAAGATTGTTGCAGAAACTACCTTAAGCATTACTAAGGTAATAAAAATCTTGTTTCTAAGGGTAACAATTGAAGGAGCAGACTTACACTAAGCATCAAACACCTCATTCACAACCAAAATTTTAATTTATTTGGGCTTATAATACAATTAGTAATCAAATAAAATCAAATAGTAGTAATAGTGACAATTGACTGAAGAGTTCCAAGCTTTGACCTATGATCTTACCACACCTTCCTCACCTTCCTGGTCTTCAGTTCTGGCTTCCAAACCCATCTGGACCAGCCCCACTGAGTTCTTCCTCTCTTGCACTTCCATCCTTTCATTTCTACTCACCCAACCTGCAAATCCAATCAGCTAGTGCTCCAAAACTCTTCCCTGCATCATTCCATAACATTGTGGCACCCAAAATAATTAGCAAACCAGACAAGAAACATTAGGAATGCAAAGCAAACATGAAAGCTTGCTCTATGCCAACATTCTAGATCACCAAGTATTGTTTTGATGACAAAACTTATTACTACTTGTGTTTTATTAAGGGGTTGAGGCAGTTCAAAACTTGTGTGGATATACCCTCATTCAAGCTTGTAATAACAGGTGCTGTAAGAGGGGAAAAAACAATGCTTGCCCTTCTCCTCAATGCATTATCACTGATTTCAATCACTGATTCCAATCTCCAATTAATTTTCTGCTTTGAGCAATGAAGAGATCAGATCCTATTACCAAAGGCAGTCATAAATATACTAAAATAATATTAAAAGATCTTAAGTATTTCTCAAAGATTGTGCTTGAGGGGTTAAAAAAAATGTAGGTCTCCTTGTAACAAAACCAAACCCAAACAAAAAAAGGTTGTTGACATGAACACACATCTACCCAGAGATGGGCTGTGAACTAACACTGCAGGAACTAGAAAATGCTGAACTGATGACAATTCTCCCAGGGAAGGACCAAACTGGCCTTTGAAATGTCAAGCTGCAGACAAGTATGACACAACTTCCTACAACTGGCTAGGCAACAGAGGAGACTTCTGAGTTGTCAGATATTGCTGATAATCCTCTGAAGCTGCAATTAGTTTCATCTCATTCAGTTATTAGAGTGAGTTGTAATACTATCAGTTAGAAAAGGTACATGAATAGACACAATTCTCAAGCTACAAGATGACTAGGATGCAGTCTGACCAAGGAATCTTTCCTTTATAGAGACACAAGGCTTTTGCCCTCATGCTGTTTCCAGCCCTCAAGCAATGTAAGTGAAGTCTACTTTTGGTTTTGAAACTTTTCAAATTAGAGATACTCTTTTACTAATCATATTATTTCCCTTTTTAAACTAAACCCTGCTTTAACAGGCAGTTTTCAAATTTGCTAAGCACTTTAGCCCTTAGCAAAGCATAGACAGAAATGCCACAAGGTATCACAGGAAGAAGTTTGACAGGTAAAGGCAAAGAGAAGCTGGGAGAGAGATGGATGGCAGCCGATGAAACAACTACTGATGGGTTTTTTAGCAGAAAATGCTATACAGCAGAACTGTGAGTGAAGGCAGACATGCAACTCTTTCCAAGGACAGAGAAGGTATGATGTCCATTCCATTTCACCAGCTACAATGATCCTTAAAATTTGCATTTCAGACACCAAAATAATACAACTCAATGTTGTCAGAAGTGAGAAATGTAATAAAACCTGAAGACATGAAAGTGAAATTGAAGAAAAACATGAGCTTAAAATGAAATTACATAAATGAAGGTGTTTTGAAACATGCAGTGAAATTTGTTCTTATGTTTCAAGCAGTAAATTAATTTTTTTAGAAAACTAATTGCAAGGTTACTATAGGATGGTCCCTGACTTGGAAATTTTAGTCAGATTCTACTCTGTGAAGTAAAACAAATGCAAGAACTGTAGTCATGTAACACATGGATTTTTCCTCATTGATGAAACAAGTAATTTAAGATGTTGAATTCAGCTAATTCCAACAAAAATTTTATCATTAGTTAATATTTCATTACTAGAATGATAAATTATCGATTTACTAATGTATGTTGCAAGTGCAGTTAGCTTGAATGAAAAATAGTGCATTTTAATTGGATTATTTAAAAAGTACTGTGTAAGAACACACTTGTGCCATAAACTGATGGCATTTTGTAATAAAACCCCCATACTGACAAGTCCTTTAGCAACTTCATTTGTCAGAGCAGAACACTTTTTTTTCCATAACATTATATGCAAAATATCATTGTTTTCTTCCTGTTCACATACATAGCACATTATATCCCCTGCATCAAAATAACAGAATTTGGCCCTACTAAAGCACAAAAAGGGAGACAATTCCTAAACACAGGACATCACTAGTTTGTGGACTGTTGGAGCTCCAAATCATCTACCTCTATTAAGATAATTTTGAAGCAATCCACTTGAACTGTTAGGAGAAATCTAAAGAGTTACAGAGATTTCAAACAAAACAGTTTTGCACATTTCAGTCAAAAAGTAATTGCCTATTTCTAAACAAAAAAAAAAAAAGGAAAAAATGGAAAGAGATTTGTACTATATCCAAATGTTTTTAAGATGTAAATGCACTTGTCATCTTTCATGTAAGCAGGGTGCTGGTGCCCCAAATTAAACAAAAGAAGAAAAGTTAGGGTTGACAAGTATGTCGCTGCGTAACTACAAATTAAATATGCCTTTTGATAGTTCATTTTAACTATTTTATCTTTTTATCAGGCTATTGCCATTAGAAGTTTTTTTATTAGATTTTTAAATTAGACAAATAACAGATAAGAGATGTGACAAGTATAACAAATCTGATTTATTAGATCTGATGCACTTAATCGTTTACTGTAGTAGCAGCGTTTGATTTATTTGAAATGTTTTACACAATGGTCCCTTAAAATGCCAAAGAAGAAATTCAGATTTAATTCTACTAATTCAATTTATGCCAAGTACAGAATGAATATCTAAAACCCACAATCAACTTTCAGCTGAAAGTGCGAAATGACCTAAAACTTTCAAAGAAATGTGAAATTTCAAATACTGGCCCCCTCCCCCCATCCCATATCTGCCAACACTAGTGAAACACAAAAGATACATATTTAGAGAAGGCTGTTAGAACAGAGTCTGGAACCTCATATGCTGTGAACTTTGAGTGAATGCTGGCCAGACTGAACAGCAGCCAGCATTTGAAACATAAGTTAGGTATGAAGAGACATCACCATATCTGAATTCCTCAGAAAAATACATGAACATCAGCTTTGTGTGGCAAAGAAATCCACACTTAGTACAGTCTCAAATTTATGCACTAAATATAAGGAAACTTGCCAAATTATGAAAAGTAATTTGACATTTGCATGTGAGAGCTCACATGAATAATCCAAGACTGGATGCTCACATACAACCACTTCCACTTGCACTGCACAAACTTCCATCTGCAGAAATCTTTTCTATCCAAATTCAGATTAACACAACTACCTCATTCACTCTCTAAAAGACTGTAGGCTTGCAATTCAGAAGAGATCAAAGAGCCTAATTTTTTCATGCAACTAAGACATAAGATACGCATTTTAAAATAGAATTAAAAACCACACAACAAAATACAACTTACTACTAAAAAAGAGAAGAATAAACAGCAACAAAAAAACCCCAACTTGTACACTGAACTATCAGATTGACCAGTATACACAAAAAATAATCTAAAACCATACGTGGCAACTGATTAACACTACTGTTTCCTATTGTTCCTTTCATCTCTTTTAATTCTGTTAATACTGCAGAATAAATTAGAACAATGTTTAGAGTAAGAAAAAGGAACTAAACTACACTTCACTGTTGCTGCATGTTAAAATTGAAGCCTTTGTTGTAAAGACTCAGAAGTGTACATTGAAATTAAAACGAAAATTTCAATGAGTTATTTATTAACAATAAATCTAATTAAGTTAATAAAACTGCCTTCTAACACCTTAGATCAAAATAAAGGGACAAAAGTAAAATTACTTTGTGCACAAGCTCTTTCTGACTCAGAACATTCATATTGAAAAGAACATGCATGTTGAAAAACTCAACAATAAAAGTTTTAGCACATTGACTAAATGAAAATTTGCCCCATGCAAACTATTTATCCTTTTTTATGCTGTAACAAAAAGCATATGTATAGGGAAATATCTGATAATTACAGATGATTGCCTAAGTGAGCAAGGCATATGCTTCTTCCACACTGACAAAATATGGTATAAGGCTCGAGCATTACGTACTTTTCAATGCTTGCTCAAAAGGAAAGCTACTTAATTTAATTCTAAATTCTTCTTCTGAGCTGTTAATTTAATACAGTTCTTCCCATTAATCTATTTTCCCATGAATTTTATGATGCAAGGAAGTGTTGTCCGTGGTACTTACAGTAGATGCCTGCAAAGCTGCCCATGATAAACCATGAGGTTTTGGGATAAGATTTTTCTGAATATTTTATACTTTACAAGACTTCAGCTGGTCAAATTAAAACACAAATGTTCAAACTATCAGGAGTTAAAGAAGGCATTTTAAAGATAAAAGACAGAAATGCCTGAGTTTTTAACATGACACAGCAAACACTGTGGAAAGAAACCTGCCTCTATCTTTTTTTCCCCTCCCAGATTATGCTTCACTCATTTCCCAAATTCTGTCATAGCTAAGAATAGATTTTTGCCAGCACCAGTTCCACTTAATACAAAACTCCGCTGTATCTCCAAAAGAGCTGCCATTTCATGAAACAAGTCAAGTGTACTCATGTGAGAAAAAAAAATGTTGTCATTATTTAAAAATTGAATTATACTTGATTGTCTTTCTGTAGTTTTTCTTGGTACCTAATTCGATATGGAAAAGAAAGCAAGCGAAAAACCAGGATGGAAACCAGAAAATTCTCTTACTTCATGGGCCTATATGGCCAGAACAGAACTGGCAATAAATACATATAATTTCTGTACAGTAAATTTATATGGATTTGATTCACTTGGCTGATGATGTAGACCTTGACTTTTGCAGCCTGATTCTAAAAAAGAAATGTTGATAGCAGTGGTAAGGCAAAACACTTAGGGTACTGCTGTGTTACTCAGTGGAATTGCCTATATATAGCATGTAACATTGCCTGCAGTGTTATTTTAAATATATGTAATGCATACATAACTTCTGTAAGCTGTGCAAAGAAAGTGATCAGTAATATTAATAGGCTGTTATCCTTAGAGGACAAAAGTGCAAAATTGAGGGGATTTCTTCAATTACACAGTAGGTTCTGGTAAGCTCACTTATCTAGTGAGTATCAGACTTCTCCTGTCCTTTTATTTGCACTTTAAGCCTGTTTCTTGTTTGAATTATCTCACAATTCATTCATATTTCTAAATAAATGGATTAATTCCATGTAATTTTATTTCTAAATCCTACCCTAATTCACATTTTTACCTTGCTCATCCAGTACTGGTTTCCTTGATACCAGATTTCATCACAAGCATTTTGTTCCAGTCTGCTCCCTCTCTTGTTTCCTACATCAGTATTAGTATCCTCCCCATGAACAACTCCATTTACCCAAAAGTGTTATCTTCCCAACAGTCCAGATCAGGTGTTCTCTGCAGAGAACTCTTCAAAACCAGCTGTAAGTCCTGAAGCACTGGACTAGCAACACAGCAAACTCACCATCAGAAAATTCTTAATGCTATTCCTAATCAATTCACAAGGATTTTCATAATCTCATTTTAAAAAATGTCCTTTGCAAAAGATACATCATAGCTTCAACATGCCCCTGTTCTGGTCAAATTTTCACTTGCCAGATGGAATGCTAGGAAGGTTCAGACAGCATCAGGGAAATTATTTGCCTTTTACCTTAAGTTTTAAAATGCATGCAAATTGATGTCTTGGACCTTTTCCTTCCCTTAGCCCTTCTTCCCCCCCCATCAAAATTTGCCTTTTTACTATAATTAGTACTATTTGAAAGCTAACGAAGAAGCAGCCCAAAAAGAAAGCTTCATTGCAAAATATTACGTCCTGGCAATCGTCCATAAGAAACATCAAGTAACTTCAGTTATGGAACATTACACATCACCGAGAGCACCACTCAGAACACAAGTGAGGCCTAAGTAGTTTGCCTTGTCATTGTTTTCTTTTTTAAAATTAAGACTACAAAAGTCAAGATCTCACCCAGGCAAATTAATCAAATCTTTACATTTTGCAGTCATAAAGATTACTGAAGAAGAGACAGTAACTTCTAATAGACAACTACTTTTAAAAAAAAAAAATCAACGTATCAATTTTTAACAAATCCTTGAGTCAATGGTGTATTTGACTCAGTGTGATCCACTCATATATATGCTATTTCAGTTTAATAAAGTAGGTATTTTTCATTCTGTACTATAATATAGAGCTTTGTTTGTTTGAGGTTTTTCTAAGAGGAAAATAAAAAGATAGCATGTGTACTGCAGTACTAACTGCATCGTTTAGGTAATGTAAGGGCAATTTTCTAAGCTAAAATCTTATTGTGCAATTTAAAGTTGTTTGTGAATACTAGTTTATTGAAAAAGAAAATCAATTCTATGCTTCTGGGGTGATCTTCTTTGTTTATTCATTGAATACTGGAAAAAGGCAGATTCTCATATGCTCCACAAGGAGGCTTTTTTCCCCCCCAGTCCTTTTCAAGAATGAAGTTCCTCTACCTTGTCCATGAGGTTACTTACTAATCACTTACTGATTTTATTTTCAGAGCACCAAATACTTCCAGGATCAATGAACCATTGCTATAAGCAGACAAACTGAAGGTACTCAAAGTTACTCTTTGCCCTGGTTTTGGCTGGGATAGAGTGAATTTTCTTCCTAGCAGCTGGTATGTTGCTGTATTTAGCATGAGAACAATGTTGACAACACATCTCTGATTTATGTGCAGCTGAGCAATGGTTTATTTCTTTCTTTGCTACTTTCCTTTCCATTCAAATTTATTATTATTGTTATTATTATTATATTGCAATTATTAAACTTTCCGTATCTCAACACATAAGTTTTTTTACTTTTACCCTTCTGATTTTCTGCCCCACCCCACCAGGGCAGGGGAGGAGTGACTGAGCAGCTGTGTGGTTCTCAGTTGCTGGATATTACACCACAATATCCCTTTATACCAATAGTTAACATGGTACATTTGACAGAAGTTATTAATAGGAAAGGCAGTTCATCAAGGTGGAGAAGCACAGGAGTGACTATATTTTCGTTTTAATATGTCTATCTTGGGGATTAACAAAAAAATCCCAGACAACTTCTCTACTACGTCAAATTGGCCAGCACTGTGATACGCAAACCTGAAGAGGAGTCTTTAATATACATAGTCTTCACTTTCATTCTTGCCAAGAAGTTAGAGGGAAGAAGAGGTGGGGGCTAAGACCCACCTCTATTAGAAATTCAAAATTACATTTAAACAAAGAAATACTACAGAATATTCTTGTAGGCAACGTAAGCCTAATAAGCAGGTGGCAATGCACTAGATCAAATGAGCATATAAAAAGCTGACACAACTTTTTTTGTCTGAGTTAGCTGGTGGGAAACCAAACATGCCAAGTGAAAACATACTTCAAATATGATGAGAAATTTTGTATTGTTCAGATACATATTTGAATGTGCAAGATGAGTATCTAACTTATTTCCGCTATCCGTTGTATTACAGTATATATTTTGAGCACAAAAGTGGTGCCAAGAGATAGAAGAGACACTTTCCTCCAAAGTAATAAACCCTGAGATCTTTGTGCTTTGAAGTGAGCAAGCACTGCAGCTCTTATTCACAGATTACCACTGTGCCTCTTATAATTACCTGCACATCCAATCTTTAAGTACCACAGAATTTCTACTAAGCCTGGCACACACAACTCCATGAAAAAATCAAACAAGAAAATACAAATTGATTAAGACAAGATCACCTTCAAAATGCCACATTCTGTGTCACTGCGGCTAATTTCTGGCTGATATTAAGCAGGCACTCATGTGATAAGTGATTTAGATGTATCAGTATTAGATATGACAAATTATGAGTTGAAAGGACCTAACTGTGCACAGTACTCACTACTATGAGAAAAGACAGACTCATTTATGTTATGGTCCCTTAAGACACAGGCTCTTAAAACACCTAAATAATGTCCAGCATCTCAGTCATTTTAAACACGTTATATCTGCCCTTCGATGCTTTAACATTCTTTCCTGAACTACTGTTGTAATACACATTTTCTCATAATTTTACCTTTTCAGAACTGTAATTACATCTATTACCAAAGTAGCCAGATTCTCTTGGAAAAAAAGCCCAAACTACCTCAATGAATTTCATAAGAAAGTAGCAAAGACGGCTTTTATAATTCTTTCTATTATATATAAGCAATGAAGCAAAATAATCACAAAAAACAAGTATTAAAGAGAATATCAATAATGAAAGCAGCTTTAATCATTTGAGGGTATTTGAAAAATGATTTAGGAATTAAGTAAAGTCTGTGAGAAAGAACTTATAATGAAAACTTGTCAAAAGTTAAAAACATAGATTAGGAAAAAGTTTTTAATTGTACAGTATATTTTAGCTCCTATCAATCACTGTTAAATAATTTCATAGTTTAATAAGCAGATATTTACCTGTTGGAACAAGACAATCTTTCCAATCAAAATATCCTGCATAAATGCCAGGTTCTAATGACCCTACTATTGGATCTGCCTTGAATTCAATGTACATTTCAAACAGTCTTTGATCCAGCTCTTTCAAGGATTCCATACTAACCTAAAAAATAAAAAAGAGAAAGAACATAATAAATAGTCATTAACTACAAGAATTAAATCACAAGTCCAAAAAATTTCCTCATGTCTTCCTTATTTTTCAGTAGAAAGTAGCAATTACTGACACATGTCAATTCATAATTACATGTATAAAAACCAAAGAACTTGCACATTATCTGTGCATCCTACCCAGATTAATTTTGTTTTCTGATTGTACTCAGCAACAAACATTTCTGTGAAAAGTCCAAGGAAGCAGACAGATCATTCAGTAATTGTCTATTGGTATGATTTGTTTTTTCCCTGCATGTCAGGAGGTCTTTATCTTGCAAAATAAACAACTGAATTTTGTTGTGCTTTAAAGTATGCCCATAATAATTTCCAGCACGAAACATGAAGATTTTTGCATGATACTTTATATCTATCAGTTGTAATTTTACAATTTCTCACTATCCACTCTATATTTGAAAAATACATGATTTATTTAGAAATCTCTGCCTCCTGAAACTCAACATATAGACTTCCCCTCTCTACTTGAAGGTAACTCTGCAGAGCAGGAGCTCACCAACATCTGCAGAATTTTACACTTTAACAGCTTTCCAGGCCTTTTTTAGCAATTCACACAACTTAGCCCCACTGAAAGCTAAAGGGATATGGACAGCTTGTTCACTGTATCTTAACAATTTTAAATTTATACAAGACTTTTTGTTAAACGTAGATACCCCCTGTAATTACAGCTTCTACAACAATTCTAGAACAAAACGTATATCATAAAATGTTGAAGTGGAATGTCACTATCTAAACATAGTAATGGATGTTACATGAAAATACAGTGAAATGAAAATTAAGATGAAAATATCATGTGATTTCAACTTAAATATATTTACCTTGATAAATGAGAGCTTAGGCAATACTAAAGTAAAGCTTTTAAACTAGTTTTCATCTTCCTCAACAACTAGTGAAAAAAGCCCAAACAAATATATAAAATGATAATTTCCACAAGCAAAGGGGTTTAAAAGTGAGGAAGAAGGCAGGTCTCTAGATCACATTGAGAATTTAGAAAATTAAAAAAAGAAGAATATTGTCACCTTATTATTCCTTTCTAACGATTTAATGCTGCAAACTACAGAATAAGGGATGAAGCTTATTCACTACAGGGCTGTGTTCTCTTCTGGCATGCCTACATTGTTAAATGGAGAGAAAAAGGAACTGCAATATTTCAGTCAGGAATACAAAGACAGGGAAGCCTTCAGGAGTGAAATTGTAAGTGCAAGGGAAAACAGAATTTTTATTGAGGTCAAAGTTGCTGCCACATTCAGGGAAGTTTAGATGGTGAAGAAGGTGTTCAGAAACAAGAGGCACCATAACTTTCTGGCTTTTCTAGCTGATGAACCTTCTTTAATTTGTCACAAGAAGATGTCTGTCCCAAAGACAAGAGTTTCATGAGGCATGAGAAGATCAAGGCTATTTTCTTCTTTCCCCCCTTCTACCTGACAGCCTATTTAAAAAAAATGCACTTTAAAAGGTACAGAAATCTCATTCTTTTACTCCTTTCACAGGTTTCAAGACATTTTTCACTTCAATTTCTTATGATTAGGGAGAATAAAAATCCTTAGACCATTCCTATTTAGGTTTGAACTAGTGGAAAATACAAGTTCCAGTGGGAGGTCCCTGCAAACATAGCCCCATTCAAAGAATCTGTGAAAAAACTGCTTCAGTGCTCCTTAACAAAGTCTTTGAGAATTAAATAATTCCACCATCCAATTCTGCAGTCATTCAATACAAAAGATTATCTGCACCTTCAGTACATTTTATTTTGTTCCATACAAGTCCTGTTTAAAGTTCAATGTCCAGTTAAGACAGCAGTGGGTAACCTGGTATTTCAGCTGGTGGGAAGGGTACAAGAAGGAATGAACAATTAATCTAAGCAATTAAATTGAGCCCAGGATGGAGGAGGGAAGCAGAGCAAAAGTCCTTAACATCTGTTGTGTATACTCATTTTCATGACTCTCAGGTGGACTAAATGCTCATTAAAATATACAATTGTTGTCTTTCTGCTACAAACATCCCTGTAACTACAGTTTTCAATTCTTGTATTAGACTCACTTTGAGCCTCAATCCTAGTAAACCTTCTATCTAACCTAATTATCAGAACTGCGGAAACAATTTTATTCAGAAGCTTAATCAATAAACTGGGATGAATGTTATGGGACACATTTTTTTTTTCCTCACTTGCTAATTGACTAAACTGATGATAAAAAGTTGAATTAAAGAATTGCCCCCCAAAAGGACTTTAAAAAGTTATGCAGAAATTAAATATAATTACAGGTGAATACCATAAGCATGTGTTAAGATAGCATGTGCTAAAGCACAGTGTAAAGTTTGGCTGTTTTAAATAATTTTGTATTCAATACACTAAAACAAAAAAAGAAAGAACCATGTAGAATGCAAGGAAATGTTCTTGGCTAGCATTCTGTAATTTCTGTATTTTCAGAATATTAAATAACACTGATTTCCCTACTAACAAAGGCAACTAAAAAAAATCCAAAACTACAAAAACTAACCAAAGAACAGATAAGTCTTTTACCAAAACACAGCAAAATTCACTATAAAATTCAATTTATAAAGCTAACAGAATTGAAAAGTGAGTTTTGTTCAAGTCTTCTCAGATAAAATCTAATTCTATTTTTAAAAAAAATATTTGCCAATTCTTTTTTTAATCTATTATTTAAAAAAAATTAAAAAACCTTACGTAAGTTTAGGTGACAGAACAAAAAACTGAAACAATCAACCCACCAATCTAAACATCTGTGAGCTTCTAGCCTCTTTTAAAATTAATGAAAGGCTCAAAACCCACTTTCTTAGGATGACTAACTAATTATCCAAATCTTCCCAGACTGCATCACCAATTGATGTGTCCCATATACGTTGTGTTGCACCAGTCAGCGCTTTCAAAGGGTTAATGAAGATTTGAAATTAATCTGCCACTTGAACATTTGAACTTGGTAATTTATAAACATACCAAACTCTTAGTGGCAACACTTTGACGTGGCTGTACAAGGCAGGGTGTTCAATACATACTTAACAGATGTCTTAGTTGCTTATATAGACAACACTGACTACCTAGTTCAATTCTCAGTAGCAAAAAATGGCAATATCCAGAGTAATTTTCTCTCTTGTACTAACCACACAAATCTTAGCAAGCCCACTTAAGTACAATTCAAAATTACTTCAGCCACAAATTTAAACAACATTCAGGCATAATGGGACTAAGGATGTACTACACAACAGAACAATCACTTTGAGTGAAATACTGTACTCTGTACTGGAAAAGGTAACATTTTACTTCCAACAAACAAATATTTCTGGAAATAAACTAGCTTTATGGTCCTAAGGATTAAGTCACAACATTTCTCATAAGAAGTGATTAATCTTTACAAAAAGGCAGGAAAATGAGACAGCTACTGCCACCCACTTTGACATTTTCGTTCTTTGAAAAAGAAAAAACAACAAAAACACCCCTCCAAAGACAACAAAAAAACGTGAACTAGTTTATGAACAACAGCTATCAGTAATGCTGATTGCCAGATGAAATAATCAAGTGTATTTCTGAGATAACAATCTTTTACTCTCTGCAATGAAAGAACACAGTGTCATTAAACATATTTCTTAGCTTTACTAAGAAATCTGATAAGCTTTGCCATTGAACACACAAGTCCTGAGCAAGAGGTCACATTTTCTACACCAGCTATTTAAGCCTTTTATGAACACATACAGCCATATCTTTGTTGCTATTGTTGTTGTTGTGTCCAACTGATGCCTGGAGTTCCCAACTCCAACTGATCCCACTCATTTGTGGAAGGCTCACCCAAGAGTCCTTTTGGCTATCTGACACTTGCACCCCCTTTCCACAGCATGTAAACCAAATAGAAATCTGTTTCTTTCAGAAAACAATGAATGTTCAAGCAATGCTACTTATGCCGGGGTTCTCACTTACTTGAGTTATTTTATCAACACCTTGAAAGCCATGTTTCTCAAAATGTTCTGCTATATTTAGGAAGGTATGACGTTCCAGGTAACGGCAATTACTGAGTGCAATCAAAAGTCTCTGTTCCTATAAATTGGTTTAAGAGAAGAAAGAGTATAATAGTTAGAAAAAAAAAAGTATCAGCATAACCAATACTGTAAATGTACCTGAAGTATTTTATTGACTCTGTGTGTGTGAGAAACCTGCTCATAAATAAAGTGGAGTTTACAAACACTTTTGTCAATAAACCATGAAGAAAAGAGTGATTATCAGGTAGGATGATTGAACATGCATGTTTTTGCTTATAGGATCCGGAGCATTCACTGGAATAGCTGTGACTAATACAGAACTGTGGTTAAGACTTCTTCACAAAAATTGGGTTTGGACAGCTTTCCAGGAAGCTGTTTCTGGCTTTTACTTTGTTTCAAGAAATATGCTAAGAATTATGACCATCATAAAATCAACTGAAGGTCATCTTCACTTTCACTCAAAGCTGGCTAAGCAAGGGAAGCAAAACAGGCACTGAACAAACGCACTCATCCACTCTAAAATACTAGAAGGTTCAGAACTACATAACACAATTTCAGCAGTTTGAAAAAATTCTAGGTGGTTATAACTTATCTCTGTTCATCAGTGATTTATTGTTTTTTTAATTGCAAGGGAGACAAATACATTCTGGAGCTGAGATACCACAATTGCCTTTCCATGACTTTGATGTTAAGAAGGTGTAATTTCCAAACAAAGAACCAAACAAGACAGAACCACTATTTAAATGGATTGGGTCTTCCCCTTTCCTTCTTCCAACAGCAAAACATTTTTCTACCTCAGATGGAAGTTAAAAGTCAACCCAGAAAATATTTTGAAAACAAAATTATTTGACAAGGAAGTCATCATAACAGCACTGATATGATTAAAAATGGTATTGGTTTTCAGACCCAGGACTGCTGGCAGTTCTGTATTTCAGTAATATGATGACTAGTATTGAGATGTGCAGTTGCCTACTGCTTTATGTTGTAATTGGTAAGTACACAGCCTATTCAAAAAATGAGAATTTAAAAAATACAGGGACCAATCTTACTATGACCACTCACTTTCTCTGTTCTCATTCAGGAAAGACAAAATGTTTTGTAACTTATATAAAAAAAACAATGATACCATGGAAGCCAAACATTGTCTGAAGTTGTTGATTTCTTATTTTTTTATTTAGACATTGATATTTATGACATATGGGAGGAAGTCCCTGCCACAAAATTCTTAACTTTACCAATGATTAATAAAAAAAAATCTATGTGTTGCAATAATAAAATGATATGAAGAACTAATTTATCACAGTCTACAATACAGAAACTTGCCCTAATTTGGCCACCTGTGATTCTTTACTGTAGCAGAAATGCTTATTTCTCCTGTAAATGAGGCAAAGCTGGGCTTCTGACAACATTCAAAACCTGTACTAAGGAATATTAACTTCACAAGAGGTTCTCACTAGGTTTCTTGTAGGTAAAAAACTACAATTTTTCATCAGCTGCTGAACTAGAAAAAAGTACTTTTTCTAAAATTTTCTAAAAAAACCCCAAGCCAAACAAATAATCAGTATTGCCCTCCGTACATTTTCTGGGGAAAACTACGTTACTGAATATCTGTATCTTCATGGCTTTAAAAAAGCAACTAATAATCAGACTGGTTCCAATTTAAAACAGGGTCAAATAATCAAACGTCAAATCCTCAGCTGACATAACACCAGTGCTATTTTCACTGATTTCTATGGTACCATTTTAGTTTCTGAGGAGGACCTGCTTTCAAAAATCTTCTTCATTAGTCACCTTTACATGGTACACTAAGACATCACAAAAAACATTGCTTTTAATGAGAGCCTTATATCCAAGCCTTATATCCTTGTATTTTCTCATGCTTATATATCTAGGAAATGCCTCCAGAACACAAAATTCTTCTCTATAAAAGAGGAAAACAAAATAAACAACATTTACAATATTGCAGCAATAAAAAAGAACCCCATTCCTGTAACTTGGAGAAATATTTTCACACCAGCTTTTAGAAATAGAAGCCAAACTTACGGAAGAAAGACTTGAGTCTTCATGAATGCTTCCAAACAAGTCTGGAGATGAGACATCGACTGAAAGACTGGGAATATTGTTTAAAAAGTGAGTTGTATAGTGCTTTTGATTATTTGATACATGGCGAGTTTAAATGAACAGGAATGAAATGGAATCTTGTTCAAACTCCCTCACACCAGATTAACGAAGCTGCCCATGTTATTCAGTTTTTCCAAGGTGCCCACAAAGCATTTCACTTTTCCTTCTCTAATTTCTGTTTTGCTACACATTCTGTTTTGTTTTGACACCTATCCATCCAACAGTCATCCATATAGGAAGAAAAAAAAATTGCATTAAAAACAGAGTTAATTTGCCTTTTTCTAACACATATTGCAATATTTGCCAAGTCTCTGGCTCTTCAAAAATGAATGTTTTTAACTCTTGGAAAGTCAGGCTACTTGGACTTATTTTGGTCTCTTAAAATGAGTGGCTCATGAGCAATTGCTGACCAAAAAAACTTTCATGAATTTAGCAGAAATAATAGAATCGCTAAAAAATAGAAGGGAAGAAAAGAAAGTCAGAGGATGTTTCACCATGACCAGCCATTACTTAATGATAAGAAAAACTCATTCCATGTAAAGTCATGTTGAAAACAACATACTTGCTTCAACAGCACACAACTCGTGTCACTAAATAAAATGGTACAAGTAATACCACATTAATTATCTGGTACAATCTTTACTATGTGATGTCATGCAAATGTTTGGCATAAAAAGTGTCTGCTCTTATTTTAAAGCATTACTATTCAGAGGAAAAAGTATTTGCAAGAAATATGGAATACAGACCCCACTGAAATGTAAGACTTGCAGCCACAGTTTCAGAATACTACACCTAAATCTTATTTCTTTTCACTTACTGTGATGTATCTATGTCACCATCGGATTTGGTGCTCAGTTGTTCCAAACAGTCTATAAAGACCTAGGAAACAATAAAGCAAGATCTACATTTTCTGTCAGAATTAAAAAAAAAAGAAATCTTTAAATTCACTTTTAACTACAGTCAATAGAAACAGAACAAGCATTATCTTTCTTTGTTTTAAACCTTACATAAATACAGCAAAATTTTAGCTATAACTTCTGAATGCATATTTTCTATGCACCATAGTTTACTTGCAGCGAAACAGGAATATTTGACACTGGTAAGTCATTTTCATGATGCGTGTCTAAAATTATGCAGTGATCATCTGCTGATTTGCAAAGAAAGCATTGTTAACACTTTTCATCTGTTCAGTCTGAACACTGGATCCCAAGTGAAAATTGCAGAAACCTCACTAAAATCCATTTTATGCTTTGGCTCATGAATTATTTGAGAAGACTATTAAAACACACAGAGTGCCCTTAAATAATTTCAAATAGATTTAAAAAAAAATCAGGTTTTGTTACAAAGAATATTGGTTTCTGATACAGAAATTAAAATCTACATCTTCAGCTGATGAAAATCATCCTTTTCCTGCAATATAAGGATGGTAGATGGCATCAGGTCAGTAAGTGTCAATTATCAGGGAAACCCTGAACACTCACAGTCAGTAAAATACTTGAATATGTCACCCTCTAAGGATCTGACATCGTCAGATTTAGCTAGTCAGCTCTACATGTTTTTAAAGTCAAATATTTCTCAGTATTCCAGAGTATACCAGAGGGATAAGACAGTTGTCTACTCAAGCTGCCTTGTGGGAGGTAGGCAAGGTACAAAGCACACATTTTAGATGGTCACGTGTGTTTACTCTTTCAATACTTCAAAGTGCTCCACTTACCTGCATGATCCCAATGCTTAGCTGGCACACATCCTCCTGTGTTTTCTGCTGCTGGAAAACCTGAGGAGACAAGCATATTATTTCAGCAGAACAGCTTCAAGTGGCCTTATTCTCAAGCAAGGCCTGAGTAAACTTATCCCTAAAGAGATGACACAATTAGAGGAATGGCTGCTGGGACATGGTGTTTTCTTACGGATCAACTTCAATTTTTTTCCCATTCTAAAAATGGGGGAGAGAATACAAGTACCAACAAATAGCTTGACAAGTGTGAGAAGATAATACACCAAAGGGAGGAAGTCCTAGTACATGTGGTATATATCATTGTGGGCTAATGGAATTGCAGCAAAAGCTCCCAGGATATTCAAAGATCTTTGCATCCTAAAAAGAAGGATTCATCATGCCAGTAAATTCACTGCAGATTCTTTTGAATAATGTTCATTAAGAAATTAGACAAGCTAGCCATAAAGATTTAAATGATGGAGGAGAGAGAATCAACACCTATACAGTGGCCCAAGGGAGTTTGGAAAAGTATTAAACACCCTTAGAACATTGAAACCTGAAAGAAAACATCAGAATCACAATAAATTAGGGCCTCAAGGTACTGAGTGGATGGGGACAGAAAGTTGAATTTAAGTTCTGTAAGTAGTTTGGATTTAAGTTCTGCAACACCGTGTGAAGAGTAATCCCTAGGAAAGGCTTCTCCCTTTTTTTTTTGATCTAAAGTCATGTCTACTGTTATCTGAAACTTACATAAGTAGCTTTCTTTTTTCAAAAAAAACAGACTAAAAGATTTAAATATAGGTTCATTCTGCCCCATACACAAATTACCCGTAATAAAGGAAGCACAAACAGAATTCTAAGAGCTTGCAGAAGTGTACATGAAAAAAAAAACACAGAGGAAAGTTATACACCTGGATCATTCTCTGAAAATTCTTTTTATGCAAAATACTATTGGTTTTCAGATCAAGAAAAAAATAAAAGCATAAATCAAAACTTACACTGGCCTCTCCAGGTTTGCAGTCCAGCACAGTTTTAAGAGATTGCAAGGAATGAATAATGCACTGTTCAAACTGGGATGGCTGAAAGTCAAATGAGTTAGCTTTAGATAAACATGTCAAATATATACTACGCAAATACACAAATACATAAAAACTCTCAAGGTATATGACAAGCTTTTTATTTCCAAACTATCCCAAATAAGGGGGGGAAAATAATCATAATTCATATATTGCCAGAGGACCCTTTTGTAGTGATGCACGTTGTATGTAAGTTACCTACAGAATTATTACCACAGCTCAGGGGACACTTTTTTATCTGAATGAGAGACTTTTACACCAAAGAGGCTCCTATAAAGGGGTCATGAAAGACTTTTGTGGTAGCATTATAGATGCCTGTGACACACTCCCTCCTCTCCTCCTTGATCCAAGGTGGGATAGAATTTCACCTGAGATATCCCATATTTCTGTATTCTATTTCAGCAAAAGGCTTCCAAGAAAATCGGACTGAAACTGTTTTCACATGGAAGAAAAAAAACCCCACTGGTTTGGGGGGCTTTTTTTTACCTTCAGGTTTCCAAACCTGAAATATTAGTATCTTGATACATGTATCAATTTCACTCCAAAAGTGCAAACAAGTTCACAACAGAGTCATTAGTCATTTTTTCCTTGTCTTTCTCTCTTATAAATCACACTTTGTTTTTTCAATGCACCTGCCTGTTGGTATTGGGCAGGAAGCTGCTGTGCAGGACAAGGTGAAGCAGTCACTGCTCCAGGAAAGAAAGACATCATCCTAGTGGATTTAAATCAAAGTGGACAAAAAAGTTTGTAAGCCACATAGACCTGCTCTTCATTCATCAGATAGTTTATGGCTCGTCACCAGCAGGCTTAGGACTAATTTTTATTTCTGTAAATGGTGGAGGTGGATTGTGAAACTGATGCCCTCATGGCAAAATGACAATCGTGAGAAAAAGCCATTAAGGAAGTCTGTGTTTATTAATTTTGGATCCCTTAAAAGAAAAAGGCCAGCAGTAAAGTGATGCTCTTGGGTTTTGGCTTCCACACAATAAAACATCACACCTCAGGAGGGGAAAGCTTTTCAGATATGTGATGCTCTGCATATTATGAAGGTGAAAAAAGCTAGTTCTGTGTTTCACGGTAGCCTTTATTTGGAATATAAATGCTAAAGTGGTTTTCAACCAGTATTTCCTGCAAACTTGAAATACAGTTTCTATCTTCAGCCTAAAATGTCCCTCAAGAAATTGCCTGACCCTTTTTTACAATGATTAATTTTTGCTAGCTTTTGCTATAACATTAGCACTACGATCTCTACTTCAGTAGATAAATAATGTCGCTATGAAAAAACATGTCAACTTGCATTACTAAAATCTGGCATATCTCAGACACGGCCTCAAAAGGTACCTAGGGAAGTGAAGTATACAAGGAATTAAGAGGTTATTTCTAAATGCAAAAAAGACTTAATCAGTTTCATAATAAACATGAGTCAGGACACAACAGAAGCATAAAGAAACAATGTTTTTGTGGAAGACCCTCCTATTTACAGATGAATACAGTGAAAAACAAAAGTTAAGGGACTTCCCAAGCCAGTGGCAACTGAAATCAGGACCAGAAGCTGTAAATCTGGTTATAGTACTACAATTGCCCAACAACACTCCTTCCTACAATATGTATATTGTGACTGCTTAATGCCCTCCTACTCAACTTCAAACACGTATTTATAGAAGCAAATAAGAACTGAAAAAGTCTGTGGAGCATTCTCTTAGATAACACACGCAGAGCAACTCTCCCTCCCACAGGCCTTTTCTGCATTCGCAGATTGTTTTTAAGTCACACCTACAACGTGCTTGCTGCGTTTTAGGCATTACTCATTACTGTTTATTTCCAGAAAGCATCTTGCTAATTTATCTGAATTTGGTTTCAAGTTGTTTGCATGTAGGCAATCTCCTAAATTAGTTGCTTTTCAGTTCAATTTCTCATTATAACATAAGTGACCTATTTATTTAGCTACAGACCCATTCCATGGTAGTGTGCCTACTAAGTTATGAAGCATTTTGATGTGAACTGAACTTGTGACCTCAAATATGATTTTATACTTCAGTAAACCAACCCAAAAATAAGATGCTTTACAATGGAAGTTATAATGGTTTATCTCAGCCATAGAATGCTAAAGGTCAGCAGTAATTATACTGATACATTTAAATAACTATTTAAGGCAGAAAGCCATGGTACATATGTGGATGACAAATTCTTATTTATTTTTGCTTCCTAATACACAACACAAATCTGCAAAACTTCTATTTATGCTGGCTTGTTTTGTTTTGCACTTTCAAAAATAGTGCTGTCTGGTAGACCTATTACTGCTTAAAATTACTTCACAAATGTAATAGTTTAAAAAGTATAAATGAAAATTTTGGAAAAGGAAGCAGCAAATTAATTTGTGTGTAGTGATGACACCTGTTCAGATTGCTGTAAAGGCATAATCAATCAAACAATTTTTACTTTTTTTATCTTGCTATATTTTCATATTTTTAAAAACTATAGATATCAATACACACACATAGAAAAAGTGCAAAGTAATGCGGTTTCTGGACAATATAGAAACCAGAAAAAAAACATCCAGCAAAGAAAGTGCCTATCAGACACCAGGTATACCCACCAACGATGTCAAACCTTCATTGTCAACAACCCAGTCTTCCTTTTCAGCTAATCTCTTTATATCTGTAAGACAGAGGGGAAAGGGGGGTGTTGGGAGAGAAGGTATTCATTTTCATTATTAAAAACTCCTTGAACTTGAAAAGATAAACCACAGACACAGGGACTGCAATGACTAGGCATACAAGCAAATAGCACTAAAAGCTTCAAAGCTTTCAGCACTCTCAAATGACTCAGAATGGAACTCATACATGGTATGCTGGTGACACCACACAGAGAAACATAGCTAAGATATATGGCAAAAGTTGCATGAAGCACCTAGTTTACTGGAAAGCTTAAAATTAAAGGAGTATTGTGAGGGCTTCGGGTTTGTTTTTATTTAGTAAATTTTTAATTACAACATAAAATACTGCATTTAAGAATTCAAGCCCCTAGTCTATTATATTCCAGCTCTTAATTACAAATGAAAGAACAACTGCCTAGCATTTGAGCGAAGACAGAAAGGACAGCATATAGTTCATATTCAGAACTATAAAAGAGGCACAAGGTCCCCACTCAGGGTTAAGGATCCACAATGCTAGACTTTCTTCAAAAGTACATGAAGGCATATGCAAAATGCACTATTTTAAAGTACTCAGAAGATGTCAATTTCTATTGCCTTACTAAAGCTAACAGCAGCTAAGTTGGGATGTGAATGCAAAGCTCATGCACTATAAACACAATTCTTCTATGGACATGTGCATTATGCACCATCACTGTACTTTGGGTTTAATTGAATTGTAAACAGAACAAAGATGAATTGTGTGCAGTTCATGGGGCTTTGACCCACGATTTTCCCACATAATGCTCATCAGAACTGTCTGTACATCATGAAATACCCTTTGAAATGAGTAAAAATTTCAGTGAAGTACCATCTCTCCTTAAAATCCCAGAAAAGAGGATAGCTAATGCATGCTGAAAGGTATCTTCGCTATCTTGGTGGTTTAATAAGCTAAATTAAGAAGCTTGGTTACAGCTTCTGCAATTCTACAGCTCATGGAAGTATAGGCTCAGTGAGGATAAAAAGCATTAAGGGATTGTGCAGAATAATTACTCTGCTCATTTTCCTACTTAGCAAGCCTCTTAATTCAGCTGATATTCTTGTGAGGGTTTAGACTGTACTGGTCAGCCTTAACATTTTTTTGTGGCTTCTCACTTTTGCATTCTGTTCTTAGCTAATACAAACATAAAATCCTCCAACTTTCTTATATTTCACTGCTCACCAAATTCCAGTCAAACACAATCATGTAAACCCCCTGTCTACTCTGGCATTCACATAACTTGTCTTTCATGACCTTTATGATCAGTGATCACATATGGGGGGGAAAGAACAGACTGCCTCTCAGGGCCAGTTTATCGTAAGACAAGAAAACCCTGTGCGTGGGCTAAAGTGCTCTATTGAATATTTTAGCCTACATCTGAAAATTTTAACTACATCTGAATGCCTTTACCAACTTACAACACGCAGAAAGAGAGAAGACTGAACTTGATATCAGCATCTGATGCATCTTATGTTTTGGAGATATTAGAGAGGTGGAATTCAAGTCCAGGAGGAGCCTTTTGGACTTGTCTATTACAGATAGAGCTATGTCTGAGAGACATTTACATAGTTCTGTGAGAATACCCATTACTTGTTCTTTCACTCATTCCCTAATAATGATTTCTCCAAGGGCCAAATCAACCTGGTTGTGTGCAGAAAAAACCCCTCCACTATCTAAATACACTCAAGAGTTACAATTTTGCTTTAGTTGGCAAATTAAAAAAAGGGTCCCACAGACAAGTGCAGCAGTATAGAATGAGAGTTATGATACATGTAGGCATCTTTTCTCCTGTTTGATGCTACAGCCAATACATAAAACAGCTTCACTGATAAGGGATGGAAGCAGCATCAAGAAAGGCTGCTGTTATGACTGGACAAAAGAGAGATATGTTATCCAGCCAATACAACACACTGGTATCTTTAGGGATCCGATTTCTTTTGATTCAAGAAAGGAAAGTATGAATAAAAACGCTTGGATCAAATAGAGAGTCATTCACAGACAAACTTGTAAACATGCTTGTATGAAAATCTAAAGGTACAGACTATCACAAGATTTTTTACTATACTAAATGCCTGTGGCCAGCAATCAAAACATACAGAGCAGAAACTCTTCATATGAACAAAGAGCTGGGCTATTGCCATGATGCAACAAGTAGGCAAAACTAGTAAGATAGCAGACTTTTTTTCATCACTGATCACATATTGGAGCTCTCTGGACTGTGCTGGAGAAGCTACATAGATAGCTCAGAGATTTGATAAGCTGAGGACTGTCAGCAAAATGGTTCAGAGTTAGCTACTTCCTTCCTTTGAAAGAGCAGGACACCTGAGGAATCACTCACAATTCCTAGATAGAGGAATAAGTCAGCACAGTTAGACCACCCTCATGTCACAATCAAAAGGAAAACCAAAATTTTTTCTCACCTACTATTAAGAAAAAGCATTAATTTCAATTTTGTTAAGCAAAAAAAAAAAAAAAAGCAAAACAGACTTTCTCATACTTTAAGTGAAATCTGAAATAGTGGTAATACTTTCCAAACAGAGTTTTAAGGAGATAAAACAATGCGTGAACTTGTTTGGCCAGCTAGCTTGATATTAATACAGAAAAATAATGTTAATAGTGAAATGGGATTTAACAGGACAATTAAGAGCCAAGAATACAAGCCATATCAATATTGTATCAAGTAAACCACAGAGGCCTAATGATTTGTTGTCATCAAAAGTTTAAAAATTTGCTTAATATAGCCACCTGTGCTTGGCACATTTAAGCCTTGAGTAAAACTCTTGGCTTCATGTCAGCCTATAAAATAATCATATGTTAAAGATCAAAAAGTGATTACATAGTAAGATTAAAAAAGCCCTAATTTTTTTAACACTGAAAGTAGTTAGTCTTTTGGGAAAAAAACAAAACCCGCCTAAGTGAATTAGTAGAGCAATCTGCCCTGATTTTAAGAGAAACATTTATTTCTGAAATAGTCTCTTCATTTAAATGCAAGTAATTTCAGTTGCAGAGTTGAATACAAGATGGCAAGATGAATGGCCTCTGATGGCATAGAGTCACAGTAGATTTACAGAATGTGTTACTGGCCTTCACAATCCAGACATTTATGGCAAAAGTTGTGTACTCAGCAGGAAGCCCTGGGGATTACAATGTTAGTAAAAAGCCTTGGAAAACACACAACTAAAATACTTCATGAAGGGCTGTGGATTGTTTCGGTTTTTGGTTTTCTTTTTTTTGTCATTGAGAGTGGGACACCGCTTATTTATTTCTTCATGTTATAGAAAAACTCAAAAAAGAAAATAGATTATATTTCCAATATGGAAAAGCTGCATCATGAGATAAGTTACTCGCACTGTAAAACTCTTTCAACCCAAAGGAAACAAATCTAACCTCCTCTATTAACGAGATTAAGGAAAGAAAAGACTCATATTTCTGGCAGAAAAATGAAATACTTGAGTAACTCTTATGAGATATTACAGGACTCAGAGGAGTCCACTGCCACTACAATATCTGCAACAAACACAGTTATTTTTCAGAAGATGGTTTGGCCTAATCAGAGGCAAGAAAGAACCACAGTAAGCAAAGAGACCTGCAGCCTTCTCTTACCTTCAGCTGTGTGTTGTAAGGTCACTATAATGCAACGCACACGAAGGTCCAAAATGAGATCCTGGATGATCTGAAGCATATCATTGGGTATCTCCAGTGCAGTGAGTGACTCAGAACTGAGCCTGAAAGCAAATAAAGTTAGATAGGAGTGTAAATCTGCAGTATTTTTAAGACTGATATAACTAACTCAATGAAATTTTTTACAGATTTTCTGTGTATGTAAATGCAACAGTTTCATCCTCAGTGTATGTCTGTAAAACAATTACCCCATTCTGAGAAGATTAGTTATTTACTTAATTCAGCAGATTGCAAATACAGATTTAATCTTCTCTAACATCACAATAATGTCATCACAGCAACATGACAACTTTTTCTACTGTTTTCTTGCACTTCCTGGCCTGCTTTTCTGCATCCATCTCTTTTCCTACAATCCAAGAATAATCTTTCTGGAGAGGCAGTAGCTTTTCTGCTGCTTTTAGGTGAATGCCTAGATCAAAAACAAGATCCATAGCAGGGTTTCTGAGATATTTTTTACCTGCATGGCATCAGTAGCAAGGATTAGGCTGCTATAAATAGTGATGTGTCCATGCATCAGATTGCTAAGAGTATATACAGTTAAAGAGCCAAAACAAAGCTACTGCATGTGCAGAGTGAATGCATTCACTGTTTTGCTTCCAACTCCGACGAGGCACAAAATCACTGGCTGCTCCAGGTGAGGACGGACACATTAATTCCTGTTTTTTCCTTTAGAAATACTAACACAGCAGCTGCTTGCAAGAAGCAGCATTTCAGCTAAATGGCTGAAACTAAACTAAAAGTTTATGCTTTACCTAAAAGTTTAGCATAACCTCAGTTATGCTCAGGGGCACAAACTGAGGTTCACTGGTTCTATCTCGCTCCTGGATATCTAAGCAAGGCCAATTCAAAGGCAGTCATTGCTGTTTGCCCTACTGCTAATACTGAGCAAAGCACAGGTAACAGAAGAGGAGGAACAAGAAGGCACAAACAAACAAGTGGAACATTTCCAATCATCCCCCTGTAGGCTCCAGTTCCATACCCCTGGTGTTTGGCATAAACTATAAAAACCCCATCATTAACTAGACTGCTCTCCACTCAGCACAACTACTGAAGTAGTAGATTACAAAAATCTGTACTATGTCAACCAGCCAGGAAAACAGGATGTAAATACCCATCCGTGAGCAATTTAAGCTACTTTAGACAGCACAGAAGCCCTGTACTTTAGAGCTGATTCCATTTCTTACGGAGCTTCCAGCTGTCACATCCCTAAGATCATCTTTTTCCTCATATAATTCACCTGAACGAATACATACCTTTTATATTTTCATAGAAAGGCAAAAGTATTCCAACAATGGCTCACTTGATCACATAATTCTAATTTATTCCCTGGAATTTACTCATACTGGGTGATGACAGAATGGGGTACAAAATGTGCTACCACCCAACTTTAAGCTGTGTGATTCATATAAATTAAGATCACACAGATCTAAAGACAACTCCTTGTTATATAACACTGTGAGTTTTATTATTCTTAAATACAAGCAGAAACAATAAATCACTTGTGAGATGACAGAAAAGAGTAAAATTTCATCATGTGTTTCATCATGACTTTAAGTTACAAACTATGAAAATAAGATTTAAGCCATTATGTAACTGTGCAACAGAAGTTTTATGCAATGTGTAGATACTTCTTGGGAACAGCCCACCTTCACCATTGGTGTGAGTCATAAGAATTTATCAGATTGCCAAAGCATGGGGGCTTGAAAATAAAAGTACCTGCAGCATTTGCATAAACTTCTGACCTGGTCATTGCTGGTCAGTACCCTATGTCAGTATGTTCAGTTCCCCTTCTCCAGACTGCCCCTTTTCTTCTGTACTTTTGACTGCTTTGCAGTAAAGTCTAGCAGGCTTTACTAAAGTGCCATCACAGGCATGGGTAAGAACATGAGGTGGGGAAAGGAGTGGGAGGGAGGGAGAGAGGATTTCCCCAGCTCTCAGTTGAGCTGTTCATTACCAGGGCAGTGCCCGGAAAGCAAAAGGATATTCTCTGAAAAAGAGACTTCATATATCCTATAACCTCAGTCTGGATCTTATCACACATGGCAGGAGCACAACTAACCTTTAGAGAATCTGTTGGTTACATTTCCAAGCCAATATTAAAGATGTGCAAGTGCTAAATTCTAGAATTTTATAACTTGAGTGAAACTGGATTGCTCCTCATAAAAGGGCAACAGTGGTGTCCCTTTACATCTTTTTTTATCAAATATCAAGTCAGCTCCTTAAATTTGAAGCTTTGCATAAAATTCAGCCAGAATAACAAACTTCACATGGAAATTTTTTTCTAAATGGGTACAGGACAGACAATGTAAGTGACAACAGACTTCGAGAAAGTGTCAAACAGACTTGACAAGAGGTATGTATCACTGCTAACTCCATCTGCACTAAGTGATTATATCCTTTCTTTTCTTCATCTGTGCTTTGCTTGCTACCTGCTTTGAAAACTCTAAGTACAGTATCATATCCAGATATTACTCAGGGTTCCAGAAGATGACAATTCTTGCAGCCCCCTTAGACAAATGAAAACAAATTCTGTATATTAGTGAGACATTTTTAGTAATTTTATAAACAAATATAAGCAGGATGACATTATAAGCAGGAGCATCACCTTCCATAAAACAACTGTAACGGTAAATTATGATTTAAGAATGATACAATAATCAGAAACATATTTTCACCCATTTTGGCAGAGATGGGAAGATGCAGCTAAGGGAGGAAATAATATCTTTCTATCCTAAAGAATAAAATCCTGTTTCACTCACTGAGTATCTATGCTGTGCCAGGCAAATATTTTACTCTAACTTTTTCATAAGATGCTATGGGGAAAAAATGAAAATATTATTATGTAACAGGGTTGTATCATAGAAGATTTCACAAATTATTCTGAGTAGGAAGGGACTCACAAGGATCATTGAGTCCATCTCTTAAATGAATGGCCCATACAGGGATAGAACCCGCAACCTTGGTGTGATGGTGAGACATCATTAATGACACTTGCACAGAGAATCCTAATTTTGGCATAAGCAGTTTTTTTGCAATCCTATTTTTGAAAATGTTAACATCCTCACAACTCAGGGTATTTAATGCAATGAATTCTTAAAGCACACATATTCCAGGGACAGCATGATTTTGTAGGTCCACAGATCCATTTACCTTACAGTCTGGATAACATGTGTTAGCCACTGGCCGGAAAGTTCAGATTTCATCTCCCAGCCACCATACTGTCTTAATTCTCCTTCTCTGAGGCTGAATGGAAGCAAGGCTCCACGGATAAGTTTTACCAGAGAGTGCATCACTTCCTGAATCATTTTCTGCATCAGAAGAAGGCAGAGAAAAATCAAGGAAAAAGCTCTATCAATACACTTAAGAAGCCATATACTTGCTGTACACAAGAGCTAGGAATGCGTGATTTGCAGGTGGCTCCACAAGGTAGAGAGCAGAGGAGAAGGATGTATAAAGGCACACAAATGAGTAAATAAATCTGATTTTTGAGATGATGACACTAAAGTATCTTGCTATGAAGGATGACCCACAGAAAGTAAAGTTCTCCCTGCCACATCTCCCCCAACTACTTACCTTGAAATCATTTTGTCTTTGCCTAGCGTTTTTCTTTGATCTTTCCATTTGGCCAGACTTTTCAGCAGTCTTGTGAAAATGAAAAAATTGAAAAGTGTAAGTATCTTATAACCACTGTTAAAATAATTCTGAAAAAGGGGGTTTCAAAGTGAAGAAGTGAAAACCAATGAGTTTATGATGCAATTATAAAAACTAACTCATGGCATTTCAATTAGCAAAGACTATATATATCTCAATAAACTCCACTTACTGTAGGTCAGTAAGCTAAAGTTTAATTCTGAGGAACAACATGCATTTAAGACAAAGTCAGAGAAGGATAAGAGTAGTTCAAGCATTACAAACTTCTGGAGGTCACAGTTTTCTCACGGCAGTGTTAGTGAGAGCTAAAACATGTATGGTTCAATTGTGCATCAAGTTTACACCAAAAAACTCTTTTTTCAGCATGGAAGCTGATCAGATAAAGACATCAATGTGAAGTGGGAGACAATTTTTAGAACGAAGACAATTTGGAATTGCAAGATATGAAGGAGAGGGTTGGGAGATTTTTGTTTGGTCTTGGAATAGTATTTTGTTGACAATGCTCTTTAAATAAATCAACTAATTGCAGAAGAGCAAAATAAGCAACTTCTTCATTGTCAGTTCTTTGAAAACAGAGGAATGTGAGCACACTTTGCATGAGACAGTTACAGTTGAAGAAAAACATGGTTTGACTAATAGTCTTCCTGTTTGTAGTTCTAGCCTTCTGTGGAGTCTACTAAGAACACAGTAAATTACACTGAAAAAGCTATTTCAAATACTAGGTTAAGTGCAGATACTGTAGAATTGTACTGCTGGAAGATCTCCTGGTTTATGCTTGTACAGCAACATCTACTGGACAAGAAATGCAATAACATGATGAGTCTTCTCAAAGACAAACGGTTTACTTTCAAGTAATTAATTTGAAATGCTGTATTTTTCAAAATCCCTCTTTAGTTAAAGTATTTTTAAGGGAAAATACATATTTTGAAGTGAGAAAAAATTACAGAAAAATAAAACTGCTTAACAAATAAAACTGCTTAACAGTTTTGGAAAATATATAGCTATGAAACTCTTGTACTTGAAAGATTTGAATTATACAGTTTCAAACAAGGAGAACATTCAAGTTATTGCTGCATATAATTCCCACTTCTCTCTTCTAAAGCCTTAAAAAGAAATTAAGCTGTATTCCTTGAAACCTCAGATAGCAACTTAAAATTCACAGTGTTTTACAGCTGGATTAAACAGAACAATTCATAGATCTTTGATATCTCTTTTTTCCTGAGTGGTTTTGCTGAAGACCAATCTTAAACCTTTCCTGCACAGACAGACCAAAACTATCTTGTGGTAAAATCAACGGTTACTACACACATATGTGACTTCACCTAGAGTGATTCAAAGAACTCAACTTTTCAAACTGTTGAAATACCACATAAATTTTTAACTGACAATATTTTAAGTCATATAGCTAACCTTTCAAAACTAAAAAAAACCCACCAGTCCTCTCCCCCCAAAAACCTACAAGCTGAATGAGAGAAAATACATCTTGAAATGCAGAGGATGAGATTTTCTTTCTACATTTTTAAAATGTCTTGAAGACTTGAGTAAGCTAACTGAAAAAACCCTGTATACCATTTTTCACAGGACATTTCTTGAAAAAATCCCAACACTTAGCAATTACCTTGCTTCTTGAATGACAATAGATAGCAAGTAACACGGCAAGAGAAATTTCTTCATGGACAATTAAAATCCCTACTGTTTCTGATAGAAAAACACAGAAACTTTCAGTCTTGAATGCAATGTGATCACAGATAGTCTTAGGTGTTCTAGAAGAAGTCTTCTATCTTATGCCACCCTCTCATCTCACTCATCCTCAGCTGACTGTGGCATGCAGAACAAACAGAAGGAATGGAGGACACCGTCCCTCCACCCTTGCCAAGAACTTGTGGCGCTTCTGTAAGGATCACAGGAGCAGAAAAAAATCAAATGTATGGAAATTAATTTCTCAGCAGCTCAGAATTTGGCCCAAAAGGAGTATGTGTACCTTACAGACTAACAGGAAAACTACATCTCTTGGGTTTTTTAGTACATCGAAACAATGTTTTGCTCAGGTATGACATAAGATCACTAAATTTTCCACTTGCAGTCATTTTCATGCACAGAATTTCTCAACCTTTTTCACAGTTCAAGTGTCTGTTTTTCTAGAAATTGCTTTCTTCCTCATTGTACACAGTAAAAAAAAAAACATCACAGTAACTTAACAGGTGGATTTGTAAAGTTTAATTTTCAACTGTCTGTCAAATATAAAGGTTGTTATTTCCCTTATGAAATTAATTATTTGTGTGAAAGTCAACTCTACTAAGGTGCATTTTTGATTCTACTTCATTCACTGAATGTTAGGTGTAAATGTCACATCTTTCTTTTGATTTTATCATGTAAAATGAGTATCACAAAAAGAATCTATTTCACTAGAGCTATAATTTTCTGCATAATGTGTTCAACACACAAAGGGCTATAGTACCTATTAGCATCACCATATGAAAACAGTATATTGATTTATAAACAGTGGAATTAAATGGCATGAATGCTTGATAAATTAATTCTTTAGTTAGAGAAATGGAAAATGAGAACATAAGCTCCAAATGTCCTTTTTTAAAGGCTTTGGTTTAGTTTTCGACTAAAGCTGCAGAGAATAGTAGGTATTATGGCTGCAGCTTTGTTTGTAGTGAAATACTGTACACATTATGACTTAAGAATTTAAACAGTGTGCATATAAAAAAGGCTTGTGTCATGAATCATTACTTTTGTTTTTTCCCTGCCTCTTGGATTATTCAGATTGCATTTACATGACTTAGAACAACCAGATAACCTGAGAAAGAGGGACTAGAAGCACAGGTGATTGCAGCTGACTGCACTTCCAGACTGGACTCCCTATAACAGTGTGCCCATGAACACTACTCTGGGCCTTGGTCATTTTGCAACTCTGGTCTTGAACCTAACCTAACTTCCAAACACTCAAAACTCCAGAAATGAGTACTCCTTTTCCTAAGAAAGGAAGCAATACTTTTCTGTATGACTCTGTTTTTTACCTATCTCTATCCTTCATGCAATGTGTTGTTTCTTTAGATCACCCATGAAGGGCCAGCTATGAGTAAGGGGTGGAAGCACAAGATATCGAGTCCAGCAACAGGAACACAGACAGGCACAAACAAACACACACATACACAACCCCTATTGTCAGAATCTGAGGTAATTCCACTGTATGCTTACATTCTTTTAAAAATAAAAAAAAAGTCTTCACTTCTTCCAGTGCAATGTAATACTTCAAACGTAATTATTACAGACCTTTGTTACTTACAACTCATTCATATAGAAGAATCCATACCTCACTGAATAAACTTCCATTCACGTAAGAAATCCAGAGCTTCCAGAAGTTGGGCAGCTGACTTACAACAAGTTTTGTCAATTTCTCAACAAATACAACTTGCTGAGGAGCTTTGTATCGCCAAGCTAAAAGGGGGACAGGAAATGGAAAAAGCTACACTAAAATTTTTTAATTTTTAAAAATAACAATAAGAATATACTAGTATGCTGCTGCTTTGCAGTACACATGGGACTATACTGTATATATAAAAGCTTTCAGATATAAATGGAAACATTTAAAGCCCAGTCCATGTACACAATTTGTGTATGTATAAGCTCTTTCTTCTCTTCTCAGATGCTTACAAGTTTTTAGCACTGTGACAGTATATACAGAATAGGTTCCTTTGCAGGGGGTATCTAAGGCAATCCACCTAACACTGCATTATTGAAAGATTCCCTTCATTCCTCTTTTTGTTCAAAAAATGTCCCCACAACCGTATTTATAGAAGGTTTTCTCAAGGAATTCCACAGAACTGGGAGAAGAGTAACATCAAAGCAGACGAAATCCAGAAATTGCTTCATAAAAACCTGCTTTCTGTAAAACAGTATTTCAGTAAGAAATTATCTATTCTGTGAAAAACATATTTTCTGCCTCCTGTGATGCCACCATTGAGATGAAGTTGTTTGGGCAAGGATGCTGAGGACACTGATGACACACAAGGGCACAACTGGTTGTGGACAGACAGACTGCTCGAGCTTAGTCACACACTTTGTTTCCCTTTCCAGTTTTAGGAAATTGAAGACCAAGATATGTGAGGGCACAGAAGGTGAAAATGCAAGGAGAACTATCTTAACAAACACACACAAAAGGTATAACAACAGCAAAAGGTGGTATGTAATAGGTGGCTATGCATACAAAAAAATAAATCTGGTTTTGTAGAAAAAAGACTTACTACTTTGACTACATTTTAAGAAGCAAGTTTTGACTATGAACTTCTCTTTGCTTGCAAAAAACACAGAGGATCTCTTTAGTAAGCAACAGTAATGTATGAGAAGAAGGCACTGTATTTGGTAACAAATCAAAACAAACACACAGAGTGTGGTTTCTGGGGTTTTTTGACTACACCACACACTGGACAGTGGGAGCTGCAGCTTTGTTTTTCAAATAAAACAAATGCCTACCATCATCACGGCCAGACTGAAAGCTGCTGCCCCTTTTCAGTGAAGCAGTTTGACTGAGATGGCCAATTGGTGATGGACGCACATCACTCTCCAGGTCTAACATGGGGCTGTGGAGCAACGAATTGCCTAGGGATAGGGGAGAAAAACCCCGAAGTTAGAATAATTTTGCACATCAGTTGGCATGAAATTGCACGCTGCATGGGGAATTCTAATTTAATTCAGTGATGCAAAAGCTATCTTATAAAAACATTCTTAATCTTGGGTTATTTAGACAGTTTGTTCATCTATACTCTCTTTATTCAGTAACACCACTGTTGACTCCTGTAGCAAAGCCAAACAAATACCATGTGGAACATACCATTCTTTGGTTTGTATGTTTCTCTGTTTATAATTAACACCCTACAAGTAGTTGCTTGAAAGCCATGGATAAATACATATATGTATTTCATATAATAGATACACTTCTCAAAGTAACCATCAAAAATTATTTCAGCATTGCCCAACTGAGCTGTAACAACTAAGATTAACCTCAGTTCACAGAATTATACAGCGGAGCCCAGGCTGGAAACAATCTTGGATGATCATCTGGTCCAACCATTCATGGGAAAGGGAGCCAAGCTGAGATTATCTAGCACCCTGAGAAGTTTCATCTCGAAAACCTCCAATGATGGGAACTCTACAATGCCTCTGCGGAGGTTACTTCAGTGACTGATTTTGCTCACAGCAAAAAAAATCCTTTCTTATAATGCGATGAAACCTCCTCTGGTAATTCACACTGAATTTTGTAGTGAGAATCTCACATGAGTTTATATTGTTGATGTGTTCCATCGATACCTACATTCACTGAAAATAATAGGAAGGTCACACAGGAATAGCACCAGCTGTAACACTGCAATATTCAGACTCAAGAGTAACACAAAGTAAAAAGGTCTTGAAGCACATTTATTCTAAATTAATGCTGGTGTCAGACTAGCATGGCAGAAAAGATATACCTTGTCATTTTACTTCAACAGCTGGGGCTTAAAGAGCAAGTATTGTGGAACTTATCACAAACTTCCAATAGGTGACAGTATTGGGTTTTAGTTAATTTTGAAAGAAGTTCTTCCTATTTTAATACTTCAAAGGCTTTCAAAGAAATGTCCTGTGGCCTTTCACTGTGGCATTGTTATTATCAAGACAACTCCACTCATCTAATTACTGACTAAGACACCAAAGTAAATAGATCCAATTTGCTACATCATTCACAATTGTGATTGAAACACTGTATTAACTGACTTGGAGAACCCATCCTTACTATCTTTAGGCTGTGTTATGATTCTGCTCACTGTTTAACCCCTTATACCACTTATATTTACGACACCTTTAAAACTAATGAGTTTTCAGCAACATAGAATCTGCTGCAGTGATTTCAATGTATTATTCACTGTCACCACAGATGAGATCTACAGTGAGTTTTAACAAGAATTTGGGGAAAGACTTTTCCTTTTGAAAGAACCAAAAATACAAAATACTGAAAAAGCAAAAAACTAAAGCTTTGCAGCAATTAACATCCATTAAAACAATCCAGCATAAACAATCTGTACAGAATGAAGTAAAACCAAACCAATTTGATTCCTCTCCAGGGTAAAAAACCCCACACATTCAGTATCTTACAGAAATTCTATACAGAAAGAAAAGAAAATTGCAGAAGACCCAGAAAAATGAAGTGCCTCACACAATTGCTGAGCTTCCAAGAGCATTTGACTGCGATTCAACATATCTGCATTTTGGTNACAAATCAAGAGTGTAGTAATGTTATTTTCACAAAAATAACAAAGAAAAAAATGTTCCTCTTTAGTCTCTCTGCATAGAATTTAAATTCTCAGCTTTCAGACACCTTGTTAATATGAGGAATGCCTTGTAAACAGATCGTCTTTAAAAATGACAGTGCCAATGAAACCCCAGAATTAAGAAAAACAGACACACTTACCAAAACATCTTAATGTGAATTAGTTCAATTAAAACCATTTGCTCAAGGTAGCTGAAAACTTGCAAATTCTGTATTGCTGCTGATACACTAACCCTGTGCAGCCCAAATGGTTTATATATTCACCAGTAACAGAAAACATGTAAAGAATACTCTCTTGTTCCACCAGAAAAACCACATCATCAGTTTGCAGGCGTACCAGGAAAAGAAAGTTTAACATGAACTAATTTCTTAATTGGTTGTCTAGCATTACAAGCAAGTATAACACAGCAGCAGGGAACTACAACAGCTCATATACCCTGAGGACTAATAAACATCTGGACTACATTAGCGAAGCTGATCTTGCTTTCACCCTGCCAGAAGATAGCGCTTGAAGACTGCACACCAACGCATAAATCTTGTAAAAAGAGTGAGAGTTAACTTACAAACAATTTTTCTTCTATCCCAGCTCGTTCCCTCTCTGGAGCCAGCAGCTTAAATTTAGCAGCATAATGTAATAGAATGAATTAACAGTAGTATGGACTGTAGACAATAATATTTATAAACCTAAATAAACTAACCAAATAATAATTTACTGTCCATTCACTATTTGATTTGTGTACTATTTTTACATTCCTAGATCCTGAATATAGGACAGCAACAACCCCCAGTTTCAAGAAATTAACTTTTTACTGTGCTGAGAGGTTTTAAGAAGTATAAACAGCATGAACAATACATTCCTGGTAGATCTCTACTTTAAAAAAAAATACACTGCATCTTTGAAATTACAAAAGTATTTTTTTCCAAAATATAGCATCTACATGGAGCATATCTGTCAGTGACTCCAGCGCCAAGTATATATTTAACCAAGGAAACACAGGAAAAATAAATGTACTACATTCTCTTCTTCTACCAAACAGTCATCATAAACCATAAGTATAATTAATGCCTTATTACATTTAAAGCTGTACAATCATGAGAAGATCAAATACAAAAAACAAGTTTTAAGGAATTTAATAATGCTTTAAATTTATTTTTTTGAAAGAAGGATTTTACTGTTTTTTCAACTTTTTGTGCAGATATTCTGAAGGTGCATATATTCAGGTATTTTGTGAAAAAAAAGTATTTCCGTGTGTTTGCCTTCTGCTCTAGAGCAGTAAGTTCTCACCAAAATAAGGATCGAGAGAACACAAAAAGAGCACAATTCTTTTTGATGTTATGTATCTAATTTTTACTTTTGCTTTCTATAAATCAAAGCCACCTGTGCTGTCCCCTAATTGCAGGCTTATCAGTACTGGAGTTACTACAGGGCAGTTCTGTTCCTACAGTACCTATGGCTCATGTATAACCATTGACCCCAATTTTTTGGAATCTTCTTTGCATGCACCATGTTACAACCTCCATTAAACAGACAACTATCATGAAATTTGACTAAAATAGATTTTTTCCATGATATGCAAACCAGTCAATGATTTAAACTTTTAAAAGCTGCCTTAAACTGAGTGTAAAAATTGTTCTGTAATACCTGTTGCTCCACAACTCTGCTTGGTTTTATCCCTCTTTGCAGTCTGGCAGGTGGAGGTTTCTCATGAGAGTCACGCATCTCCCTCCCCTTTTCTATAACCCAGCCCCAGCCACTCTGAAATTCTGACACTCCAGTGCATCAATTATGTGACATTCAGCAAAGCTTTTTACAAAAGCTGCTGGTGATCATAGGGTAAAATAGAGCCAGTACTTTTTGCAGTGGCAAAGAAAATTGTTGACCATAGGCTAAGTTAATTTTTCAGTGAGATCTGCCATGGTAAGTCAAACGTCTGTCCTTACACAGACACCAGCATATATGTGAGCAAGATTAAATTAAATAAAAAATAATAAAAAAATAAGAAAGATCCTACAGATGTGCAACCAGGTGAATACAGTTACTGTATTTTCTCATGCATTATGTATGTTACAGTGAATTTTCTCACAGGCTACAATAGTGAGGGAAGGCTGATCTGCAGCCTCCGGACCCTCTGAAGGGAGGCAGACTTCCTCACCAGCCCTGAACACCTTTGAACATTTTTTCCTGTGCACAGCGGGCCCTTGTCCTGTGCTACAGCCTGACCACCCACTGTTGCTTGCTGACCAAACACACAGTGCCTGGAGCCTGCACCGACACGACCAGGATAAGATTCCTTTCAAGGACACCGCGTTGAGAATTTCAATTTGTCTAGGCGAGCAGGAGAAATGACTGAAAAATTAACCTGCTCAATAGATGAATGACCACATTTTATTCTTTTGCTCGAGTACTTTTTCTTTCTAAGTTCATGTTTTATAGGGAGCTGACATTTCTAAGTGATCAAGAAGAAAATGGGTTGTTTTTCTAAAAAAGAGATGAGTGAAGACGATTAAAAATGATGCACACAAAAGATGTTTTTGCAATAAATTTAAAAATGCTTTTTTAAATTTTAAGGCTAGTGTTCATTATAGTAAATATATTTTTAATGAAACTGTATTTCAGTTTACCACGAAAAGGATAATTGGGCCTATTCATTCTAAATATTTCACAGCCTAAGGGTAAGTCTTACTGTCTATCCTTCAGGCCAAAAAATACCGAAGCAAGAGCCAAACACTTCAAGTTCAGCACATAAATAAAAATTACATCACTTTACTAGCACTAGCTCCAGCGGACATTAAAATCATCAGCACCTTTGGGAACAACTCACTTTAATTGCCCAAATAAGGACTTAAAAGCCTAGAACAGACACAAAGGTAAAATTCTAGCCACTGAAGAGTTTCACTTTATCTTCAGAAGATAAGCAGAGTTTCACTTTATGCTCAATAGTACTAATCTTTTCAATTCTGATTGTAAGCTCTCTATGCTGCTTTTAAATTGAAGTATTTATTGTCCTTATCATACCTTATTATTTAAAGTAATATATAAAATAAAAATGCCCCCTGCACTTATGAATGTGTCAGATTCTACTAAAATTTCTAAATAACAGCAAAGTTATAAATACATGTGGTAACAGAGGAAAATGAATCCACTACCAAATCTTGTATAGATCAATTTTTATTCTCTCTCTTTTTTTTTTAATTAATAACCCATTAAGAATTTGCTTGACATCTGCTGTCAAAAGGGTATTTCTGCTATGGACAGGGGATGTGGTTTAGACATGAAATGGCTCCCAGCTGCAAGAATTCTTCTTCCAGATGTACAGTAAGCAAAGGCAATGGAAGAGAACCAGCTGCTAGGATAACAAATTGAAAAGGCCCTTTTGACACAAGCCTTGCTGGCCTGTCTGATCTAACAAAGATGGATCATTCATTGCAAGGTGAATAGAATCTCAGTGTAGCACTGAAGAAAGAGCAACATGGTTTAAGCATCCATTTCTCTCCTTCACACTAAGTACAGCTGCTGTTACTCTGGCACAAAAAAATCCCTGCATCGGTTTATACAATATCTGGAGAGCACTGCATCATACTCAGTGCTGCCAAAAATATACTTTCTTTCAGCAATAAGAACTAAAAAAAAAGGAAAAAAAAATCACAGTGACTGAAGTAGCATACTCCTGTCTAGAGAGCTGGCCTCATGTTGGGAACTTTAATAGGCTGCATATTGTATATTTTGCAACCCAAAAGGCAGTAGAAAGATCATACTACAGCATCAATGTTTTAATTTACGGGTTTAGTTTCTAAAGGGTATTAACAGGTAGCTTATTTGCAATAACATTACATAGTATCTTAGAAAGACCTGTGTCACAGGTGAGTGATTTAGGTCACTCAAAGAATCACCACCAAAGGTATTGGCAAAAGTGGTTTTAATATGAATTTGTTAAAGTGCAACTTAAAAGTCCGCAAGAACCTGTTAAAAAATGAAGGCATTTTCAGCCAGTCTGATTATCCATTTTAGTTCAAAGGATCATGAAACCTACTAAGCTGCTATTAAAGTCTAAGCAAACAACCACTGGCCACACAGAAAACAGTCTCAACTTCCATAGCTTCTATCCTTGATACTCACATTAAGAATCCCATTGCTTAACTCACTTTGGCTATCTGCCCAGTGCCCCAGGCAAATTTTAAACTAAACCTCATTTATTTACATTTATTTTCATGTCATTTTACGTCATTATATTCTCCATGTTTCCTGCACTCAAACAAGTCAGTCTGGGAAGCATAAACTATAGTGAAAAACTACAATTATGCCCTAATGATAGGTGAATTGCAAAATTAAGCTAAAAATTACAAATATGTAAAATCTTAATTGAAGGAAGCCGTTTAGTATCCAGGTACCAGGCTTGAAAGCCCCTAGACTCCCACAAATCATAAGTTCCAAGTTCAGAAGCAGCAATTCAGACTTCAGCCAACACCAGGCATAAAATACTAGCACAGTTAAGTTTATAATTCAAATATTTCTTATTAGAGATTTAATGGATACTGATTTTAGTGAGGATATGCTCTTCCATGTTAAACTTTGTATTCACAGCCTGAAAAAATGCTCTTTTCCCAGTCTATTCAGTCTCAAGCATCTCTTTCTCTCTAACATAAATACATACCAGGTAACTGCAGCAAGCTGGCTTTACCCATTTCAGGCCCTTTCAGTGAACAAAACCAGCAGGATGTGACCAGATTCATAAAAGGAATTAACCTATGTTTCAGGAAATAACTTCATAACCATAAAAAAAATGTTTCAAAAACAATAAAAGAGTACAACTATCTCTTTAATGAGTAAGAGAGAAACTTTTAAGTATTCTATTTAATGTAATAAATCTACATATTTGCATCAGCAGATCTAGAGCTCCAGTCAGTTGCACATGGGTCCCACATCTACAGCTGCACCTTTCATGGAAGAATCTGACCATCAGAAAGCAGGAGAGTGGTTTAATAAAAGGACAGGAGCATGAAAGCTTTGTGATTTGGGTATTCCCTATACTGCCTCAGGCTTTCACTGTGACTGGCTAGGCTGTCTGGTCTCTTTGTCCTACTCATACTTCAGAGCCAGAGAAATTTTGGCCTGCTGTCAGATCTGCATTTTCACTCAGTCCTTAAAACCTGTGGGCTTGGATTCAAACAGTTTCACATGACATGAACATCACCTGCCTGCACTTTTATACCTCATCAACAAGGAAGGTCTGCTATGGCTATAGGGAGCAAGAAAGAGATAGGCTAAAGGCAACAACGGGTGAGTAACAACAGCCACATCTTAGCACATAATGAAACATTAACCTACATAATGCAAGACTAATCAGCAAACCAACAGGCTTGTTTAGACTGAGGGGAAACAGCACGTTCATGCAGAGCATACAGAGTTATTCCTCAAGAGAAATAACACACTCCAAACTATGGCTGTAAAGTACACCATACATAGAGAATTTCCCATCCTACTTGTAGCCATAGAAATAAATGCAACCAATTAATGATCAGATTACTGCATCTCATAATCATTACTGCATTATGATTTATAAATGTCTATTAAAATCAAAGGAAAGAGCAACTGAACAATTGGCTGTTGGTAGTTGTCAGCTTTTGAAGTTATGCTGCCAAATTATTTGACCAAGCTTAGCACAGCTTGAGAGACCATTTCAGTTTTTGGAAATAATATTAACACATGTGGATTAACTGGAAGCAGACAGTGTTTGAAACACACAGGATTCCTGCTAATCCCTGAAACAAATTCTGAAGGAGAACTCCAGGATCACTACAGCCCTGTAAACCTGCCACAGTTTCTTCTTACAGGTTGCATCAGAGATTGTACTATGTTAGGATACTATGATACTTTACACTTCTAGGACATGATTACAACTGCTGAGTATTTCTACAAAATGGAATTAATCTCTAGTAATACCCAAGCACAGAGGTTTGTTTTCTTAAAAAAAACTTTTCACGTGTACTACTGAGACTGAAGGATTCACATTTAGACCAAAAATAGATACAAACCCGAATCAAACATGTATTTAAATGCAGCTCTAAAACACAATTTTCTGATAGCTCCTTCTAACACCTCGGCATCTAAATTAGGTCACTCTTCTCCTTCAATCCGGGGATCCTTGAAAATGCAGGTATTAATAAAAGGGCAATGATGAGATGAAGATCCTACAGAGGATGTAGAAAACTAGATTTACTTTTATCAGTATTGGAGATTATTCCTGACTGCTATAACTATTGGCCTGGATGAGATGGTATGTCACCAAATCTCTTCGAGAACATAGGAGATACTATTCTATTTAAGAAAATGAAATTATTTCAGTTGTAATGACTAATGAATGGGTCAGCCTTCTAGTTATGGAGACAACTGGAACCATTTTGTCCCACAGAATACACTGTTGGCATGTCATATTATTGACTAAATTTGGACTAAGTTCTCCTTAGAATTCACTTAGGATTTTTTTTAGCTCGTTTTACAAATAATTGCACACTTAACATTCCCTTCCTGAATACATCATGGCTAGCAAATAAATTCTTTAGGAATATTTACTGTTTGACAATCAGCTACAAAGATCCAGAAAGCCTAATGGTTTTCAAAAAAAACCAAACTTACCCAGGTGAAAAAAACCCAGAGACTTTTGCTTAATTCCAAATGCATTTCAAGTAGTAAAATTCATGTGTAGCCACTCAGAACATGTCTCTGTTTGAAACCTAATAAAATAGCAGCAAAATGCTTTGGCACAAGCTCAGTTGAAAGTTGAAATATTGTGCACAAATGCAAAAATAGATACAATCTGCTACTGAGGTTTAAGTTTACTATGCTGAAAAGTTTTGACTCAGTCAATTTGAACCCACAGATCCAGCTGGCAGAAGAACTAAGGTAAGAATGGCCAGAAACAGTTGGTATGCTCAAGGTAGAACTATAATCACTGTCTGTTTATTCCAATATATGCAATATGAAGATTGCCATCTGCTAGAAACCATTTCCATTACCTCTATTGAAAAGGGAAACCTAGAAAAAAATTTAATGCCCTTCTCACTGGAGTATCAGCTTTATGACCCAGCTCTTTCTCCAAATGCTTGATATACAAACCAAACTCTTTTAGGAAGCCTGTGTTAAGTGGAAGAATTTAATGTTTGAAAATTTATTCATATTTTCTCTTAAAAAGAGCCTATGAATTTATGAACATATAAATAACGCTTGTGACTTGTTTAAGTTGATTAGATCCCCCAAAGTCTTGCATAACCAAATTGATAGCCATGAGTAAAAGCCCACACTTTCCCTGTTTGAAAAGTATACATCTGTTAAAGTAGATTAAAATACATTCCATGTCTCTGATCACAATCAGCATTGTTCTACTTGGCAGTTAAGACAAATCCTTCTGAGTTTTCTTTTTTCTGTCTCCCATCTGGTGTATGCCAAAATTAAGGATCTATGGAAAGGAAAAATCACACTTTGCAACTTTGCTTTGTCCTATTAAATACTAAGTCAGAAGTTCAATTAACTAGGATTGATTCTTGAGTATTTTAAAATCTGTACAAAAACCTACAATCACTAAGGACCACATAGAAAGTTGGAAGGAAAACTATTGAATTTCGATATTTAAAGAAAGTGATAATATATTAGCATTTCTTTCACACATGCACAAAATATTAGCTATTGATTTACTGGGCATTCAAGTTATTTAAATTCCCTCTTTTTTGAGTCAAACAAAGCTGCTAACATAACAGCCCCTTTGGTATTAAGGCTGAGGTAAGCAAATTTGTTGCAGGAAAAATACCAAAGAAGTTGAGATTCTTCAAGATAAATCTAGGAATTTTGACACATTTCCCATTTATTCACTGAAGTCTGCATATCAAAATTATACAGACTCCTAAAACAAAAGTATCAAGCACTAAGCATCTTCATGCCCCTATTTTTCTTGCTAAGAAGCTGAGAGACTGCTATACAATATTTTGCAAGCAAGAGAAATAAAAAAAAACAACTTAGAATTATTAAACATGGCTTCTTTTTGTGCTCCTGATAAATGTATGTTGTGAGACTGGTGGTGGTGTCTCAGGGTTTTCATGAGGAGGTTTTGGAAATGTTCTGAATTTTGACCAAGAGGCCAGGAAAGCAATTTGGTATTCCAGCTGGTTCCACTGCCCTTCACACCATGTAGTGGAACAAAGATGGTCTGTGTGCACACTTTTAAGCCAAAACTTACTGACATGGCTGTCATAAGTGATGCACCCTGTGAACTCTGCACCGAATGTCACGACCTCTGTGACACAGAGTTTAAGCCTCCTGCAGCAATTTTACAGCACATTTCTGCAGTAGCTCCAACTCAGTAGAATTTTTGTGGCTTCTGAGAATAGAACACCTTATTTAGGAATATGCATGCACTAACACTAAATGTGGGAGCTACCTATAAGCCAAGGGATGCCGGGTTCCAATATGCCTACTCACTTCAGAACTTGCAGCAAACTCTAAGACTTCTTGAGAAACAAGGCACTGCTTCTCATTTTCCAATTTGTAAATCCAGTTTTCAGATTTTACTACTAGAAACGTCAAGCCAACAGCCTTCCACCTATTCTCTTCTGTATATATTCTAACGTTATCTTGTAGCTAAGTTGCTGCCACACCTGAAAGCAATACCTATACTTTTCCTTGAGGAGCAACATTGGCAAAGGCAGAATATGACCAGGTACTCATATTGGTCTTAATATAACATTGTCTAAATATCCCATTTGTCCAGCTCACAGATCTGCACAAGAACAGTGTAACTTGAATTTTGAAACAGCACACAAAGAAAGAACAAGAGAACAACATATTATCATTCACAGTGTATCAAGAAATTACAAATTATGCCCCAATTTCCCGTATATCCATATACTAATGGCATATCTTCTGACAAAGAAATCTAACTGGCAGATTCAGAGAACAATTCAAACTTCGTGTGACCTCAAAGAAATATTTCGAGAGGACAGTAAATGACAGATAAATGGTTGAAATTTAATGCTTTTCCCAGGTAAAAAGCTTAAAATTTATAAGTCAAACAAAAAGCAAACTCCAACTGCTGTTTTGTTTTTATAATAGAATAAAGAAAAACTACAAGTCAGCATTCAACTTTGTAAAAAGCTATCAAAATTGATGGGAAACCCCCCCCAATATCATCTGTACTTGTCAAATAAAAGGCCATGCCAAACTCCTACATGTCAAATATATATATATTTAAAATAAAAATGTATCCTTGCCTTTTTGTTCTTTCACATAGCTCTCCTTACAGTTGTGCATGAGCTGCAGAATCCACTGATGTTGAGCACCAATGCACTGCCAAGCCGGGTCCCCAGGCGCATGAAGATCAGAAAGATATCTGTAAAACCCAGTCCAAAAATCACAGCTCTGACTTTACACACTGAAGGCCTCATTAAAACAGACCAAAGACATCCTAAGAAATGCCTTTTTTTTTTTAACATTATTTCAAAAATTCAAGAATAGGTGTTAAGACACACTCATATTCACCCTCATTTAGTGAGGCAAAATTCCACCAAAAAACTTATAGAAATAAACAAAACCATATCTCTTTAACATCATATTAATATGCATTTTCAGTTGTGCCTCCAGTAAAGTATGTGGGAAACCAAACTATTTATCTGCAAGGTTGCAGTTTAGTGCTTCATATTTCATTTGGAACCAGCGATGACATCTCAAGCACATAAAATATGGTATTTTTCTTCCTACTGTATATGTTCTGATTGTATCATCACATAATCTTAACAAGTAATTACAGAAATAATTAATTTCTGGCAGCTCATTAATTTCAGCACATGCATGCGCAAAAAAATGTAGACCAAGCTCCTGGTTGTTTTTATTGTTTGTTTGTTTTGGTGTGGTGTTTTTATGTGCACACATGGTCTGGAAAAAAAAGGAAGGGGGCAAGATAACAAAAAGGATTGAGGCTTCTAATTTGCAGAAGCAAAACACCGTCTGTCCTTGGGGAGAGAGGAGAATTAGAAGGCAGCTGTTGTGATTTTCAAGGCAACACAGAAAGAATACAGTCTAATGTATGGCATTCAAGACAACAGTGCTTTTAAGAGTATTTCCAGAAAGTGGTAGCTTCTCTACTATTTAAGGGACTCCATTATATTCTGTATTAACGAGGCACGGGACAGATTAAAAAACTTCAAGATGCTTAAGGTGAAGTATACTGATATATTAGCCTAAGCAGTTCAGGGAGTGTTCAACTCCCTCACAAAAGCTGTGTGACTGCAGTAATACCTAGTGTTAATTACAACTGGGTTGCAAAATTCTGTCTACTTTGAAAACTGTCTGCCGTGCTTGAACATAAAATGAACTGTCAAAGTAGGACTGGTTGGATGGATGAGAAAATTACACAACTAACCAATTTGACAGGGTGACATTTATAAATTATGAGCTCAAGCCCTTCCTCAGTGTTAAGAAGGCTTTTAGACAATTCTTAGGCACAAAATAAAAGAAATTACCACTGCTCTTGAAAGAAATACATCTACTTGGCTGTTAGTGCTATGGTAAACTATTCCTGAACAGTATAAAATAATTAACAATGTGAATACCATAAGACACTGAGAGAAAAACATGAACTGAAGCCTAATTATAAACATTGAATATCTGAGGGAGAAAACCACAATATTTTAGGTCTTTCTCCGCCTTATACTTCAGGGACATACAAAACAAACATATCAAGGAAGAAAAAAAACAATTTTAGAATTAGGATTTTGTTAATTTCCTGAAGTGCCCTGAAGAAAATTTACTTCACATCTTGCCTCCAGAAAATTTATAATAGTATAGCCACCCTAGCATACCTAGAGTAGTGAAACTAATTTAATAATTTTTCAGGCTGGGATTCTGTTAATTCATTAGAACTAAATTCCTCCACATTCATCCACTCCCTGCTCTCTTTCATTATACTCTTCCTCACGTGGAATACATTTGGTAGTTGCATTAACATGGTCTGCTTTAATGTAGACTGGGATATTTTTAAAGATTCAATTTTTAAAAAATTCAAGGTTACAGGCTAGCAAAAATACTAAAAAACAACCAAGTCAAAAAATGTCACAAAAGCCCCAAAAATCAAAACAAGACAAAAAAACCCCAAACAAAACTCAACCAGAATCAACCACACGTACAACCATGATCCTTCCAAAGAATCCTTAGAAAAGGTAAAAAGACCTGGCTTAGATACAGCTGCTACTCTTTTAAAGTTTTCAAAACTGACAGAGAAAGAAACAGCAGTGGCTTCTTCACAGACACGAAATGCTAAACTATTCATCTTAAAACACAATTCCAATAAATAGGCAATGTTTATACAGCATGCAAAAGAATGAGATGCACTCTACATAAATGCACACAGGCCATTGCACTCATAAACTCACAAAACATAGAGGGACCTAAGATATCAACACCACACTCGGTGCTGTGTCACTGGGCCTGGTGCACACACAAAACATGGAAGACCTCGTGCAAGCATCAGAATTTTACAAGTGCTTCCCACACAGCACATTTGGTCCACATCTTTTAAGATAACTGAAAAAAGCAGTGAGATTGTCAAGACACACTAGGAGCCCCAGTAGCATCCAGACCTCAATAGCTTCCTAAATAAAGCCATCAAATATTCCAAAGCACTCTAAGGTTTGGCACCAAGCACTGTAAGGTTCAAGTCTACCAGCACAGAAGGTCCATCCAGCTCGTGTCAGTATCCCTACGACACACTCTGATATCAGCTTTGTGAAAAAGAGAAAATCTACAAATGTTAATGAAAACTTGGGAACAAGTTCATGTTCATGAAATGTAGCTATTTTGTTTAGCCTGAGCAGTAAAAGAGCCAACAGCAACAACAGTCTGGATTAAAAACTCCCTGTTGTCTGACTTGGGATGATTCTATTCCTAAAGTGTAAGACAAGTTAATTAGGAATCTATTTTGCGGTATGCAAACTGTGAGTAATCATTTCAAACACAGCTTGCAATATGATGGTTTAGAGAGAGCGACAGAACCTAAACATGTCTTAAAGATTTTAAATAAATTAAATTCAAATCTCAATTATGCTTCATTAAATTATTCTCATTCAAGAACTGATTTTTCAGTCATTCAACAAACAATCAAATACGATTCCATTGCCATTGTTTATATAGTCATAAAATCCAAAAATACTCTAGTTAAGGCTTTAAAGTCAGTATTTAAACCACAGTAAAACTAGCCACTACCCTATTTAGGAAACATTTAAATACACATCTAACACCCTATGTTCGATGAAGGCACTAGTCAAATGATTACCTTATATAACGTTTCTGATCATGCAATGTTGATGGAGTTTCAAGCAGCTTATCCAACAAAAGCTCTCGTAAAGCTTCAATTCTGGTTTCAACTTCTGCATAATCTAGGAGTAGGGAGCAGAAATAAACCCAGTGTGTTCTTCAACAGTGTTATGAACTGAAAATTACATTATTTTCCTACAATATCAGCCACTTCTGGAGTTAATGTGGAAATCAAAGTAACTCATTTCATAACAAGCCACGTGAAAACTTTGTACACAACAGTTCTACAAAAACAGAAAATTAAACTTTCAAGTGTTTCAACAATATGCCAATACCCAAAGAATTATTTTAATTCCTGTAACCTTTTTTTTATGTCCAGTAATACCAAGCCCACATAAATAAATAAAACAGGCTGTGATTTCATATTTTGTAATATACACCTAAATCAGAAAACTTACCAGAAATATTGCATAGAGTCACTGCTTCCTATAAATCTGTAATTTGTATGGATGAAAACTCATTCTGAAACCCACATAAAGCCCAAACCCATTAAATAACAGAACTCATATCTTACATTTTTTGAATACTTGAACCTCTGTCTTTCCAAAGAGGGATTTGGCTTTTTCGTAGTCATTAATAACCACATCATAATCGCCCTTAAAAACAAAAATAACCATTTATATTTGTCAAGAAATAGACTAAATTCAACAGACTGCTTTCAGCAAATGGAAAATTATATTTAAATGATTATACCTTCTGGATATTTCTTTCAATATTTAAGGGAAGATTGAAAAGAAATTTAAAACGCTGAAGAACATTAAGCGCATTTCTCGTTGAATCAGCTTTGTCCTTGCGACCCAGCACTTCTTGAAATAAGGTATCTGCTGTGTTACTGGCTCCTATTTCAAAAAGGATGACAATAAGAAGAAGTAAGTAATCAGTTGAAATCACAAACAGATTTTCTTCATTTTAATGAGTTATTCAATTTTTTTTAGAGCAAATGAGTAATTATTGCTGATTTTCATACTTTTTTTGTGGAACTGTGTTAGTATTCTACAACTGCTGAAATACTATTTCAAAGTGAACCACTTAGCATTTTAATGTGGTAAGACCCCTGTGCAATTAAAAACAATCACTCTTTCCTATTTCAAATGCTTAGCTTTGCTGCAGATATTTTATAGTTTGCTTTGGCTCCAGATATACATTTTACAACCAAATTATGCATCTCAGGATATGGAAAAAAATCATAGAAAGTTTTATTTTTAAAAAAGTATAATTTCATTATGATAATATCATAGCTTTAAAAGCTAGGTTTTGCAACCAATTTTTCTGTGTTTTCAAACCTAGTCTTAAAAATTATTAGCAGTATTTGATATTTAAGTGAGTCACTAAAAAGGAGCAATGACTGAGACAAAGACAACGTCATGACTGATAAAAGTCTAACTAGCTGGTCACTGCAACAGAATAAATACAAATTGTCTTCACATTGCATTAAAAGTCTTCATCACGCACAGGATCAAGCTTTGGCCACCAATTTCATGTATTTAAGTCTCTATATTAACTGTGAATACTCTTCAATAAATATAATCCTAAAACCTTTTTTATCCAAACTAAAGAGCATTTTATTTTCTAACGAAGATTACTTTTTTTACACAGAATAACAAAATTTCATTTACTGTAGAGAAGATTTACATGGTGTGCAAAAATGTTTGCATTTTTCGACTTGTGACCTACTTTTAATTAACAAAAAGAAAAAAGGAAAAAAAAGGAAAAAAAGTGGAACTGTTTTAGCCTTTTTGATCGTTGCGTGTAGAAGTTTCTATATTATCTGGTCTACTGACTATACTTTAAGCAAAGATGAAAAAAATTACATCAGTCTCACTGGGTGGCTTGCATGCCATTTTCTCTAGTCAACACTGTGGGTGGCCTGCTCATGTTAAAAGTAGTCTTTGTAAAATAATTGTTATATCTAAATAATGTTTAAACTTTGTTGAAATTTTGAAGCCTTGATGTAGAAAAAGTTTTGTCAGGACAGCTATTTCTACTGCATACTATTCAGCATAGAATACTTTAATCCATTAAGGAGAAATGCACAATGAAAACAGCAAGCTGGACTTTTAAATACAGACCACTGATAAAGTATGATTTTTCTCAAGGTTATAAAAAATGCTTGCTTTGTAAATTCTTCTAGTAAGTTACCATTTGCTTTGTTTGAATTCATATGTTTGAATTGATAGGCATTCTTTTAACAGCCCAGAAACAATTTACTGTACCTGGGAACTGAAGTTATATTCAAAAAGTTGTTGTTTTGGGTTTGTTTTTTTTTAAAATTCACTGCAAATCTTTTTAGAAGGTAATTGACAACTGCAGGAAGAGCACAGTGATTTCTATCTTCATCTCTTTATGAATTGACTTGTTGTACCATCAATTCAGGTTTTGGGTTTTTTTTTTTTGTCTAAGGGTACTTTTACGGTTTTACAAAGAAATGGAAATATATCAAATTAGTTATTAATGTCTTAATGAAATTCAATTCTTCATGCAGGTCTATCTTTTTAGAATTAAAATATTGTAAAATTTCTTCCCTCCTCATCCCTCCAAATCCTTTCAACATTTACAATCTTTATCTCTTGATTACTGATGAACAATCTAAACCTAAACAACCCATGAATAAAGTTTCAGGTCTCATATTGACTAGCTATGTTTTCAAAATTGATGATTCATCTCCAGTCTGTGGATTTTTTTACTTCAAAATAAATCTCTGTTTATCCAACAGCTGTCTGTCATAGAGCCTGACAAAAACATCACCTAATGAAATCTGACTGGCCCCCTTTAATGTGCAGTTCTTCATTAAACTCATTACAGGACACCATAAGTTTTAAATAACATATTTAACAGCTTGTTTAGCCATTAAATTTTGCAAAAACTCCGGACATTTACAATTCCACCTGTAACACCAAATTGTGCTTCTACTACCCCATGCCATTTCAGTTCAATGATTTGGCACCCTCTTAACATCCATTTAAAATACTCTGAAAAATATCCTTATTTTTAGGAGTTTGTAACCAGTTCACAACACAAATTGTCTCTCAAAACATGCACCTATAATCCATAAAATGTAAAATTCAACTAAAGAATTGAAGTCATTTTTGAAAGCAGGCCCTGTTACTCATGGATTATGGAAGCTTTTCAATGGTCAGACAAGAAACAAAGCTTTGATCCCAAACCACTTTGCATGATATTATTTATTCTTTTTAAATCCTTGTATTCCTACTTCCCTGCCTCCCACCCATCATGACTTGCAAAGTATCATGAGGAAAAGCAGGCAATTCTTTTCACAGCAAAGCCAAACTTAAAACCACTGTGAAGTGTCTGGCACAAGTTCCTCTACAGATCCAGCTTGAAAAAGACAATCTGCATTGTCTACGTACAGAGTTCAGCCACCATTTATCAAATGAAACAGTCATTATATAAGTAAATTTGTCTCATATTAGTGTATATAGGAAAATATCACACTCTAACATTTTTGCCTTTTTATTTAAAATCTTTCACACAATTTTGTAGAAGGGAAAGGAATCTGTGGTTGGTGCATGACATGGCATAAATACAGGGCACTGAAAAACTTCAGCAAATGCTTCTTTCTTCTACTTAGATGCACCAAATATTCTGCACATACAGACACACGCTGAAGTCTTTATATAGTGGTGTGGGGGGGTTTCTGTGTGGTTTTTTTTTGTGATTTTGAAATTTTTGGTGGGTTTTTTCACTCTAGACAATGAGATAAGGGAATAAGAATGTCCAAACTACACCTTATTAGTATTAATGAATCTCTACCAAACAGGCCAGAGCTGTTCACAAAACCCTCTGCTTTCTTTGTGCTCCCCACACAAACACACACACAGTCACTGCTTTCTTCGTACAAGACAAGAAAAACAGTGAACTTCCATGTCACTTTCTTGATTTCATAAAACACACTCAGACTTTCCAACACTGAGTCAGCTATCTGCATGTCATTCCTGCTTATTGATACAGCACTAAGGGAAACATCCCTTCCTCTGTGAAAAAAATCACAATGAAACAAAGTAAAATTATCTTGGCAGAAGTCCCAGAGTGAAAGAAAAAAAAAAAAGAAAGAAAAAGAAAAGTAACTTTTTTGATCTGATGAAACACATACCGAACTGCAGCAAATTCAAGCCATCTCTCTCAATGCAACCTTACAGCTAACACAGAAAAATAGAAAAGTACTGACAGCTTTTCAAGGTTTCTAGAAAGAATGCTCATGCCAAATAGTCGACATGCCAGCACATTAAGTGAAACAATCTCGTTAATAGATCTTGTTATTGCAAACAGCTTATATTTGGGTTTTTTTCTGCTTTTACTCCAACATCTTGCAATCCTGGTATTTAGCTCTGCTCATCCTTCTACGTTTCTGTCTCTCCATATAGTTCCTCTATTTTCTTTGTCCACTAAAAATTCAGATGCCGCCAAAATTAATTTAAAGTAAATCCTCTAGAACATCTTTATTTTGATATTTATTCTGTTACCACAAACACTGCTGAAAGGAGGAGCTTTTGCCATGACTTATTTCAAAAGTTGTATCAGCACACCCTAAAAGCGCTATCACCAAACAGGGAAGGGCACGAGAGGCTGTACTGTTTTCTACGTTCTACCATACTCCTAGGAACATATTAAAGCTTGTTAGAAAGTCCAAAGTCCATAAATAGTTGCTGCTGGAAGGACAAAACTTACTGTTCAGTACATTCTCCAGTTTTTGCGTCATGGATCCTTCTACTTTTTCCGTTCCATCCGCTTCCAGTTTTTGATGGATTGCTGGAATAAAGTGTCTAGTTAAAATGCAGAACATTTTAATAGGTGGGAATACATTACATCAAAGTGACGCTTTTAAACATTTTCAAAATTAAAAATAAGCTGTTATTTTTCTTTTTAGACATAAAAAAATACAAACATGCTTCACAGCAGCAGAGTCTAGTGGAGGACAGGGCTTAGAGCCAGACATTGCAGAATTTTAACCATTACTTTGACAAAGGCTCCCTGTATCTTCTTGAATAAGACAGTAATGCTTAAGGGAAAACACGTGGACTGAATAATTTGTTAGTGATTACAATCTAAATTAGCTATCTTGTAGTACAGGTATTAATTCAAATTAGTATTTTGAAAAGCAAGTATCATTTAAGCACAAAATACTTTTGTTTTGGAAATCACTGATCTCACCAAAAAGAAATTACCAATAATTCAAGGGTAGAAAGCAAGTAATGGGAAATTTGGATGATCTCAAAATCAAGTGCTAGAACATTCCCCCACCACTTGTTTACATCTATAAAAAGGCACTCTCAAAACACACAATTTAAGGGTTTCTTGGAACATTAACCATTACACAGAAACACACATACTTTTGTTCAGAACAACATGAAAATAGAGAGGAAGTTGCTATATTTTTTTTAAGATGCAATTTGTCTCCTGTCCTAAAATGCCAAAATCTCCAAATCTTATTTCTATGTGGTACTACGAATGGATGTGGAAATGCACAGTATTAGCATTAATTTGTTCTTTCATTATAATTTCTTTTTCAGGAAGGGAGATATTTACCAGCACAGTCTGAGTATAGTATACTACTCTGAAAATATGAACAGTGAATGCAGTGTAGGTAGTCCTTTCTTCTACCTCTCCTCTCTTACACAGCCTTACTTCCCTCTTCTTCCCTGTTTAATACAACAGGCACAAACCAGTATTCCATTTTCTTTTATTTTTATTTTTTTTAGGTAGCGTTCTTGTATATAGAGAGCACATCTAAAACAATTATTTAAAAAGGTAGGGAGGACAGGTGAGAAAAGGAAGTGTGTGATTAAAAAAAATAGAGAAAATTATATTATCCTCAAACATCTAATTTGACTCTTGAATCCCCCAATCCTACAAAAAGAATTCCAGGAAGACTTGCTTTCTTGAAAATGCAAGAGTAACTCATTATTTTTGTTCTTAAAAATCATCAGAGGGGAAAAAAAATAACTCTAATTTAGGACAAACTGTAAAAGTCTACACCTACTTAAATTACTCTGTGTACACACAATAAATTTGTAGTATTTCCTTCTACATGTTTACTGTGCTACTTTGTCTACTGTAGCTATTTTTGCACATTATAATCAGATTTAGCAATAAGTGCAATCATTTTATTCCAAAACTGAGCTACAAAAAAAAAAGTCTTAAGATTTCACAGCAAAAAATGTTATGAAAAATGCTTTATCAGAAAGTCTTAAGCTTACTTTATTCACATCAAATGATTTTTAAAAAGCTAAATGTATGTTCCTTCCATGGGGAGCAGACAGAAAGTCTTTGAGTTAGAAGTTTATACAAGCAAAACTACATGCAGTCAAGAAAAATATCTGTAGACCTAATCTGGCTAGAAGGAATCTAGAGATATTCAAGTTACTTTTTCCTCTAAAGAGTACTAGAACCATCTAACAGCAGGATGATACTGTTTGGGACAAACCCTGTTCTCCTGCACCCACGTGCTTGCCTTTGCTGGATCTAGCAATGACACAGCTGCAGGGCAGCTGTAGTGAGATGATTTGGTGCAAAACTAACTCACTAAGGAAGAAATGTTTCTTTACTCATCAGTGAGCATGTCTAAACCTTGCCCCAGTTGCAGCTCAGCAGTATAAAGAAAGAGACAAAAGCACACGGCCAAGGGCAGGTGGAAAGCCACATTCTTCTCGCAGTAGGCAGTACTTAAGATTACCTTCAAATGCAACTTCATACCCTCCACTCACCACTGGCTGCAGAAAGATGAGCAACAAGAAAATTCTAGGTCTTTCCAGGCTTGAAGTAAAGGACAGACAGGATTTTTTCTTGAATTGCCAATTGCCTTGGATTTACCCAACACAAACTATACAAGCTGGAAGAGCAGTTGGGAACCTAGGAGAGTCTGTTCCTCATTTTTGAGGAGCTTTACTGTAAGAAGCATGCAATAAATAAAGATGAGGATAGACTAAGTCTAGATGCCTCAGCAAAGGCCAGAAAATTAACTGTATTTTGTATCATCTTTGCCAATAAGTACTCAAGTTTCCCAGTGTCTAATTTTCCCAGTATCTAAAAGCTTTCAGACTTCACAGCTGCAGTGAGTTGGTCTCTCGACTATTATTAGTTAGTAAGTTCAGAGCTCACAATCTCTAAGCTGTGACTAAATACACCAGAACACATGCAAAGTTCAATCTGGCAAATAAGCCATAATAATGTGGCTTATTACATTACATAAGGCATTGTAGTAAAATAAACTGCAATTAATTAATGGCTACTTGTGTTGAAAACGATTTTATTTAATCTAAGCATGGATATGGAGTTTTTTCAGATTTATGGCAGCCATAAATCTTACAAATTAAACCACCTTTGCCAGGACCATGAAGCTTTTGACTTGCAAATTTCATTCTTGATTTACTCATTCAAGATTTTAAAACATTTTGAGATAGGCACCAAGAGTGGTACTCTCAAAACTCTCTCAGCCTAACTAAGCTCAAAGCAACAGAGAAGCAAGTTTTCTATCATTTTCTCAATAAAAGATGATGAGAAATGCGCTTGGCATATCTGAAAAGCTTATCCATTTCCACAGAAATGTCGTTAAAGAAAAAAGTACCTGAAATAAATCACATCCTTTTAGTCAGATGTAGAAAATCGGAGGGGGAAAAATACAAAAAGTGAAAGACCGACTCAACAAAGTATTTCTGAAGATCTGATATGATAATAGTCAAGAACCTGGCACCAAGGCACAGTAATGGAGGAACAAAGAACACATGCTAACATGCTGCCAGGATTCATGCCCAATGCAGGAATAGAAATGCCTTTGCCTTCCTGTATCAAAAGATTAATGATTTTCTGCTATTTGAACTAAATGTAAGGAAGTTATTTATGAGGATGGTACCCCTATGTAGGGTAAAAACTCTTCTGAACATATTCAACAGAAGTGCACAGCTGTTTAAATGGGCAAAGCAATAAACAAAGGACAGCATGCCATGACCAGAGCTCTTAATACATTACACTATGAAAACCTGAAAAAAAATAATAAAAAAAAGTAGAGCTAAGTTTAGTTGGATTTGATCATCACCCCCACTTCCCCCTGAGATTTCTAGATAGTTTTGCTTTGGCATGGCAAAACTTGGCTTTGTTTTGATAAAAACAGAAGTAAATGTAGTATTGTCTTTAATTGCCTTTCTGTATTTTGTTTCTCTAACACTTACTTCCTCAAGCTTGTTTCCCCAACACAGTGGCAAAAATCAAAGAAAATGGACAGACTTAAGATGATAATTTAAGGCAGTTAAAACACAGTTCTAGGAGGGAAGGCTTTATGAAAATAAGAGACCAAAGCTTTTAATCTAACAACATTGTGAGGCCTGACAACTTGTTCTCACATGGACTTATATTTAAGTAAGTCTGATATCTGTAGGCAAATGTCTCAGAAATAGACAGGAAAACGTGGTTTATTATTCTGCCTATGGACCCACTAAAAATTCCATGGCTGGACCCATGTCTTTACCAGGACACTTCAAAATTCAAGAGTATGGAACATGCTATTCTCTTTTTACTGATACAGTGCTAGCTTTCTGGATGTGTGAAAGATAACGGCAGAAATAAAAGCAGCTTTTAAATGTTGCATGCATTTAAAAAGTGGTATGGAAATCAAAATGGAATAATGTATCATGAAATTAAGCTGGTTTTATGGCTTGCAGATTAAGTTTGGCTCAAATTTAGTTATAGATAATTTTTTGTACATTTGCAATCAATTGCAGCACTTGCTATTTGAAAATTTCAATTGCAAAACTTCTCTTCCTTCTTTTTGATTCTTTACTACTTTTCAAATGCAAACAAAAAAGTTAACTTACCTGAAAAACATACATTCATAAATACAACAGCTACACAGTAGCTATAAGCTGCCATAACTGCATCCATTTTGATAAATTCCTCTAGTAATTAGTTCACATCTCAAACAATTACTGATTTAAATGAAACTATATGAGCAGTCAGTATAAAAGCCTGGGGCCATAATTTTCTCTATGAACTGTGACAACTCTTGCTGTTTCACACTTTCTCAAATCAGATCATCTCTTGCTTGAGACAAAAACCCACTCTCTAGACAATGCTGTACTAGAACCTGCATGAAAGGAAAATTTGAGCCTTTTATCAATCATGATCACACAACTTGTGCTTTTATAGAGTCGCAGCAAGGTAACAATTGATTTGCTACAGAAATTAGTCATAGGCATTGCATGAAGAGGAAGCATTCACCCAACACTAAACTACCTACCACTTACATACTTTACAGGCACTCCTTTGTCAGGTCATCTCTCAGAGTACATCACTCATTTCAATGCCCCTCCCTTGTTATCTAGTGCTGCAAGATGAGAACACAGGTTTTCAACAACCAAACTTAACTTAGCATACCTACTTTTAGAATGCCTAATTTAACTGTTTTTTAAATTTTTCATTGTGAATACATGAGAAGGCCTATAAATGTAAGGACAAAATATGAAGCAATTAGTGCTTATCCCTCTCACTCAGCTTTGCTTTTTAAGTGCAGCACAAAGATAACTCAAGTCTTCAAACAGGAGCATCCACTTGGAAAGCTACAGTGAGTTGAGAGCACATCAGATACTGCTTTGTGACTACTTGGAGGCATTTTCTTAATTCTTAATCTGTAATAATCTGACTTGCACCTACTATGGGGCACATACATTCATTGGAACAGCTATTCTGAAGTGACTGATATGCTCTTATATACATGGCTGATAAATGCAGCAACTCTAGTTTATCCTTGTGAGCCTGTTCCCATGGCCCTGTTTTTATTTAACCTTTATGAATGACTGCATTTAAAATTACCAGCTATAATAGGCAGACTGTTCTTAGCCTGCAAGGATAATAGTCTGTCACTTGAAGTGGAATGAGAATGATAACATTAATAGACACACACCACACAGGATTAGACAAAGAGCTATTCTAGACGTTTCAAGTCAGCTGCCTACCATTTAGGTAGCAATCATATGTTTGAATTAACCCAAATCTTCATATTTTAATAAAAATTCATAATTTTGGGGAAAATATATGAGAGACTGAAGTAAAGCAAAAGTGTGAATTAGATTTGTTACAAACCAGCAAAACCTGATACACCATTCTGATGCCGTTCTACTGAGAAAAACCAATCATGGACTAGCATTTAATTAGAAAAAAGAAAACCACTTCAAAATTAGCCATCACTCTAGTTCCCAAACAGAATCATTAATGAAAAATTGGCTCTGTATACTCTCTTTAAATTCAAACATGACAATTGTCAGAAGCAAAGGATGTTTATATGACAGACAAGCATCAGTTTTTAGGTTCTCAAATTCCCAGTCTGTCTCAGAATTGAATAGATCTCACGTGACTTCTTTTGTTTTAATTTTGGAGAAAATTAATTTAACAGACATAATAGCAGCAGTACAGGCTAATTCAGATTGAATCTGATCCTGGATCTTAATGTGCTCATCCTAGAATGCGCCTTAGGGGATGAACTGAAAATATAGGAAGGAAAAAAAAACCCCCAAATCAAAAAACCAGGCATTGACCAGATATAGGATCCTAGCCTATGAATTAAGTAAGGTAGTAGACAAAAGGCCAACTATAATCCAAGTTCCCCATCACACAGATATTCCCATAAGCCACACATCTGAACAGGAGTGGGAAGAAGAGAAAATGAAGAGTGCTGTAATAGCCAGCAGTGCTTCTTTTGTACAGATTTCTGCCTGAAAATCATGTAAAATGAGTTTGCAGTTTTAATTGCACAAGAACTGTTGCCATGGCAAACTAGAGAGTCAAACCTGAACCTCAAACTTGTTCAAGATATCCATGTTTCAAAGACAACACAGCATCTTCTTTACTTGCCAATACAGCTGTCATATGTGCATGTGTTTACCTAAGTGAGCAACTGAAGTAGTAATTTCCTATTTTTTCCCTTTCACTTAAATAAGAAGAAACTGTGGCCTAAGGTTCCTTGCAAGGAGCATTTCCGTAAAAGTATATTCCAAGAAAATTAATTTGCTGACTTCCCAAATACCTCTGTGCAGGACATGACTTGCTCATGACAATAAAACACATCTTAACTACAAACACATAAACAGCCATCCTTTTAGGAATGCCACTTTCTAGGCTGCAATTAGAATTACAGGAAATAAATCAGCTGAACTGCCCGATGCTGACAAGTGGGTCAAGTTGAGGTGAGCCCTGTTCCCCTCAGCTCAGTTTACAGCTCCCTTCAGCTGATGAAACAAACTTCCTGTTGAACATCTCCTCTGCAAGCAGAGTCACTGTCAAACTGTCAGCCAAGCTAACAGGCAGAGAGACAGGAGGATCTGATAAGGCAATTCCATTTTCCCAGAAATTAAACCAAACAAGCAAGGGTTCTGGCCTATTTGAGCTCTTATTTTCTTAGTAAACAGTTTCTAAATCACAAAATACAATAAACATCTTAGGACAGCTTTTTTTATGGTTTCCACTGCTTATTTGTGAAAATATTAATACTCTTTTAAATGTGTAATACAGTCTGATAGCACACTCAAGATCAGACTGATCAGACTGGGTCCCAACTAATGAAAAAATCTGCACAATATTCAGTAATTCAGGGTTTCCTAGATCAAGGTAATGTATTTGAAACACACAGTTAAACGTATATGAGTTAAAAAAGCCTGTATAATATAATTTTCTTTTGAGTCCCTTTTCATCTGTGACAGTTGCATGCTTGGCCTCAAATAATAAGTTTGCAGAACAATGGCAATGTCCCTAAGAGTTTGTGCTGAAACAATCTTTCCGCTTTCAAATATGAACTATTCCTCATGTAGCTTTGTTGAAATGCATACAATACAATATTTTGAAATGCATCTTTTGAAAGGAGAAAATAAGACATACAAATTCACCCATACATGTGCAAGGGCAGGAAAGTGGCACCATATACACAAACACTAACTAGCCAGAGTATAATTGAACATTTCATTTAATCTTCTGTTAAAAAGCTTGCATTTTATTTTATTTACCTGTATGCTGAAGAAATTGTTTTGAGGGTTTTTTTAGTTATTGTTGAGGGTTTTTTTTAAAATTTGCATCTGAGCTGTTTCTCTAGAACAATGCTAATAATGCTTATGCTTAACTCTTGTCATCTTTCATTTGAAAAAACTGTAGTGACCAAATGTTCTGGAGAAAGCTCTGACACTGGGTGGAAGGGCTGGATCAGGGCACCAAAGGTATTCTTTTTTCTTGCCACTACTGGAAGCCCCTCCACATCCAACTTAACAGTTGATTGTATCGACTACAAGTTCAAGTCTTTCAAAAGTTATGCAATTTTTCCAGCTACACTCTCTCAAAAATACGCTGCATAGGGAGGAAGAAAGGGCAAATTCCAAGCTGAAATTCATAGGCAATGAGTGTGGGGTTTTTGACTGAAAAGAAGAAAAACCACTTTTGCATGATTTAATATAAATTTTCAGAGAAATATGTATTAAAATGTTACAGAAGGCAGCTGCAACCTGTACTGTGTCCTCATTTGGTTTCAGAACTTAAAAACTAAGTATTGTATTGATAAGTCACCTGAACTCCAGTGTTACAATTTTGAATTTTATATGAGATTAAGGCCTAAAGTCTCTAATTTTCTTTTACAACAGCATCAAGGCAGTTCTTTCATTGTACCATTTTAATTCAATGTATAACAACACAAGCTGTAAGTCTGCTTCCTTTTGAGCACTTAAGGGGCATCACTGAGGGGAAGAGAAAACAAATCACTTTGGTTACAGACAAAAAGAAGAACCAAGAACCACTTGAGTCATCCCAAAGTTTGAGTTAACAATTTAGCTAAATTTCTGCACTGATAAACTCCAACTTTAGGTAAAAATAACACTGATAAACATAAAAGATGCAAAGCAATATTACAGTTATTATTTTTTTTAAATCTATAGTAGTTAATAACTAAATATGCTTTCCCTACCCTTATTTTTTGATATTTTTAAAATTTCTACTTGCTCTCTGATCTCTTATCAGAAAACCAGTCTTCAAAGGCAAAAAGCCTACCCTTTAACCTAACAAGAGAAAATTACTTTATTGTGTTCAGTCTTTCTAAAACCTTTGGTTTGCCTTAGCTTTCTGTCAATCCTACTAAGAATTTGCTGATCCAAAAAAATAAACTTACAAAGGAACATATATGTCTGTCATCACTCCTTTTTTCTGAAGCAGTGTTCCTAAAGCCAACAGAAGTGCTAGCTTGGCTGAGGCTGTGCCTAGAAATAAGCTTTCTTACTCCATGGTACCTGTAACACAGGATCACCGACCAGGAGAGATAATCAGCAGAGTGGTAAATGACAAACCTGTTGGGAATGGTTTACTGGGCACTGCTGCCTTCTTATCCAGCACAGAGATTAACCAGACCAAACTACAGCAGCCCACAACGAGCTTTTACCTGAGAGACATTTTATGCTTTAAGAGTGTGTGTGTATAAAATGAATATAAATGGCAACTAAGATAATCTCAATAGTGTGCTGCATTTTCCCAATGGCAAGCAGAATATAAAGACTGTCTTGATTTTTCAAACTAAGAATGTACCTAATATCCATATAAATATTACAGACAGACTATTGGATATGGCATCATAAAATCAAGTTTTTCTGTTGCTACAGTTTGCAAATCATCTCAGTATTATCTCCAGTCTATGACTTCTCTTTCCTGCATTTGTGGTCTGAACAGTTTCATCAAACACCCCAATTCCTGTAAGATACATTTGGTGCCATCTTTTGCAAATGTATCACAACAATCAGCTAGCCAGTTCCAGTAACACAACACAGATTCTCTTCTTTTATTCTGTGTTTAGTAACTGCAAAGCATCTTTACCTGACAGAGCATCTTGTGCTTCAAAGAATGTGCTGAGACCTCCTTTCACATAAGCTAAACTCCCCTCATTCTTCTTATTGGCTTGTTTCTTCAAATTCACAACAGCTGTTTTGAGCTGATCAAAACTGAAAACAAACAAGAAAACCTCAGTGACATTCAAACAACAAATAAAGTCAACTAAAGAATAAACAGAACAAACTACTTGGAAAATAAAACCAGTTACTTTCAGAACAGCTATTAAGGACCAAGTAATTGCTAACAAGAGTGCTTTTCAATAGTGACACAGTTTACTCTTAGTCCACAAATCTTAGTTTTTTAGTTTTTAAAGAGAGGGCTACTATCACTTGTGATGGAAGAGACCTCTTTATAATACAAATTAGTCATTAAGTTTCTTCTAAACATGCAATATTGCTCTTAGTGAGCTGTCTGTGCTATATTAAATAGGTGATAGTATAATTCACTACACTTAGTACACTAGATTATCTACCGAGATATTTGAAGTCTCTTCAATAATGACATTTGTTTAACTCGGCACTTCTGATTTCTCAATTCATTCAGTATTTTTATGTTGGTTTGAACATACAGTTCAGAATTGAATGCAATATCAGTGCAGAAATAGAAAAGCTAACCCCATTCCTGCTTTATGAAAGTATGGTTTTTATATGTAGTCAACTGAAATAGTTTTCAAAGACACTTCATACTGAAATATTAATGGCCAACTCATCATTGTTGCTTGTATGGTAGTTTTTATCTTAGTTTCCTAATAGTTCTCAATTATTGCCAAGTTCACGTTTGATTTCCTATTTTTATTTTTTGGAAGCAGCTCCAGTTATTTGAGAATCATTATGTCCTGAATAAATTTTCCTTAATTGCATATAATTTTTTTTGTTGTTGATGTGACTATAACCTCAGTAGTTACACTTCTGGATTCACTATGAAAACACCATCACGAACAAGTTCAGAAATACAAATACAGCACATTATTTTCATCCTTAAGGTCTTCCCACCTGCCTGCAGGTCAAACCCATCTCTCATACAAAAGAATCAAACAAAAAACTGCACTATACCTCACTGAGGAGAGGAAAACAATGAAGTAGGAAATTAAGACACAAGACAATCCCACCAATACCGTGCCCATTCTAAAAAGGGTTGGTAGAAAAAGATACATTAGGAGAACAACTGGAAGTTTAGCCCCAGCAGCAAGAAGGCTATCACCACCTGCTGGGAGACACAGCACTCTGGTGCACTTAGAAGCATTTTCCTTTTTATACTGATGATGTCACAGTATTATGCATTATTTCCTGTTTCCATCTGCTGGACAGAAATCTCATTACTCAACAGCTGGATTAGTCTAGCTGGGCATACAAGAAGTATTACCAGCAGCATTTTCAGACTGACAAAAGTATGTGTAGATCTCCTTTTAAACAGTTTCATGATATCAGATGATCTAAAAGTATGTCTAAATAGTTATTTATATTTGTCAGGATATTGCCAGTAAGAATAAAAAAAAATAAAAAGATGTTATACTGATTTCTTAAAAAGAATGTTCCTCAAGGGAAAACCAGACATAGGCTAACCAAAACATCAGTGCACCACACATTTAGTACTCCCAGTACCTGAGGTTACATGGAGGACATGAACTAAATCATTGCTGTGTTTCTGGAAAAACAGCACAAACTATATGGGACAGATACTTATACAACCAGAATATTTTTAAGATTACACATTTTGAAGTGGGAAGAGAAAAACATCAACCAAATATTTGCTGCCTCTTTACTTAAAAAGATGCTTATAATTAGATTCAAAACATGACTGGAACCACCCTACCCTTTGGGCACTTATTCCTGTTGAGTTTCACACACCTTTGCACCTTTAACACTAAGATTTGGATTTCATAAATCCATATAAACTGAATTAATATGCAAAAAATTCATTTGAAAGCAAAAAACACTCTTTATTCCACTGGACTGATGGGGCCATGACTTGAAACTGCTGACATGCAGACACAAAACGATGAAATTTTTTTCAGCAAGAAAGATGAAGTATTTAAGCTGATATTAGAAAAAATGCTAATTTCTTCTTTTATTATTTTTCTAAAAGCATCTAACTCACTCAAGCTGTGCAGCCACAGATATTTATATATTCCAGGGTTTGTGGATCAGCTCTCCTACCTTTCTTAAAGTAGTGGCCATAGCTGGGCAGAGCATTTCAACTGCAGCTTTAATAATGCCAAGTAGAATAATTATTCCCATATCTTACCTAACACATTCTTGCCAATACACTCCACAAGATGATTCGCACTAGACAGTCAACTGGTATTTACGGCATGGTACAAACATTGGACTGTCTTTTGTATGACTGTTGTCCAATCCCAGCTGTGTACTCTGCTGTTTGTCTTCCCCACACCTCTTTGAGTCTTGTACTCAACTATCTCACCACTGCTACAGCCAAGGCTGTCACTGCTTATCACATCCCCTGCCTTGTCTTTAAGAATCAAGCGTTAGAAAAGTATCAACCCCAACTGTCCCTTTAGCAGCTAAATTAGCAGTCATTCTCAGCACTCTCCATAAGCCTCTTGGATTGCTGACCTTCCTGAAGGACACTAAAGTCTTGTACAAGAACCAGGGTCTGCTCTCTGCAAACTTCCTCAAGTTGCCTAAGGAAAATTTTTGTTCACTTCCTCATCCCGCTGCAATGTTACCCTTTCCAGCCTCCTAAACAAGCTCACAGCCATCCACCTGCATAAGAGGGACCACGTATCTATTCAAGCTGTTCCTTCACATGCTTCTTCTTAGCTGGGTATCTTTCTCAGGTGGCCTCTTCCCACCCACCATAGAACACCAGGCACATGAGCTATCCCACTTTACTCCACTGATATGTTTTTCTAATCCCACCTGTGGAGCTCCATCTCCTCTTACTTGTTTCCTTGGCAGCCATGTGAGTGTGTAAAGGCACTTGAGGTCAGATGCTTCCAACTGGTTTTGCAGCTACCAACAGTACTCTCAATGCCGTCACTAAACCACACAGGTAGCCCTCTATCCTTCATTTAATGGCAAGCTGTTATCAACATCCCTGACATTCTGAATTTGAAGTCTTTGTCACCAAAGTGCAAACCCACTGGCAAGGATGCTCCCACTCCACTTTTTCAAATGAATCCCATTTCTCACCAGCAGTTTTTATTCTTTAGTTGTGAATCTGGCTACTGAAGTGAAAAAGGCTGCCTTTGAAACCAATGGGACAATCATCTGTGATTCAACAAGATGAATCTCCATGTTACATGAAGCTTTTCTCTTCAACAGACCCTGTGTTCTTCACTTTTGTCTCTGGGGCTCTGTAACCACCCTTGATCTGTTCTACACCTCTCCTGGCAGTGTCACTGGTGCCCACATGAATAAGCAACCAAATGGGAACAGTCCAAGGGCCAAACGTAAGGAAGTTTTTTTAAGAATAACTACATCAAAAGCTTTCTCAGTTTCAGTTCTTTCTCACTTTATTATCCCCTCACCTTTTTTAAAAACTTGATGATCCCTGAAGTTACCAGATTCTGACAGATCCAGTAAGTTTTTAACCACTTCTCTTATTTACCTGATTTCAAAAGATGCTGTCAACACATGCATACTATGTAATAATTTTCTCTGGCTGTTGTTCTGGCTCTTCAATGTACCATCATTTTGAGAGGAAATTTGAGTACTTCCCAGGTAGATTAATGGTTATTTCTAGAGCTCCTAAACCCAAACACCCTTCCACCTCAGATAGATAGTGGTCTATCTACCATTAAATAACAAAAAAAGTTTTAAGGGATTTACCTCAAAGACCCTATTCACTTGTCCAACACTCCTTATTATAGCATTTTTCCACTAGCATTACCTTTTAACTAAAATCTAATTGATACTAGAAACAGTTTCAGTCATCTGTTCAGTGCCCTTATCCTGTGCCTCTAGTCATGACTTAACACCTGGAGTTCCCACTCTAGGCCAGGCCTAACTTGATACATAAAGGGCTGTGTTCTGAAGAAAGACAGCTTCCATCTGACATGGGGGAAAAAAACCTGCCATAAACTAGGTGCTGTTCAAAATGAAGTTTTTCTCAGAAGCACATTGAGCAAACTGGTTGATTCAAGTTTCTAATCAGGCAGAAATACCAGAGACAATCGGACAGTCGTGACTACAGGTCTGCTGCTGTAAATGCAAACCACCAATGACACACTGACTGTATAATGAAATACCATCAAGTGACTTGAATTTAAAACAATTATGTCTATGATAGTGACAAACCTGGTTGTTGAATGATTCTCAATCAGGTACCAGGCAGCAGAAAAGTTTTCACTTGTGAAATCAGCACTCATCCCAGGAAACAGTGACTCTAAATCTTTTTGAGGAAATCTGCCCCTGAAAAATGAACATTCATTTCTTCAGTGAGACAGTCTCATGAACAGTTTACAATTCAAAATCACACAAAAAAACCCCAGCAAAAACAAAAACATAAACCCCAAATCATTTTCCTGTAAGATGAAAATATAAACTTGTATGTCACCATGAAATTAAATCTGCTATTGCAGACACATGTAGCATGACCTGGAAAGACTGAAATCTAATCTAAGTAAAACTAATGTTACCATTTTGATTTCACCATTACACATATGACAGAAATGTTGTCTGTATAAAATGCTTCTATTGAAATTTGAAATGGCAGGACATCAACAGGTTAGCAGCTTGTAAGTTATCTCACACCATCATTGCCTCTTGGTCCCTGTGCAGCAGAAGGCACAGAGGAACACGAAGGGAGATACACAGAACGTACTTCCACTATATACAAACACTGAAAGAAATCCTGAGTTAAAATAATTCTCTTGCAAAACAGAATACACTGATCTGTCTATTCATAGTACACAAAACACAAGAGAAACAGGCATATTTTCAGTGACAGCCAGCACATTTTGTTAGTTTATATTCAGTTCTCTGAATGTATAAAGCAAGCATGTGAGCCAATTCCAGGTGAAAACAGATTCTCTACGACAGCATTTTTAAAACTACAAGTAATTTCTATGATACTCATACAGAAAATGTATTCCAGTTATTTTAACACTGCATAATAAAAAAAATTTATAGCACTTTTTGGTAAGAACATAACAATCTTCATCCCTCAGTCCAGACACACACTCAACAGTTGACCATATTCATTCCAACATGTACTGGCAGGACATCACCGGGTGCAGTCCCCCTCTATTCTTTACCATCAGCTGCATCCCATTCTCAGAAACTAATTGTGCAAACAAGTGTACTTTTGGTCAGCCCTGAATTGGTCAGTCAGTTCGACAGATGGACTTATGTCCCTGCTAAAATACTCTCATGTATTCCAGAATTTTATTATGTCATTTTTGGATCAAACATTCAGCTCAGAAGTCAATAAAGATCTCTCTGATGCTCCCAAATTAGATGAACCTCACTACACAAAGTATACTGTATGCAAATGCAAATCTGCCACACTTTACATGTGAGAGCTAACTTGGGTGGTAGTAGCAATCTAGAGTCTGTTATTAGAATTACATTTAATATATATGAAAAGCTATTTTTACAGACACAAATGCAGCCATTTGTTAGTTTTAGTTTTTCTGTAATCTAAACATGTTTCAAGATAGTTAAAGCTGTTTTTATTACAAAAAGCAAACAGCAGATTAAGTGAAACCAGTCTAAAGGCATGGGCACCAAAAAGCACAGTTATATAGAGGAAGAGTTGTTTTCTGGAAGTTTCTTTCCATATCCAAATGGCCATTAGCACAAGCAGGTACAAAGGACCTACGTACATAATGACATGGCACAGAAGCCTTTCATCAGTAACACCTGATTACAGCAGGGTATGAAACAAAACTTTTTAAAAAAAACCAGAAAAAAACCCCAAATGAGATGCAAGGAAAAGTGATGACAGATACAAAGGGTAGAGATACAGGGGAAACAGTGTGAGAAACAAATGTAGCAAATAAAAATGAGCGTCTTGACATTTCTCTGTGTTCAATGAAAAAGTGATAATGTTAAAACTAAGCTTAAAAACTTAAGTAGCAAGATTCAGGATTTCCAATGACCCTGTATTTCATGAATGAGAGTAAGCAGAAAATGCTGATTTATGTAAGGAGAAGAAAGTTTCAATTTAATCTTCATTTGAAGACAATTTAAGATACCTTATTTTTCATTCAAATTAGTCAAAAGTGCCCAGCAGGCACATGAATGTCAAGGACAGTACTTCACATGAGATATATGGCACAGCTGTACATAAAAGCATTTATATTAGATCCACACATGGTGACATCTTATTACTGCAGGATTATAAGACACAAGCATGACAGTTTAAGCTTATGCATGAGCTATATAATGCCTAGGGGAAAACCCCCTATTTTTTAATATATATATGTATCTTGAGAAAGACCATGTAATCAATTCCTGCAAATGAATCTTGCCCACAGACAGCAGAACAGTAATGAAGGGATTTTTTTCAACTTGATGTTTGACTGCCTTGAAAAGTTATTAGGAGCTTTTTTCCAGCAGATGTATTTGTGTAGAACCATAAATTAACAATGCTTTTATCTCTGCGGACATATTTCAGACATAGTCACAACAGAGTAGAAACATGAATGTGAATGTGTGAGGTATGTTAACAATATGCTATACTCCATGGTGTAGTATCCTTATTTTTATCGTAAATTTTACCAGTAGTTTTTCCACTAACAGATTTGGGGAGCTTGGAATGACTTGCTGCAGCTGTCTTCACAACAAACTCAAACTGCTCACTAAAATGCTCAAGCTGAAAGCAACTGTATTTCTAGGATGTCTGGCCAGATGCATCTAAAAAGAGACTGAGTGACTCCACAAACACACAAGTTTGTTTCATTAACTTCCATTAGTAAATTAAATAAGTCCGGTTTTGGAAGTTGTTCTCATGAAAACTTGCTTACCGTTTACTTATAAATAAGCCCATATGTGACTTGAGCAAGTATCCCTATTTTGCTCTTTTCAGCATTACAGGGTGAAGATGAACTAGTAGCAAATCTTCAGACCATGCTGACATGCAGTCAAACTACTTATAACTTTTCTGTTGATTTGCTCGTTATACAAGAATCACTTCAGGAAGAAACTCTGAATACTTAATCCTTATTAAAAAGTAATCACTGTAAAAGAAACTGGGAATCAAAATTGAATCCAGAAAACCTCAGAGAAAGAACAGTTGTCAAATATCTTTGACAACTCTAAGTATTTCACTATCTTTACAATTTCAGCAAAGGTACATATATTGGATTTTCCAGTAGTACTTTTTGCTAGGCACACTATTTCATCTAAAACAGAACCAGATCTGCTACTAGACCTATAGCTAACATTTTAAAATAGTCGTACTCATCCCTCAGCAACAATTTTAAATACAAAATAAACTGAGATTTTACATACTGGTTATATTAATGAGAAATGTAATAAAAATGCATTTGGTTTCAAGCCACTATACACTTCCACTTCCCTCAAATACATTTTGTGTATATCTAATACAATCATACAGCATTAATGTAGTGGTTGCGCTTCCAGGTAAAGGTCATGCACATCTACTTTGGATTCAAAACATGCAGCTCGCAAACAATTCACTTGTACCTCATGAGTCTATCAATAGAAGTCCCTCCTTCCACAACCCCAAACTTCAGGTTCTGTATAGCTTGACAGTCAGTAAACCTAAATTAACAGCACAGCGTATGTTGGCTTTTACAAATTCTGCTGCAGAACTTGTGCACAGAGAGCTTTCATATTCTCCAGAGATTTAAGATTAGTTGGAATCTCCATAGGTAAATCATAACCTCCAAGCAGTCACAATCAAGTAAGAGCAAGAGGATGCAATGGATACTAATGAACAGAGCCTGACTACGCATGCAGTTTAGCATGTTGCAATTTTTCTGTAAAAACTATTTCGCTCCCAGAATTTCAGAATCTCGTAGCGTGCTTTTCAGCATACGTGACAATATTTGCAGATTAAAGGTGGGTCCCAAAACAGGATACAGCCACCAAAAGGTACCTTGAACCTCATTTTCACAGGAGTTTAGAGGTCAAAAGGAGCAACTTTAAATAAACACAAATTCTGAACAGCAACCAGCATGAACAAGCTCCCCCCTCTGTCTGGTACCAGCCAGACTCCTGGCTTTGCACCAGCTGTACTGTGTTAATAAAGCGTGCAAGAAGACCAGCATAAGGGACACTGGTGTAGACTAAACACGACAAATCAGAAGGTGTTAACAAAGGTCTCTCCAACAGCAACAAGACAAGGATGCTCTCTGACAATCCTTCTCTAGTAGCACTGGGTTCATTAGAAATATGAAAACAAAGTGGTGATCATATTTGAGAACTAGCAGAATGTGGTAAGAGAAATCTCCTAGGAGATTGTAGGCTGGTGTTTGTAATTGATGCATCAGCCTAATAAGCACTAAGTGCTACTTTATCTTTTAATGTCATAAAGCTAGGAATGCATACTGCAAATCTCTTCTGCAGCTTTCACAGTTTTTCTGCATGCATCTCTCTGATCGAGTTTCCGTAAGCCCGTCACATTCAATGATGAAATCTGCTGCATTTCCATAGAGGCCATTTAAAAATAAATAAACATCTCAGTCTCCAGAACGTCTTTTCCTATCTCATGGTAGCAAGCTGACGTTTGCCATTAGGTGGCAGCGTAAGATCATCTGTTTCCTTCTCCCAGATGAACTGTTTTGGAAGCTGGCGTGGGAAGAGGGAAGCATCTGTATTGAGTGGGTGAATACAGATGTGGAATGTACTTAGCATGTCAGCATTTGCTTTCATGTTCGAGATGGATCCACCACAGTGACCTCTGCTACATGCAAAACAACAAACACTGTTTAAAGATTTTCTAACCACCACTAGGTCTGACTGCTGTTACTGCTTTGCAGAGAATGGATATTCTTAGTCTGACAGAGTAGTTAGAGGAGTCAGGCAACCACTGATTAAATAAGGACTTGTGCAGGACAGGAAAGTCTGCGGTACATTGGAATATGCATTTCATTCATAAATCTTATGTAGATCTAAATTTCCCACCAACAGATTTCAACCAGTGTCTTCAGGACACAGGCATTACATACTCTCTCCCAGGACTGTTCATAATTGTGAATGGTACTATGTTGATAGGACATAATCTACCCATCTCGTAACAGCTCTAAACTGCTAAAACCAACCCAAGTACTACCACATCGCTGCTAAGGTCTACATTTTCATACCAAGTTCCACATTTCTCAGGCTGAGACAACTACTCTGTACACCCTGTTTCTTCCTGCAACCTGTTTACGACTTCTCTTGGAAAAGCTGGCAGCCCACGACTTGGATACGTGCAGTCTTCATGGGGTTAAAAACTGGCTGGATGGCTGGGCCTGGAGAGTGGTGGTGAATGGAGTTAGTTCCAGTTATCAGATGGTCATTAGTGGGGTTCCCCAAGGCTCAGTATCGGGGCTAGTCCTGTTTAATATCTTTATCAATTATCTGGACGAGGGGATAGAGTGCACCCTCAATAAGTTTGCAGATGACAGCAAGTTGGGTGGGAGTGTTGATACGATGGAAGGTAGAAAGGTTCTTCAGTGGGATCTGGACAGGCTGAATTGATGGACCAAGGCCAATGGTATGAGGTTCAACAAGTGCCAAGCCCTGCACTTGGGTCACAGTTATCCCATACAATGCAACAGACTTGGGGCAGAGTGGCTGGAAAGCTGACTGACAGAAAAGGACCTGGGAATACTCATCAACAGTGGCTGAACATGAGCCAGCTGTCTGTTCAGGTGGCCAAGAAGGCCAATGGTATTATGGCCTGTAAGAAAAACTGTGTGGCCAGCAGGACCAGGGCAGTGATTGTCCCTCTGTACTTGGGACTGGTGAGGCCACACCTTGAGTCCTGTGTTCAGCTTCTGGTCCCTCACTGCAAGAAAGACATTGCAGTGCTGGAGCGTGTCCAGCAAAGGGCAATGGAGCTGGTGAAGGGTTCAGAGAGGAAGTCCCACAAGGGGCAGCTGAGGGACCTGGGGTTGCTTGGCTGGAGAGAAGAAGACTCAGGGGTGACTTCATTGCTCTCTACAACTACCTGAGAGGAGGTTGTAGTGAAGCAGATGCCAGCCTCTCCTTCCAGGCAACTAGTGACAGGATAAAAGGAAATAGCCTCAAGCTGCACCAGGGGAAATTCAGGCTGGACATCAGGAAGAATTTCTTCACTGAAAAGGTAGTCAGGCATTGGAACACACTACTCAGGGAGGTTGTGGAAGTGCTCAATAAACAACTGGTCACAGTAGTGGTTCAGTTAACAAGGCGGTAATCAGCCAAAGGTTGCACTAGGTGGTACTGAAGACTTTTTCCAATCATTATGATTCTATGATTCTTTAAGGGTTCCTGGCTACATCTGCATAACACCCCAGCCAGGAAGAGAAAGGTGGCACAGATCTGCACTGCACTTAAAGTCAGGATAAAGATGTGCTATCACTAAAGCTTTATATGAGTCTGCATTATTCTGAAAATTAAAAAAAACTAGAACTCAAAGATTAAATATTTTAAATACCTATTTGCTGGTGAGAAATAACTCATAGCACACCCACAACAGGCACTAAGTTATAGCAATGCCAAAACCCCCTTATCTGCTTGGAGCATTTCTGTGTTTTAAAAGATGAATGAACAATTGCTAGGAGGCAGGAGAATAAATGTGTGCAAACACTTCTACAAATACATTTGTGACTTTAAGGATCACCACTGAAATGCAATAACCATAACCATGCAAGTTCATGTTTCCTTACAATATAAATTATTTTTTTATTTAGCAGCTGAGATTCTTAGTTAGTTGCATGACAAAAGAGCTGCAATTAATTTCTAGAAAATATGCAGAAATTATCAGCCAGAAATTATGTTTACTTGTATATATATTGTCAAACTTGTGGGCTGAAAGCTGATGGCCTGCACACTGTGAGTACATATAATATTTAAAATATCTTGACTGTGTAATAACAGCCAGGAGGATGAGTGTATATCCACAGTTCTTTCTTTGCATCCTTGCAACATTTAAATATGAAAAGAGAATTCTGGTGCATATTTTGAGCATGTATGTTACTTTACAATATATCTAGAGGCAGTATTGTAATTATTAATAGAACGTGTTAGACCCACTATTATCTATTTCCCTTAATTCACAGTTCAAATCTTTTATTCACTTAAATCCCAGTCACTCCCAAATAAACTCCAATCTTAGGTCTACTGAGTCAGAATAATTAGGTTTTTTGTCCCTGTGCATGCCTAATAATTTAAGGAAATGCTGTACTGAGGTACTTCTGTTCATTAAAGGATCTTTTTTTCACTTATTTCAGTGTCTCATTTGCAACACCCACTTGAATGGTTCAAAAGTTACAATTCATTTTAAAACATGTTTTAATTGGACAAAGTACTATAAACAATGTTTTAAAAAGCCACAAAAGGAACTTTTAGACCTAAGCATAACCCATATAAACAAAAAACCCAAACCAAAACAACTAACTCTTTTCCATGCTGCAGACTGTCTTTTCCATATCACTTGCTGATGACTGATAATCACTCTCTACAACGAGGGCTTCTTTCTCTTTCAGCCTATAGTCTACCCACCTTCCTGCCTTCTCTTCAGTATGCTCCTATCTAGCTTATTCCTGTCGTATTTTCTCACATTTATTTTTCACTGTCTTTCTCCCTCATCTTCCCTTTAAATGCTTCTTTTGTTTACCAATTTACCAATACAAGGTAAATTCTTTCCCTTCCTTATCAGCCATCAGGCTGCAAAGGTAAAATCCCACTAAGTCAGACCAGTGCCAGATGCTTCCGTTTCAAAACTAAAATACATCCCAATTTGTACATCTTTAAAAAAAGTTTAAAGAAGCCAAAGGTATGAATAAAAGAGAGATCCCTTATGCTGCAGAGTTCTACCTCCTTGTATACACAACTGTGCTTCATCATATTAGGTTTTCTTTTATTTTAAGGAATCTTAACAATTTTTATAATTTCCAGTGACAAATTGCTAATATCTTGCTTATTCTCTCTAATTGCCTTTTTTTCAGTACTTTGTACAACTTCTCATTACTCACCCATTCTATAAGTAAAGTATTTACAAACATGTGAGTTTAGTTAAACTATATGGTATGAGAGATTGTTTTAGAGCAGTAAACATCAGACGGCTCCAATTTATCAAGTAGGTTATGAAAGCTTTGCCACTGAGAAAGCACTTTTTAATTCAACACAGAGTGTTCATCTGTAGCCACAACTATTAACTTCCATTAAAGAACTGCACTCTACTCCACCTCTATTAATATTGTCTCAAGAGTTTTGTGTCTTGATTTTAGGCAACACTGTCACCCCTAGTATGAGGGCAGACCAGGCTTTTTGGCTCTTTCCCCCTCTCCCTTCCCTCTCCACAACACACCCACTCAAACCCTCTACACAATTACTTGTTATATTGACAACATTCCTCCTCTCACACTGGTCATCTTCAGCATCAGCGCTTGCCATAATCTTCATGCTTCACCTGCAATGAACTTGGTGATCAATGAACTAGGCTCAATATGCTTGTTCAAAGATTCCCCTATTTCCTCCCTCTTTCTAAAGGTTATTTACATGTTTCTGATTTATTTCTTTTCACAGAAATACTGAGGCTTCAGTAACATACTTTTTAATGCTTTCAGGCAAAACATTTAAAATATAACATCACTGGTTTTTTATTTAAGCAACATCCCAACAGATGACTCTAAATTAAATAAACCCTAAACTAATTCTGTTTAGGCTTCTACAAGATAATTCTTAATCTATCATATTGACAGTGTCTTAACTGTAAGAACTATTGTTTTTTGTTATGAAGTCAAATATTATATTAGAAATTTTATTAAAATAAGAACAAATTAGAAGTAACTGTGCCTTAAACTCTGTACTTAGAAAAAAGTCTATGGTGAGAAAACTATGGATCAAGGACTATGAAACATTACAAGTTATCTTGACTTAAATCTCAGATAAAATACTGAAAAAGCTGTTGTTCAAGGAACACAGAAGTAAAATAGAGAAAAAAGGTTTTAATGTCAACCAGTCATAACAGCTTCTTACAATGTTTGGGAACATATTACATGAGTTTTGAGATTAAGTCCTTCATTGAAAAAAGTAACCAGACAAAACTAATCTATAATTTTAAAGGAGACTTGATTGCTTAAGATTGATTAAAACTTAGTTTTATGCAATAGAATACATCACCTGGGTTAAAGAACCAACTACAAAAAAACCCAAAATAAAATAAAAACCTAACTAACTAAAAAAATTCATGGAGAAGCAAACCTGAGAACACTTGTAGGTAAAGTTTTAATTAAGCCCACACTTCTTTTTCATCAGTATTTAACAGATCTATCATGATTAATTTTTTATGAATACTTGGTAAAAACATTAAGAAGAAAGACTGTTGTTTGGACTGAGAAGACAGACTTGCAGAGGAAGCAACAAACATAGCAATATGGTCAAATGCAAGAAGATACAGTTAGAATAAAGGAATCCAGAGAATTCTTCTAGAATAATGAGCAACCATGCCAGCAGCAAAAGCAGCAACTGAAGAGAATCAACTAACAAAGCCAGTGCAGCACTCTGCTAAAAAGCATTACTATGGAGCTTTTAGTTTACAGACAAGGCAGGGAGAGCTGAGGAATGACAGGAAGTCTTCTGGTAAGATGTTGGAATACTGTCTACAGTCCTAAGGCCCATATTTTATCAGGGTTTGTAAACCAGAAGAACATGAAACAAGTACCTGTCAGAAGTTCTATCAGAGGGTAGAGAAAAAGACTTACAAAGAGAAAAAATCTTCAGCTTATTACAAACAAGTGGGTTAGTGGTTTGAAAAGAAAGAAAAGTACATATTCAAACTAGGAAAGAAATGCATGGCCAGAGGCTGGAAGATGATGATGGACCCACGAGAAATCCCATTCTGATTTTGGTAAAGTGCAGCTTTCCTATCAGAACAAGGTAGTAATGGACAGTGCAGATTTTCTCCCATGCACTCTCCCTCACAGAGTATTCAGCAGATGAGACCTTAGCAATAGTTTAATAGCCTGTGGTTTTGGTAGAGCTGGTATCTTGATCAAGATAAATATTATTCCTAATGTTATTTCTAGGAGTCGGACAGATTTGGAGTCCTAAGAATGTCCCATTTAAAGCCCCCTAATTCCATTTATTATTCACTGTAATGTTTCTATTTCAGAACAAAAATGACATAAATTCCACCATACTTAACAACAAAAGTAAAGAAGACTGTGGGTTGGAAAACAGTATTAATATTTCAGTAAAATAAACTAGCTGAGGTAGCATAATAAATCACATTTTACAGTACAATTTTAGCAACAGATAGTGATCTAAACATCCTTAAAAGCCCCGTGAAACTAAAATGCAACAGTAGGTATTCCATAACTACAATGTATAAATCTGAAGCCTGAGGTTATTTACCAACCCTTAAAATCTAAACATCATTGGTGTTCAATATATCAGGCTTCTAGATTATCTACAGTTCTAATTGATGGTCCAAAATAGAGGTTTATGAAGCAGGATACAACGTGCACCAACAACTCCTTTCAGTACCAAACAGGGTACCCAAAGCTAATAGATGCATGCATTTTTAAACCTTTCTCTGCCCTGTAAACCATTAAACTTTCCTGGAATTCACAAAGGCACATATAGAGAAAACCACTAAAAAAGTGGATTAAAGGCATTTGGTACTCACTTGTCTATCTCAATACCAAGCGGATTAGCTGGACGTAGGGACAAGGGGGGAATCCCTTTGTTCCTGTCAGTGCGCATGTCATAATAGTTCATTTCATCCACCCAGACAGCAGACTGATCCAAGATACCTAGAGAAAACACAGTGCAGATCCTTAAAACAACAAGGGCAGTCCAGCACCATCAACTTCTACCATACTGAATTAATTTGAAAAATCCTGATAAATATAAAATGCATGCCTAGGTAATATATTGGAAGATACACGGCAAAACAACCTGGATGCAATTATGCTAAATTATTTTATTACAGCTGCTGAAAAGGCATTCATGGCTGGGCATGGAACATTACCTTCTTGCAGACTGCACAGTTTCAAGTACACTACAAGCATTGTCCTGATCACAGAGTATTAGCAGTTTCATTCCTGCAGGTATTTTGGTGTCTGTTCAAATCTTGCCATCTACTACTTTCAAAACGACCTCTTACCTTGAAGTCTTTTTATTTGCACATTTTAGGGAAAAATCCTTTTCGGTGCCATTCATTATGCAAAAGATAAGTGAACTTTGGCCAAGACAGCTGACTCAAAGGACACAGAACTGATTGTTTCCAAAGCCTTAGTACACGCAAAGCTTATAAGTGAGGCACAACAGGGCTTGGACCTCAGCTGAAAATGGAGCCAGCCATAATTCTGGCCTTGCCCTCCTTTAGCATACCCATCATATACTCAACACCAGAAATCAGTCCACCCCCACATTTACCTGCTTTTTAAAATACAAATTCTCCTCTCCCATCACCAAAAGCTTCACTGTGTAGCATTTGCACTTGATTCACCTCTCTATTATTAAGATCTTTGTGCAACTTGAGAAAAATTATGTGTTATTTAACTGTCACTAAACTGCTGAGAACAAAAGCCTAAAACATTTCTCGTGGGAACTCCTGTGTTAGAAAAGATAAGTATCTAACTTCATCAATGAGGGGTTCTGAAAGAAACATTGCCAATCCAGAGGGTATTTAGACTGGATTCTAGATTAAGCAGAGGTCCTAGCCTGCTTGGCAACATCATTTTAATGGCTCAGCATCTCAGGAGAAATACTTAAGACTTTCTGTCTTGCAGGATGGTTTGAATTACAAATAAGAAACAGCACTGATGACTCAACTTTCTTTAAATGATTAACTGTCAGCTTGGGATTTAGGTGTAAAGCTCATGAGCTGGTTTATATTTTGTATTTATCTAGTACACTTTAGAGTAATTACTGGATCTATTATTGCATTTTTTTAAAATTCAGAAATTTAGTGCTACTCCTTGCAGAAAAATAAAAGGCTAATTTTCATTAGTTAGTGAGGTTTTTATCAGGATATTGAGATAGGATTAAATTTACACATACCATGACTTTTTCTCTATATACATTTGCACATTTTACTGGTATACCCTGCTTTTTCTAGACAACTGAAAATCATCCTGAGGTGGATCCATTTCAAACACCCATTTTATATAAAGAGGCAATCATATATTTATTTAGTAAAGAAAATAGATGTGGGTTTGAACAAGAAATATACCTATTTTCTCAGGTTTAAGCAGTTTGAAGGAAACGGTTGAAGTCCCTCTGCCACCAGACTTTGTAGTAACAATAATGTCTCCCTTGTCATTTTTAGCCTGTCCAACTCGACACACAATTTTACTTGCAGACATCCATTCAGCAGTTAGCAGACAGTTGTGCCCACAGATTGTTAAACCTGGAAAAGAGAAAAAAAAGAAATATCCTACTGTGAATAGAAGTGTCTTTTAAATTCTATCATGCAAGTACATTTATGATGCTTCATGTATTTTCCATAAATATATGACTCTTCACCAGTTCCCTACAGTCAATTACAGTCAAGGAGTCACAAATTAATTTTTTAGATGTTCCCTGGGTGACTTCAGGTCTTTTGTCCAGTGACACTTCAAGAGATGCTGGAGTGCTGCTAGAAACTTATTTTAATCTCTTCCACCAGTTGTGGGTTACTGTGAATTTTACTTCATGTAGTACAATAGATTTTTCTGTCTGCAGGACAATAAACCACTGCTGTTGAATATTGTATTTCTGAGAAACTTCCACCAGAATTGCATGCAACAGATGTTCCGTAAGTTCAGTCTATATGACTTCGCACAGAAAAAGACACTGTAAAATATTCACAATGAACAATGTTTCTTCAACCTTATTTGTTTAGTAGTACTTCTGTGGACACAGAAGGGTTTTTTGGTTGAAGTAGTATTAATTGACAAATATTCTACCCCAATCTCTTCTGTACAAAATCTATGATGCAAGACTGATTCTGATGAATAAATTGTGCTGGTTATATGAAAGAATAATTGTGTAATGTTCATCTATTCCCTTTTCTACACTCTGTCAGGACAGATGTAAAAATTAAAAACTATGAAATACAGGGAAGTATTTTCTTGCAGGTAAAGAGTGTCGTAGACTAAAACTTGTCAAGTTTTAGTGTTTAGCAACACCTCTTAACACCTAAAAATCAAGGCACACTTTAATATAAGGTCCAAGGCCTTCTGAGATTTCACGTCAAATCAGTCTGACAAATCCAACCAATCAATCTGACTGGTTCTGGTCAGATCAGGACTCCAGATACTGGAATAGATGAACTGTTTTCTCAGATCTAGAACCACAATTTCCATATTCCTCATTGTAGTTTTGCTGTCCTGAAGAACAAGCAAGATCCTAATTTCTATAGTATCCATTTAGAGACCTTCATTAGGTTCTTCTTCAATAACACCCTTTCCTAGAAACATTTTGCCTTATGTCCCAAAGGACAAGGCTGTACTAGTGTGTTGGCTGTACTGGAGTATAAATTAGTCAGGCACAGCAGCTCCTCCCCTGTTGGCTTGGCTTTTGTTTTTAATTTCTAGAAAGCTCTGACCAATTTAAAAAATACTTAGACAGAAAAGGGTCAGCATACGTGGCTCACTACCAGAGCTTCACACTTTTTCTCACAATTTAAGCCTCTGACATGACACAGCAGACAAATTTGGCAGTTTTCATGGTTGTCAGACATAAAAATATCCTACTCCCTGCCAAAAACTATTTTGAAAGTGAAACCCAGAAAATAAAAAACAAAGAGGCACTGAATCTGATTACAACTGAAATTAATTTTACTCGAGAAAGGACAGTAGATCTGTTTCTTACAAGATGCCTGAATAAAGTGGGGGGAGTGGGGTGAAACAGGATGCACATACACAAAAAAAAGCCCTAAAGTGAAAAAATATTTTGGTTACTTACTTGCAATGTTTGAACCAAGTCAGATTTTAGTTTTCACAGGGGAAGGAAAAAACCTTACATTTATGATGCATGGGTTTGAACCTTATATTACTACATCTTTTCTGGTTTTATGCTAACATCTTCTCTAAAGGAAAAAAAAGACTGTGGGAGGAACCAAGACTAACTGAAAGACTTTGCCTGAACCATTTATAAACAGGTTTTCACCCTAGAACTTCAAAGGTCTGAATTCATGCTCAAATTAAGCAGTACTTTAAAATCAAGAACTGAGCTATAGCAATTTAGTAGGACAAAAATTTCTGAACAATTATTTTAAAGATCTTATATCCATTCTTTTCTACTCATTGAAGGTTCCAAAAGCTCTCAAAAGAACAAGATCACAAGATCCAACACTTCTGAAATGGCAGGAAACAGTCTTTGCCTACCAACAGAACGTTATGTCTCTATTAACATTTTATATACCATACTAAATATAATAATGGCAAAGACAATTTCTAATACAAATAGAGGGATGTTGGGGGAGAAGTTTTGATAGTACAGGTATGACATTTCTTTCTCAAAAAAGAGAAAACTTCCCTTTAAGTAAAATTTAATTTGAACCTGTTGCATGGTCCAAAGACCTCTGAGAACATCATACTTGGGTTGTAGCTTTCATGTGCCTTTCAATAAATGGGCATAAGTAATTGTATTACTAAGACTTTCCAATTTTGGTTAAGATTATATATGGACAATTTTACAATGCCTACAAAATACAGCTGCAAATGTCTTAAAAGGCAAACTAAATCTTGAAAACACAAATGTTACCGCTATCTCCTGGATTTGACTTTTTGTACCATGAGCTATAGAGTTACAAATAAAAAGTTTATTTGGTATCAAAGATACAAAGAGATTACTAGAGGGGCACTCTATTAAATGAAACAAAAAGCCGGGTTCTAATATGTGATACTCTGTTTATATATAGAAAAGAAGTTTCTTGCTTTTCATTTTACTCTAATGCATCTCAAACTTTATAAACTTTATAAAAATCTCACTCAGACTTGCTTAACTCATGCCTACAAAGCCTCGTTTCTGCAAGTATTTCCACTAAAGTCACAGGGAATATTTACATGCCTAATTTAACCATTAAAGGAAATCTTTAGATGTCTTGGACTGAGTCACTTACTGGAGAAAGCTGACAATCGAGCTAATGAAAAAAATAGGACCATCCATTATGTATTTTTACCTCAAAGCATAAAATTATTAGCAGCTATTTGTCACTATTGTTACTCTGAAGACATACAAGAAATATAAGCAATAGGTCAGCTGCAGTACTGAGGCACAGTTCAGGAGATGCTTTCCTTCCAAGAACTTAGCCCTGATAATTTGTAGAGGATCACACCAATGAACTAATGAAGTTACTGAAGTACATCAACTACACAAATACACAGAAAGATACTTACCTCACACATCATCAGTTATTTGAGGATTTCTCAATAAAGATTCATTAGGGTACTGCAACCTCATCTAGCAGCTCAGGAAAGCACTACTTCCCCTTTTGAGAGACAGCAAACTGAAGTGAAGCAGAAAACTGTAGTAGCTTATGCTTGGCCATAAAGCTCATTGTGGTGGCCATGAATGGAATTTGCAAATCTTGGTTTACAGCCATGAAACGAAATATTTTTTCTAGCAAAGCCAAACAAAATTCCAATGGACTTCAGAGGAGTCATGATTCCACAACAAATTAGACAAATTGTCTCTAACATGACTACTAAAGTACACATATGCATAGCTTACAAAAGAAATAAGGGAAATTCCAGTAGTTATAGCTAACTTTGATTTCCAGGAGATTTTATGAAGTCCTTCTTGAAAGGCTTAGGAAATGATATGAACCTCAAATGGATAAACAGCTTGTTAAGACAGACACAGGGTTACACTATTTTGACTGAGGAAAGTTTCCACAGGATATATGTTGAGATCACTTATGGTCACTACGTTCAAAAATTACAAGATAAAGAAGTTACAAAGTTTGCTGATGATAATACACAAAAAAAAGCAGAACAGAATTTATGAGACTGTGTGGATGCCACTATGATGTCGCTGTTATCATACGACAGCTGAAATGAACAAAGACATGACGCACGCAGGCAAGACCTTAAATTCACAGATGACAGGCTCAAATTGATTTCTAACCCTCAAGCATTAAATCATGGAACTACAGTAGGCAGAACAACAGAAAATATTAGTTTGATACTTAGTGGTAATTATATGGAAAACAGAACCCGATGGAGAAAACACAAAACAAAAGTGTAAGTACAGTGTTACGCCACAGTGCATTCACATCCTGAATGCTGCATGTAACCAAGATGATGTTCACTCAAGACTAGTAGTGAAACCAAGAGAGATTCACTGAAAAGCAACAAGGAAGGCCAAAGACACATGCAGAAAATTAAAAAAGCTTCGATGTTTCACCTGGACAAGGAGGCAATACAAGCTCTGTATAGTCAGAAGAATCAGAGAAAACAGCTTGCTCCCTGTTTCAACAATGAAGTTACCATGCTAAAAATCAAAATAGCAATGGAAATGGTTCTTCATGTAATGTGTAGCTAAATCACTGAACCTGCTTTGCCATAACTGTTGCAGATACACAAACCGACCTTACAAGGCAACCTTCAGTGACTTTCTCACTACATTGAAAACACTTCTGGTAGGAAAGTTTGCATGCAGAAATTCTCAATGCCTGGGAAAGTAACAAAGGTGCACCACAATTACATCTACCCTCCTCTAGTACACTCCAATGAGCATTCACTCTTAGTGTCCACACTCAGCACAGGTTGCTGAGTCAGGTTAAAGGTTCATCTAGCAAGTCTGATTAGTTACACATTGGGCAGCACCCCTGAATTTATGGATTCAAGCAAATATTTTTGTAAAGAGCATTCCTCATATCATCCCACAGATTCTACCATGCAAAAAAATTTACTCTAATCATATCCAAAATGTTACATTCTTCAGGATCAAGAGGTTTCTTTTCAACTTACCTATGAGATCTGTTGGCCCAGTCCCCAGATTTTCTCCTCTAATTGTCACTTTTGTCCATGAGATGCCCTCATTGGGAGAGATGCCAGTTACAAGCGGTGGCTGCCGTGCTCGAGACATGATGTCTATTCAGTTACTGAAATCTGAGCTGCTTTTATCTGTTGAGCAAGAAATAATGAATGAAATAAACAACAGTTATATTGTGCAAAATAATTATTAAAAACCTTTCAATTGCTTCTTCTGCAATGGTAGAGAAACAAAAATGTGAATAAGGAACACCACTCTCAAAGCCGTTTTTTGCCACAGTCATAAAACAACAAACAATAACTACACCTTCTTTGCACTTCCTTTTTCATAAAGTAAATATAGCTCCAGTTCTGAACTATATTCAGAAAAGATTAAATATTCAAAAATGCTTAATGAAACTGCATATACACACTCCAAATCACTTATGTTAGAATTCAAATGAGTCTATTCAAACCTCTACTTGAAAGTATTGCATTCCTTAGAAAGTTTAGAATTGCTAAGCTAAGCAAGGGACTATGATTATATATTTGGATAATTTCTCCATCAAATTTAGACTTAGTGGCGTAGACAATCCCATGTGAAGAAGTCCTCAGCACTTACTTGTATAAAGCATCAACACTTACATAAACTGAGAAAATCAAACATAGCTTACAGACACTAAAGTAGCAGAGACCACGAACATAACAAATAATATCCCAACAAATAAAATAATTAAAAAAGTACATAAAATTACTGAAGAAGCATTTCCAGAAGGTTATTCCTTTGCACCTAAAATTAGGAGCAACTCATAGCAGTTTAATTAGCTCTGGCATACTAACACCAGTATGGTATGCATGTTATGCAGCCTACATTTAGTTTACTATGCAATTGATCACAAATTCTTGTTGCTTATTAGCAGTTTCCTTCGTGCAGCTTTGCAGCTCTAAACAGCTGACAGCTCCCACTAACTTCTCAATTTTTACACCACTTACTAAATACAATCAGTATTGCAAAACCTCAGTTAAACATGTAGAACACCTTACTGTAAACAATTTTAAAAGTTCAGGTTGGTAAAAAATAAGCCAAGCCTCATAAGGTGTCTCTTATCTATTGTTATTCTGAATAGAGATGTATTTTCTATTTTTACTTGGATTGGTCAAGTTCATGATAGCCAGAAACCTGTAAACTGTAAATCACCCTAACAATAAACTGCAGTAAAGTTGCAGTTTCCAAGCACTTGCAGTTAGAAAATACTAGAATTAAGTAAGACATATTTCTTTCAGCTTCTTCTACACATACAAAATACATTCATTGTACCAACATACACCTTGCTTCTACACAACCTCCCCAGATTTTGCCGTGTTACTAGCTAGATCTGCAGGAGCATCAAAGAAGCTCCCAGTGACTGGTTCCCTTCTTCACATTCCAAAGTTGGAATGCACAGTGAAAATGAAGATGGAAATAGAAGAGGAAGATCTCATGGTGGAAGTAATCAAATCCTGCCCCCCAGAAAAGGATCCTGTCTCTGTCTGTCTATACTTTAGGTGCTTATCAATCACAACAAAACTATACACTTTTTTCTGGTCCACTTCAGAGTCCACAGCTACAACTGAAGTCAGTGTGAAATGTACCCTGAATAAAGGGAATGCTGCACAATGCTCTGAAATATTGAGGTCCTAAATAACCACCTCAATTTTATAATTACATCTGTTTTTAAGTTTCACATATTTACAATAAGAATGCTATCATGTTCAAAAGCTATTTTTGAAGACAAATTCATTAATACAGAAAAGGCATTTAGATACTCTGAACACAAAACTTAATATCTTCAGAGAACTTTGGAGACTACCTTTGAAGAGTGTGCAATCAATAAGAGATGCAAATTCATGAGGAACAAGGAAGAAAATAGTAAGTTGCAGTACGTCAGCCATGTCCAGTACATTAAGGAAGTCTGGTAAGAGCCCATGATAACATACACAATGTAGGTTTGGTTTGATTTTGTATTTTTAAGTGGCAAACCTCATATTTCTTGACTGGTTGCCTTCACAACATTACAAACTACATTATGTGTCTAATAAAACATTAGTTTCTCCAGTTTTTTTTGCAAATAACTGACAGTTATACAGTATCATATGGATGCTCTTATTGTCTTATATGTAGAAAACTGGAACCTTTGACATGAACCCAACATGAGGCTAGAGAAGCAAGCAGTCAACAGCTGCAGACTAACACTGTGGGTAGAAGAGCACTGAAGGGGAGGACTGTACCAGCAGACTACACAGAAATCAGCTTCCAGCTATGGAAGAGAAGGTTGTGCTTGGTGCTTGTGCTCTGCTCCTATTTCTTTCCCAGCAAGGGCTGTTTGCACTCCTTGCACAGAGACAGCCTCTGCTTCAAAACTGAGGCCAGGTCCTAGTCTTGCAGACAATCTCTTTCCTGCCTATATCCTGTCAATTCTCCCTCTGACTTGATATCCATGAATTCAAGCAGGGAGGGAGAGGAGTGTTACTATTCTGTTCTCCTTTCAAATCAGACACCTTGATAATTCCTCTTCCTTACCTCCCATTCCCTCCTCCAAACTGCGTTGTCCAGATACCCCACCTACACTACTACTGATCTACTTTTTTGCCACAGATGAAAATTACAGACCCCTTCTTCTGTCAACATCCCTAATCCTGGCATCACAAGGCTTGCCCAGCTTTCATCTGTGCTGCATTCCAAACTACATTACTGCAGCATCACTTGACAAAACAACAGGCAGCACACCAGGAATAAGCTTCCCAGTTCTCCTTGCTAAACCTAATACCTCCTGGAGAAATCAGAACACAAAACTGCAAGGAAAGTCTTGTTTATTCCTAAACAAGATGCATTCACACAGACGATCAGACCTTTCACAATCGGAGGTTTCCCTCAGTGTCCTGCGCAAAGAGGATGTCAGAGAACAATCTTGTGGCTAATTTTACCACAAGGGAGGAGGCGAAACTCCATCTATTCCTCATAATCTTATCTATGTGGTCTTCACAGCTTTTCTCACAGATCCTCAGCAGAGCTCAAAGATACACAACAGCTGTTAAGGAACAGCTGCAGAGTGGCACTGTGTCCTCACATACAGACCTAATCACCTTCTGCAGGAAGCACCATGTGTCCAGATAGAAGAATGTCAACATAAAGCACCTCTTTTACTTTTGAGCAATTTTTTGTAAAGACTTATGCAGAAGATTAATCAGTAATAGAAATGTAAAAAAGCCATCTTCAGGAACATCAGGCAATATGCAGACAAAAAACCCTTGAGGAAAACAAGTAAAATAGGAGCTACTGTGGTATTATTTGCTTGATTCCATCCTCACACACGCACAAAATTGTATAGTTTTCTTGCATTGCAGCTATTGTTTCTTTCAAAATACCTAAGCACACAGGTAACTGGCTTGTTTCAGTACCAAAACTCAAAAGTAATATTACAATGTATTTTTCTGGATTTCAGAAAATGGCACTAGATCCCCCTTTATGATGAGCTAAATAAATGTAATAAAACTGCTGAGCCTGCTGAGATCTAATATTTCTTCCAAAGTATTTCTATGCTTACTGCAGAATTGCTTTAAAATACCTCACTGGAATGAGAATACCACAGTAAATCTCAACACATTACAAAAGCACCACAGCACTGAGATGCTCTACTATTATTATTATTTTTAAACAGCACTTGCTTTCATTTATTTCAAAGAGTAAGTAAAGAAAATCCTTGGAATATGTCACTACTATAAATATCAAGCAAATGTTTGGGAGCCTTCAATTCTTTTAGAATATTTCTTCTCCTTCTTATGACAAGCATGTCAATAGCTAGAATGACTGAAGTGCTTATTGGGAAGCCTAGCCAGTTTCTAAATTTGTTTAAAAATATTTAAGGCAAAGATTTTTCATTTCATAAAACAACACAACCACCTAAATACAAGCTTTTGTTGCAATTCTATACATTGCCCTAAACATAAAATCTATTTTTACAAATATATATTATCCATAAAATAATATTAAAAAACTCCAGCCTGCTTCCTGAAAGACTGCTTCTTATAGAGACTAGGGGAGATTGCAGAGTTTTCTGCACAAGGTATTTCTTCTGAGGAGCCAGGTTCACTGAAGAAGTTGTCAACAAGACTATTTTTTTGCGATGGACAATCTTCCTCTACACTAACCAAGGTCTCTTGCCCTCTTTATTCCTCGCACCCTTCCTTTTCAGACTTCATTTCCTCACAGTATCTCCAACAGTTTAACATGGATGACATCTGTTTGACTGCTCCCATGATCTAGCCCGTATTATTCTGTTATTCTGTCATAATTCTTGCTATGAAAGTGCAAAGAGTTAGAACGGCTCTGCAAAGACCACCTACTACAAAGCCATCTTGAAAAATGCCTTTCATAAACATCATCTTTGTCTTTACATGAGCTTCTCAAATAAACTGCCCTCTCACAAAGGTTTGGTTAAAAGAAAAAGAAAAAAAAATCCAGACAATTCTGAGCATTACAAGTTTGCTGAAGAGAAGACACTCTCCATTCTAAAAAAAGACACTTTAAAAACAAATAATGAAGCAATGAAACCTGGTCCAACATAAGGGAAAGCACAAGTCTAAATGCTTTTTTGACTTTTGTAAGCCTTCAGTTTAAAGTTGTTTAAAATGAGAGTTCTTAAATAGCTTTCCACATTCAACGGCGAGCAGAGAAGAAACACAAAGTAAAATGTCAATGCTACCATAAACTGGTCTGTAAAGCAAAGTACTGCTCACCACTCTGGAAGTACCACTGGAATATGAAATAAGCAAAAAACAAAAATTCAAGATTGAAGCATTAAATTGGCCAGTAAGTTCAAATATGAAAGAAAAAGTGCAACCATCATGAAGGCATGGAACTTCAGAAGGTGAGTAACAATCTGGTGCCACCTTATGAATTCCACCAGGGAAATTTTAGGGAAAATGAGCAGCTGCAGTGTTTTAAAATGTAGTTTCTGACTTCTAAAAAAAATAGCAAGATGGTTACAGTGACTGAAAATTCAGTAAAGTTTTGATGGTACTTTGTCACAGAGCCTGAGCTAAAAAGATTCTCTTGGAGGAAGACAGACTCAAGGTCAATGCAAGTGGCCTGGTCATCTAGCCAAGGGAAGCAAAGCTGTCAAGAAGGGAGGGAAGAAAAAGTCAATTAGTCATCACTGAGAAAGTCTAAGATACAAGCAAGCATGCAAGTCTTCATGGATCAGATATTTATTTGTTTTCAGTCACATATTTCTAAAAAGTACAATTTAAAAAATTTTGAGGCAGGAACAGTAAAGCATCAACCATATGCAAATCACAGTATGCCTTGGGTGCTGCTGTTTACTTTTAAAAGAAAACAAAACCAATCTGAAAGCAATCTTAATCACACTAACATCACAGCATCAAATAATTTCCAAATGAAAAAATGCCTTTTTAAACAAGCAATAAATACTCAGGTTCCAGAGCAGAGGTGATGGACTTTTCACCTTAAGCTACAGAAACTTGTGCGTCTACAAATGAAACTAATAATTTGTTCTCACTAGAAAACTCAGAGTCCCTTGAGAACAACACACTATGACAGAGTCAGTGAAGGGACATGGCAAATGACCCCAAGAAGGACAACAAAGCAAAATGTTTCCTCTGTGTTTGTACTCAAACCCATTACAAAGTGAAGAAAACCACTATTGCAACATTTTCTGTGCTTTATCTTCCCAACAATATAAATTCAGACAGACAATCCACATAAACCAAGAATTAAAAGCATCCAAAAAGCAGCACTGTGAAAATAACTGACATTTATTAACCCCTCTGGAGATCCTCAGTGCCCTAGAATTTCCACAGCCTTCAACACTGCATTAATAATATAAAGTCCATTCCTGCAAGGCTGCCAGAAAAGACTGGGAAGTGAATAAGCTAAACAATGCTGAAATTCCAAGTGATATTAAGAATCCATGCATGTTTACTTAAATAATAAAAGACTTGTCAATTTAAACAAGAAATGCTCACGAATCTTACATTTAGGGGGGAAGAAACTCTTCAAAACACTGCTAAGCTACTTATAATGAAAAGATGAACAAACAGAAAAAAGTGGATAATTTCACCGTCACACAGAAAAAACAAAGCCTCCTTTGTCTTGCCCTGTCATATCCGGTGTGTTGATTCAAGCCAATATTAACACTGACAAACATGTTAACCTACAGGACAACATTACACGCCAAAAATCAGTTTCAATTTGGGAAGATGTGCAAGTTTTGCGACAGAGAGGGCAAACGACAGAAAATTAAAGACTTGGAGTATTAAATGACATAATATGAGTATTGAATGACATAATGTGACACTCTTTGCTTTTTGAAAGGGCTCCTGAGTATTCCAATCATCCACAGAGGGTGTACCAGTGATTCAGTTTTAGGGCAGCCAAGGAATGAGCACAGTACTTTTGCTTTCACATATTTGGATATGTGAGTATCTCAGAGGTCCCCCTTTCCTTAACCCAGCCAGGTACATCTTCACGGCGATGCATCTTGACAGAGCGAAAGCAAAACAACCACAGCACTCAGCGGTGCCACGAACACTTGTGAGCCCCGAGGGATTAAAAGGCTGGGAGCCCAGGCAGATGCTGCGAGACCCCGGGCAGGGGAGTTCAGCCTGGGCTGCAGCTGCGAGGGGATTGACACCGCTCACGGTGTAACCCGGCTCGGCAGAAACTCCGGGCACAGTTCCGGCATCCGAAATAAATTAAAGTAAACAGTGTTGCTCTCTCTCATCCACCCTGTTAGCAGGCTCTCGGCTGGGCTGGAGACCACACACCCAGACCACACAGCACCAGCTGAACTCACTCGCACGCAACATCGAGAGGCTGTCACTCTGCTGAGGTATGGGCAGGAAAGAGAGGGGGGCTGCAGTGCCGGAGTGTGTGAGAGAGGGTGTTTAGAGAAGCTGCTCGCTCTCTCCTCCTATCATTACAGCTGGTTATGTTTTGTGCGGTTGGGAAGGAGGGAAAGGAGAGAAGGATAAAAAAAGACCTATAAACCTCACTAAGAAAACATACTGGTCTTGGCCTTTTCTAGTAATGATTTGCGCTCCTCCTGTACTAGTTTAGTAGCTGATGAAGGGCTAACAAAGCATCCATTTAACATCAATTAACCTTCTATCTATCACATGTCAAAAAAAAAAATCTAGATTAGCATAAATCCATTTCCTTGTACTATTAAATGACAGCATCCTGTCACTTAAAATGTACAACATACCTATACATTCATCTATTTTTACATCAGGAGTTTTGGGATGTTATTTATTTGGAGAGGGGAGAGATTCCCCACAAAAAACAATCAACCACACAAATGCACTTACGACATCAAAACACTGATTTTTTTTCCACAAACATTCCATTGTAAAATGAAGTTTTGTTCATTAGTATCACACACCATAAACAACCTGAAGGAAGTTAATGAGCCAACATATAACACTGAGTTTGTAACTCATAGGCAAAGAGTAAAAATAGCAAACCACTAAAAATAGATTAAAAAGAACAATAACCTATAATACAGATGAACAGAGACTTTCAGAATGGGAGCTTTCTTTGTTTCTTTTAGTTCAGAAAATCTTTTTATCTGCCAATTATATCACCTGTTCAAACAGAAAAAGCTGGATACAATGTTTGAAGACTTATAAAATCTATTTTAGTTAGTCTGCTTTAAAAAAAGATTTCCTTCCCCCTGCTCTGCTACCATGAACACACATACCTCCTCCATCAAACTCACCAGCACACAAATTTAATTTAATTTAGGTCTGCGCAGCCCAAAACCACAATCACATTTTCACCTCAGTTCGAAATCTTCTTACTAAAGTGACAATGACAAATCACCAAGTGCCACTATTAAATAAAACCATCAATACTACAATAATCCCAATGTCAATACCAGCCCTATAAACTTGGATTAAGACATTTTTGTTTGGGAAAACCTTAAGAAAATAATTCCAAAAACTACTTCACCTTATCAAATACATTTTCAAAAAAGTTAGCTTTAAAGTTCTGTAAATTCACACTGAAAATAAATTATTCCCCTAATTTAATAATTAGGTCAACATGCTGGTTTATACCAGTCCTTGAATGAACACTTTTGCTGGTATATTCAATGTTACAGCACCTATTCATTATCAAGACTCAAGTAAAGTTTTCTGAATGTCTGGTTTGATCATACTGAACTGGCTAGAAAAGGGTAATAGCATAGAAAAAAATATAATTAAAGAAAGTCTGAACACAGATGTTTCTCCACAAAATTTCCGCTACCATCATTACAAATTACATTACAAATCCCCAGAAATTAATTCATCTACTTGGTTAAAAGCTTCTGTATTTACTACGTGACACATCACTATAATCTAGCAGTGTTGTGAAGAAAAGCCCTAAACATCTATATGTAAACATATACGTAAAAAAAAAGTCAACTCAGCTTTATACAAAACCGTATCATAGATGGCTATAAATCTCCCATTAATTTCTAAATGCTCACAAAGCAGGTCTTCCTACATCTGCTTCTACCTCCAACAATCAGCAAAGTTTGTTTCATGCAGAAGTCATTATCCTTACTGTCCTTCAGTTAAGCCATTCATCCCTCTTTTGTTCTATGTTATTCATAATTTTCTGTACATCATTTCAGTTATTAGGAAAACGGTAAAGAATCTTAATACCCTTGTCATCCCTCAATCTTATGTTAATCGCAGGCAGAAATTCGAAAACAATACTTCAAGCATCAAAAACTTTCAAATACGTTTATTCAAATGCATTCAGAAAGATCCAGAAGTTCAGAAAAATAAACTAAATAAATCCCAAAGGGATGACATTTTTTTTTCTAGAGAAAAGAAACAAGACACCATAGATTTTTTTTCTAACCACTGTAACTATACACAATATTCTTTAAAAAACACTATATAACCGCTGTAATTACACAATTCACATGGTCGAAGTTTTAACTTGGATGCTTGTAGGTAGGACTGCAACACTAAATTTAACATTTGCTGCGGGACTTTTTTGGCAGTTCCTTTTGTGATAAGACATGCACTTGTGTTACTGAGATTCCTGTATTTTCCATGTTCTCTCCCAAACACCTCTTTCTGGCCTCTGCTCAGGGAAGTACTCAAGTCATACACTACAGCATTTTTCTCAGCTCCCATGGTCAAACACACGCTCAAGTCTTTCCCTGGCAGTGTGTGCGCACAGGTATTTTTCTAACAAAAACCTGTCATTGCCTTACATACTGTAAGTCTTCATTTCCACTCATCCACCTAAAATCCCTTCTCCTGGATGGAGCTATCTTGTTTTGAGAGTAGTGAAGTTGTCTTGTGAGAAACAGAAGCTGCTGTGCCTTCTCTGCTAATGAAACGGGAACATGCGAGGAACTCATCGGCTTAATAGTTTTCCAAAATTCTAATGTGCAAGTTTTCCTTACAAGAAGGAAGGTATACCAGTTAAAACCAGAATTAAATGCAAAATGTCACAAGACCCAGAAAATTCTTAAATATAAAACTGAAAGTAATTGCTTTTTTAATTGAGCCATTTTACGTGTATCTCAAATAAATTTAGTTTGGCCTCAATAGAAAAGCGGGCATTTAAAAAGAAATTTTTGCTCAGCATAGCCCTAAATCTTTAACTAATACAGGCTTTCTGATGAACTTCCAAATACAGGGTACATTACTTTTGGGTTATCCACAAAGTCAAAGAAAAAAAATACAAGTCTAAATATACCTAAACCCCCCTGATTTATGTTGTAATCTGATCTACAGGCACTTCTACACTGCCAGAGACCCCACTGGTTTCTGCACAATATACCCTAAGGTCTGCCTTTGAGAACTAAACCAAAAATCTGGGAATCTGCAGTTCCCTTAAGGTCAAGTGAAAACCAGACCCATTAAGGACTTGGTGTTTCAGAGATTTTGTTTTCCTTAAAAACAAAGCAAACAAAATTAGAAAGGAAACACAGAGTTTCACACTCATCACCAGGTGCAATCACAGTATTTTCTAATGAAAATGCTGAACATACTCTCTGCAGAATAACAATGTTTGTTGTTTAAAAAAAGGCTAAAATTTACAAAGGCACGATTTATTTTTGGAGACAAATTACTAAATGCTTCCAAAATAATATAAAAAGTACCATGCCAAAGAATTACTCCATAGGAGGGAGGAGAGGTGTTTGACTTGGTGTTGTTTAAAATACTATATACGTAGCTTACTTTTCCCTATGCAAAGCCCATAATGTTGCAATCACACAATTAATAGTCGTTTTTAGGAATTTCTCTCATTACTCAGTTTCTAGGAAAAATGCATATTTCAGGTTCTTCCCCTCCACCCTCTCCAGGAGATCACAAAAATGAGTTCTCCACCCTGCCTTTCCCTTCTCTTCTAACTCTTGACACTGGCAGAATAATCCAACTGCTTTTGAATTGAAATGCTGACTAAATCCCAGAAAGTAATTTGCAGGGGAAGGTACAAAAATTTCAGTCAGCTAGATTTTTGAACTCATACTTTGCAAGCTGCAAACACAGACCTTCGCTTTCACGTTCGGCGCAAAAGATGAAACATCAATCTGACGTGACCGCGCTGTGCATGTGCTGTCTAATCATCCCTCATCCTCCAAGCACCTTTACAAACAAGATTCCCTCCATTACCAAACACCATATTTCTCCCCTGGGAAAAGTGATTTGAAAGAAATTGTTGCACAGCCCAGATTTACAGAACGTAGGTGGTCCAAGACAGAAGGTCAAAGCTAAGCTGAAGAGCTAACATCTGACTTCTGCTAAAAGATACCGATTTAGCTGTTTTCAGATTTTAAACCTTCAGCTTACTTTTGAGTAGATTCCACTCTCTCTGAAAAACTCACATAGAAAATAAAGTCACTGTAACATGTACAGTCTACTGAGTACTATTTTCCAGTCAGGGATTGTAGAATGAAGTCCTACTGATTTCTCCTGGGCAATTTTCTTTGCCTGTTTGCATAAGTAAATTGTGATCTACAGGCATTCAAAACACACACAGGTAGTGTCTGTCTGTGCTTCACAGGCTTTTGTCCTGGACTACAAAGATCTCAATGTAGATTATTTTGTGGATACTTTCCATAGCTGTCAGAAACTGTGGTTTTAAGTACACCTTTTATATTCAGTCTTCTGTCACCATCCTATTTAAATAAGTGCTTTCTTTTCATATTCTTTTTTGGTCTTTTTTTCTTTTGTTTTGTTTTTTTGTGGGGTTTTTGTTTGTTTTTTTTGGGGGGGGTGTTGCTTTGGTTTTTTTTTAAATGAAGTAGGAAAGCCGAAAAGCACAGAATAAACAGAATTAGAATAACTCCAAATCTATGTACAGTGCTTAAGACTTACTGAATTTACAGCTAGACATCCCAGTACATTTAAAGAAATTGATTAAGTATGGTTTAACATACGTAACTAGTTTTCATCACTAAAAGAGGTCAATGGCTTCTGCCTCTTTAGTCAACCTACTTATTATGCTTTAGTCCAGCTTCTTCGGGAACAGCAGTACAATAAAGAAAGGACTATGTCAGTGGATAGAGTTTCTTTCTAATAGGACCTCAGGCAAACAATTGGTGAATCACATATTTTCATGTCTTTAATGTGTGTTTTTTCCTCAAATAATCTCAACAGCTAGCAAAAACCCCTTGCTCATATTCACAAGAAATCCTACAATTAAGAAGAAAATCTGAATACTACAGATTCAAAACTACTTAGTGAACAGTACCTTTTGTACTAAAGATGAAACATTTTCTTCACATAACAATATCCACTGCTCAAAGTGCAAGGTGATAAATAACTTGCTTTAAAGACTTATTTTTATTTTTGTTTAATGTTTATGACTTAGAACTTTACATGGTCGGGTTTTTTCTAGAATCCATTTGAAATATTAATTACCTTAGACCTCTACCCAGCTCTAACATACAATAAAGCAATGACAGAATTAAAAAAATCCACAACTATCAAGCCTGTAAAAATATTGTAATTTATTGAAAGAAGGCCATAAAAAAACACACAACTTTAGATTTTGCTAAAAAGAAGAGCCAGCATATGTTTGATGGATAACATGCTTTTAATTAAATAGTTTCACCTCTGACACATCCTAAAATAGTTATGTTTTCCATAGAGAAAATCTTACCATTACAACATAAAATAACTTTCACTAAGTCCTACCAGTATAATGAAAACAATTGCATCTGTTTTAAATGATGTTTCAGACAACAGAAATCCCATCTAAGTAAAAACATTGTTGTCCAAGGAGTGGGCATAAATCATAAAAACTGTAAACTAAGCTACCCATGGTAAAGAAATCAGCAGCAGGACATGCCGTTTGCTGCTTCTTGCTGGGTTAGTGCAAGCTGTGATATTATCAAAATAGGGAAGCAAGAACTACAGAGCTTTCCTTCTTCAGTTGAGCAAAAGGTAAAGGAAGAAGAAAGACCTGTTTTCCTAAGCTATAAGTTTGTTTACTTGCTATCTTTTAACTGTTTTGACAACCTCAGCAAAAAGCAGAAATGAAACAAAGTTTATAGCAATGAAATGCACAGATATCACTAAAGGAGAAAACAGACTGTTGTTTGAAGAACGATCAGAATGCCTGGAAAGCTGAAGTAAGATTACAATTTTAAACTAAACTTTAAGTAATAAATATTTGGAGTTTAGATTTAATCAGATGTTCAGTTACATCTAGGATAGCTCAATATTTCACTGGCTTTCAATTTGAAACTTTTGAATCCATGCCTAGAAGCTGTTAACCTGCAATGAGCAAGCAAATTGCAGGAAAAAAAGAAGAAACCCAAGGAAAAGCTGACAAGTGTAGAAGGAAGACTATTCTGGAAAACTCCCTTTTGGAAACAAGATCATTCCAAATTTCAGAGATCCACCCTTTACTAAGTGATCATTTTCAGGTTCCCAACTAGAATATAGAAGAGGCAAGGAGGAAAGACCCTTGGCCGTCCAGCTTATGCTCCCTTCTGGACTGCAAATGAAGGGGAAATGTAGAACTGAGGAGGAAGTAAAAAAAAAAAAATAAAGTCACAGAGAAGTGCAACACTTCCAGGGAGATATGAATGAAAGCAACCATCTCTCAACCTGTATATGTTATTTCAATTTCTTCCATATTCCTTACCCTGGTACTCTTACTACACTTGCCCAAGTACCCACGCATTTTGGGGGAGCTGTGTCTGACCCTTGACGGTACCACGTAGTTAAGAAAAAATAAAGAAATTAATCAGTCCTGCAAGTAACCAGCTCTTCAGCGCTCAGACCTCACCTCTCCATTGCTTATTGCCCCTACACCCCCTCTTCACTGAACAGAACGACTCGCTCATCTCAGAGAGGCGGGGCTGGATGATCTCAGAGGACTTCCCCAAACTCACGCGTTCTGTGACAGCCCCATAGCCTTCAAGGCAGCCCCACACGGCCCCGGGGAAGCCCCACACGGCCCCGGGGAAGCCCCACACGGCCCCGGGGAAGCCCCACAGCAGCCCCGTGTCCCGGTGCAGTTCTGCCCAGGCCCCTCCGGGCCCGTCTCAGGCCCGGTCACCCAGCGGGACACACTGTGTGTCCCCGGGAGGGCCGCAGGTGACCGGGACTCCCCTGCCCTGCCCCGCCTCCTGCCAGGTCTCTGGAGGCGGGGGGATGACGGAAAAGCTGCCGCAGCAGCCGGGAAGTCACAGCGGGGGCGGCCCCAGCAGGCCAAGAGCCCCCCCCGACAGCCCCGTCCCTGCCGGGGGGAGCGGAAGGCAGCGGGGAGGCCGAGGGAGGGGGAGAGCGGGGTGGAGGGGAGCCGGTGGGGGGCGAGGCAGGGGCAGGAGAAGGGGTAGGAGCAGAAGGGGCAGGAGAAGGGGCAGGGTCCGTGTCATTCACCACTCACCGCTCACGGCCCCGACGGCTCCGGCACCTGCGGCCTCCCCGCGGCCCGCACCGGCAGGCACCGCCAGCCGCCCCCCGAGCGAATCGATGGAGCGCCGAGCGATCGAGGCGGGGCAAACCGCGGACCGGCCCCTTTGGGGACAGAGGGAACCCAGCCCATTGGAAATCCCGCCCCTTTGGGGATACAGGCAATCCAGCCCGTTGCAAATCCCGCCCCACTGGGGATAGAGGGAATCCAGCCCATTGGAGACCTCTGGAATCCCGCCCCATTGGAAATCCCTGCCTCATTGAGACCTCTGGAATCCAGCTTCATTGGAAAACCAGCCCCATTGGAGACCTCTGGAATCCAGCCCCACTGGAAACCCTGCCCCACTGAGACCTCTGGAATCCCGCCCCTTGGAGACCTCTGGAATCCAGCCCCATTGGAAATCCAGCCCCATTGAGGCCTCTGGAATCCAGCCCCATTGGAAATCCAGCCCCATTGGAGACCTCTGGAATCCAGCCCCATTGGAAATCGCGCTCCTTCTCTCCTTCCCTGCTTTCCTCCCCCTGGGATGGTCCCCTCGTGGGTGAGGAACAAGGGGGAAAAAAAAGTAAAACCATAATAGTGACCGGGCCAACCCTGTCACACCCCAGGCCAACAAGGAGCGACAAAAGAACCCGGGGGATGGCCTGAGGTTGTGCCAGGGCAGGNAAGCCCCACACGGCCCCGGGGAAGCCCCACAGCAGCCCCGTGTCCCGGTGCAGTTCTGCCCAGGCCCCTCCGGGCCCGTCTCAGGCCCGGTCACCCAGCGGGACACACTGTGTGTCCCCGGGAGGGCCGCAGGTGACCGGGACTCCCCTGCCCTGCCCCGCCTCCTGCCAGGTCTCTGGAGGCGGGGGGATGACGGAAAAGCTGCCGCAGCAGCCGGGAAGTCACAGCGGGGGCGGCCCCAGCAGGCCAAGAGCCCCCCCCGACAGCCCCGTCCCTGCCGGGGGGAGCGGAAGGCAGCGGGGAGGCCCAGGGAGNTCCAGCCCCACTGGAAACCCTGCCCCACTGAGACCTCTGGAATCCCGCCCCTTGGAGACCTCTGGAATCCAGCCCCACTGGAAACCCTGCCCCACTGAGACCTCTGGAATCCCGCCCCTTGGAGACCTCTGGAATCCAGCCCCATTGGAAATCGCGCTCCTTCTCTCCTTCCCTGCTTTCCTCCCCCTGGGATGGTCCCCTCGTGGGTGAGGAACAAGGGGGAAAAAAAAGTAAAACCATAATAGTGACCGGGCCAACCCTGTCACACCCCAGGCCAACAAGGAGCGACAAAAGAACCCGGGGGATGGCCTGAGGTTGTGCCAGGGCAGGTTTAGGGTGGGAATCAGGGAAAGGTTCTTCCCCAGCGGGTGTTTGGGCACTGACCAGGCTCCCCAGGGCAGTGGGCACAACACCAAGGCTGGCAGAGCTCCAGAACCATTTGGATGATGCTCTGGAGCACATGGTGTGACTCTTGGGGATGGTCCTGTGCAGGTCTAAGAGTTGGAATTGATGATCCCTGTGGGTCCCTTCCAACTCGGGATGTTCTACGATTCTGTGATTCTGTGAACACCACTAATAAATGATTATAAACCCAGTCCTGAGCGCTGTCCCCGAGGGCAGAAGGGAGGGTGGCAGAGACACGACCAGGAAGACGGTGCTGTCAGCACAGAGTAACACAAATCCATCCCCCTTTTCCCGTGAAACAGGGAAAATGCGTCCTAACAAACCTGCTGCCTGCCTGGGTGGCCTCTGAACGCAGGTTCTATTTGTTATGCAAAGGGTCAGGGGATCTCCTTTTTCACTTTGTGCTGTTATTGTTTGATATTCAGTTGTAAAAGCCAGGTTTGGACAAAATCTTACGGGGAAGGAGAGGCAAAGCCATGAGAGAAAAAAGCACGGATGAATCCACTTCTCAGCTTTGCCAAATCTAACCCAAATCAAAACAGTAGCAGGAAAACAAATTACCTTTCCTAAAACCTTAAAAGAACTTTAGTGCCATAAAAAGCATTATGGACATAAACCACAATTTTTCTCACTTTATTCCTAGGCTAAACCCACCCAGGTTAAATTAGTAGTCTGTAATATTTCATCATATGACTAAACACTTTTCTGACTCTTTCCTCTAGGCTTTCAAAAACATTACACAGCATCTTTATGGGGAAAAAAAAATCAGCTGGTGCTTAACTTTTCTATAATTATCTCCAAAGTCAGGACTGGCAACTGCAGTTTTCTGCTAATATCCAGTGCAGAAAATGAGCTCCTCAGTTCTCCAAGAAAAGCTGGCATCACATTAAAAAACAAAGTGTAACTCTTCGCCACCCATTTCAAAATTATGTTTTTCCTCCAAGACAGCGTGTTTGCATTTTCTCATTAAAAGCCCATCATCAGATGTGCCAAATAAACCCCCACTTTGAAAGGCTGGATTGGTGCAGAAGGTCCTACATAGCACACCACATATGTGGGTCCCAGCCATGCCTGATGCCCTCTGGAATATCTGAGAATAGATACCTGTGCCCAAAAAGCCTGTTGACTTTAGTGGGAGTCCATGAAGGGAACTGTCTACCCAGAAGGTTTTGTAATAAACAACCATGAATTTAGATTCAGTTCAAGTGACAAACTTCCATACCAGACTGAGGTTTGGTTGTGGATTTGACTGCATATTCATCTTTGTGCAAAGGCGCTAAAGAGATGAATAAGAAGAGGGATCCTGAACTTGAGAAGAGATAATGCCCCCAAGTGAGGAAAAGCTGCAAGGCCTTTTGCTTCTGAAAATGCCACCTAGTCTCCCCTTTTAGAGGTTTCTGTCTGCCATTTCTAAAAGGCTGCTCAGCAGTGTTTTCATCCAGATTGTGGGCCTGGGGAACCTGTCAGAACAGCACAACCAGACTAAACTCTGCAATAACAGAAGCCTTGTAAATGCCATATGTAGTTTCATCACAGGCATCCACACAGGAGGATCCTCCTGTTTCCAAGACCAGCATCCAGGAATCTTATGATCTGTAGGGGCCCTGGATAATACTGTCAATGAAGAGCTTCCTGTGTGGTGCACTTTGTTGAATCTGCCGTGGGTGGTTTTCCCAGCTGATGTGTGGCGACCACCACCTACCCCTTTGGTGACTCCAGAACAAAGCTGACAGTGACTGACTGCAGATGTGACCCTCTGGAGAAAAGAAACACTACCCCACATATCTCTTTAGAACAAAAGGAGGAAAACTAGCATGGTTAAAATATATATATATCTGTCACATATATATAACTTATGATACATATACCATAATATATAGTATATATTTGCTGTCATATATAATGCTGCTAATATAAATACATTACTCCATGGAACTCCAGATGCTGTTAAAGACATTAATCTATGCAGTTAAAGCTGAGGAAAGAAGTGACAATTTGTAATATAATGACCTGGTAAATAGTAAGTGTTATACCTCATAGAGGTCACAGGAGTAATTGCTCATTCATGGCTTTTTCTAATCCATTTATGCAGATTTGACAGTGATCTGTAAACATTACATCTCTCTACAAAGCTGGGTAAACAGATTTAAAAGCCAAAGAGATTATTATGATCACCTTGTCTAACCTAAATATTGAAAGCTGTAGAATTTCCTCCAGCCATTCCCACACCTAGGTCTTTCTGTAGTTGTTTCTAGAAAGACATCTTCATTTTACTTTAAAGAGTTGGAGAAATGGCAAATCCATCATTGTACTTTTGAAGATTTCTCAGTGGTTCCCCTAACATGTACCATGCTACCTTAACATGTAAAAAATAACTGATAGAAAAGTAAATGTTGTTTGAAAAGGTAAATTCATCTAGCTGCAGCATCTGTCCATTGCAAGCCTGCTTCTTGTTAACAGAAATATCTTCCTTTTGAAGATGTTTGTAAAATGCAGCAGATTTACTCCTTCACCTTCTCTTGACAAACTGTATGGATTAACTTTGATTCTGCACTATATAACTGCCTTTCCAGTTCTTTTGTGAATGCCTTCAAGCTTACAGATATTGCCTAATTTTTTATTTTTTTTAACATTTGGACATCCAAACCAGACCTCTCCCTACTTCTGTTTGAATTTGTGTGATGAATATTATCACCAGGGAAATCTAAGGAACAGAAAAAAAGTTAAGAAGCATAAGGTTGAAAATGACCTTAAGAAATCACCCTTTCTAATACTTTTCCTTGCCCAAGACAGGATCAACTACTCTTTTGTTGTAACATAACTGTTTTTTCAATCTTGTTCTTACAGGCTTCCCAGTATGGTGCTTTTGCCATCTCCTCAGGCAATCTTTCCCAGTGTTTCTCTACCCTTATCACTAAAGGCCTTTTTTTATAATGTATACTCTGAATATAACCCCTACTGCAATTTCAGTCCATTAGTGAAAGGTCTGTCTTTGCTGACCCAGAGAACAGACTCTTTGCTTACTCCTTGTAGCAGTTTTTTTCCATATTTAAAGGTCCTGTATTTTTTTTCCTCATTATTCCAAACAGTCACATTACTATCCTGATATTTAATGTTTTCTGGACTGGTAATCAAGCTTGATCTCCACTGCTTTCTTCTGCAGATACCCAGTGTCATTCTGGAAGCGCAGTTCCCCAAGCCAAACATGATCCAGGTGAAAAACATTTAAAAAAAACCCCCAAAACACTAAAATTGAAGCAAGACCATGGGTTATCAGAGCAAAATAATTGCTCTGCCTATTTTGCAGGCTGCTTTCCTGTTTCTACCCCATTCATGTGGCATTTTCCTTTTTATAACAGCATAAGAGCAGTGACTCGTGCTTAGCCTCTACATTTTTTCTATGCAACAGTAATCCTGTTTACTTTTCCCCTTCCTGTATCTGGGGAACTGGTGATGCTGTGTCTATTGCACCTATTGGATACCATCTTTTATGTTTTTCTTAAAAAAAAACCCCATCACCAGTTTGACAAATTCCCTTGGAATTCTAATTCTGTTCTCTAACAGCCTTTTATCTGCTCTCTTCTTCATGTCCTCTCCAAATGTAACAAAGTTGGTCTCCATTGTGTTCTTTGGATGTTTTATAAGCATATAACAGAGAATATAAGACAGACCCTCAGGAAATCTCTCTCAATACATCTCTCCATTTGATAGCAGCCCCATTTTGCTAACCCTTCCACAGCCTTGCCTTTTCTGACACCATGGGATTTTCAATCTGGACCATATTGTCTGCTTATTCATAAGAAACATTGCCAAAAGCTTTACTAAAATGAAGATACATGACTTTTTAACTGGAGATCAGAGACCTGCCAAAGCCATGGTGGTAGAACCAGGAGCAGAGCCAAGAAGCCCAACCCATCCTTGCCTGCTCTAGTAAATCTATAATCACTGCACCTTTCTTCACCTCATTGGTTCCACTTCCCTTTATTTTCTTGATCCATCAGTGGAACATTCCTGTAGATGTTGGCTTCTAGCAGTTGACATAGATTTTATGAATAATTCATAGAGATATTTTGATTTCCAAGCAGATTTCCTGTGTTGTGTTTTGCTCCCAAGACCAGTTGCTTTCTGCTTCCTCCTAAATTGAAAATCACCTGAATCTGTGTTGTCAAACCAATATCCAGGAACTGATCTACTTAAATCATACAGTTCTATTTCCTTTTTTAATAGATGGGTACAGAAATAAGCTTTTTGACCTTGGCAGCCTTTTGACCATAATCTGGGAGTTTAAGCCAGAAACTTTCATTATGAAGTGAAATACATTTATCTTCACTGACAGACGAGAGAGAAAGAAACAATTTACTGATCAGTATTTTCCCCCAGATGATTTCTGGTATGCTACAAGAGAAACAAGATATAAATTAATTCACACAATATTTTGAGTTTTCTTCCAGAGCACGTACAGTCACTTTTTCCACAGAAACAGAAAACACAGTCTTTGCGCTTTAAACCATTTCCAACAGTACACAAAATTCTCTCACTCTTTTACTTTCTTGGCTAACACTACCCCAATTCTTCCCTTTCAAGGCTTATCCAAGGAATCTGCACACTACTGACCCAGAGGCACTGTTTCTCTAAACAGCATCAAAGAAACAAATTACTAAATTACTTAGTGCAGCTAAAAATAGTGGATGTTGTATACCACAGCTCTGTCAAGGGTGTCACTAGTAAGTTGCATCAGTTTAAATACTTCTTGGGACCAACCTTTATCTATTGTAGGTATTTTCAAACAATAGATGGGGGAAGTTGAAATCTAATCAAACATAAAATTTTGCCACACTTCTCTCTCAAAAGATTAAAAAAATACCCCACTTCAAAGAGTACTTGACAGATTTTGTCACTCAAATTCCACGTGAGGTTCTGTTCCTCTTTTCCACAAGAACAAACTCTGGCACAACTGCTGTAATTTCCATACTTTTGGGAATAAGCAGGGAAAAGCTTTTCATCAGATATTTTTTCAGACTTCTGAAATCATGTTGAGTGAGGGCAGAGATCAGATCTCCTGTTCTGAGTTGAACTGTACCCGTGGGAGTGTTCAGTGCTGCCTGAGCACCCCAGCTCCCCTCCACTGGCAGCAGCCAGCACGTCCCAATGTGTCCTAGTGAAAATCAACTAGAGTAACAAAGAACTACTCTCTAATTATCAGTTGGGCCCATTTTGGTGGAACCAAATTGTCTCCCTCACTTGCCCAATTCGGTGTCTCTTCAAAACCATATTTACTTTAAAGGAAATTATACAGGATTTTTTGTGTTTAATATTACAAATAAAGATGCCATCTAATACTAAATCCCTTTTTGGTTTTTTTTGTTTTGGTTTTTTTTTTTTTTTCTGTCTCCATAGGTTTCCCTAGGTCTGTCTCTCTCTTCTTTCCTCTTTTCTTCCTCCCAACCTCCTGATCTCTAATTTTCCTATGGCGAAAAAGAATTAAAAAATAGGGCTGGGGGAAAGGGAACAAGAATGGCAAAAAGCAGTTAGGTAAACTATGCAATCTGGGCCAAGTATAATTGTTCTTTCAAAACTTAACTTTTTAGATAATTTGCATTCAAATTAGTATCACAACTGTATGCTATTAGCAAGAGGCTGCATTTTACATCAATTAGATATAATTATGAAGCTCTCCTTTTAGAGACAAAAATTATTCTAATATATTAGACAAGCAATTAACATTAAAATGTGGATCTTGATCTAAAAACATATGATCAGAGGTGCCAGATCACACAGCTTAGATAATCTGAAACCTGTCAAACACATGATGATATTTGATGTTAATGAACTACAGTTCTAGTCTTTAATGTTTCTTACTGACATTTATTCTTAGACACAGAAGTCTAAGAGGTGTTTGGCCTTGACTTCAGAACTACAGCAATTTCCACAGAAATTTCTGAGAAGAATGTTGGTCAGTGTTTTAAAACACAGGGGCCTAAATTTAGACTGTTAAATCTGTATTTAGCCCTGCAATGTGCTGAGCTCCTGGGCTGTGATCCAAGAAAGCACTCATGAGTTCCCATTAACTTGAAAACACTTTCAGGTCTATTATTCACTTTACCAAAAGTACTGAACTCAAATACTTAAAATTAAGCATGCACATTAAGTAGCCTGTTGGACTCAGCGTTATACAGTCCCCAGTCCTGTTCTGCCCATAGCTGAGACCCTGACTCACTTTATTCTCGTGACTTGGCTATTGTGGTAGTGAGACTGCCAATAACAGTAAAATGACTCAAATACATTACAGATTTCAGGGCTCTTTTTCCAAAAGAACCAAGTCACCATCAGATGCACTTTCGGAACCTACTCTGAGATATGTTTTAAATTATGGTCAATATCTCAATGGGTTTATAATTGATATTCTGACCTGCTTCTGCATATTGTTTTTACTGTTTCTATTGTTTCTGTTATTGTTGATGTTGTTGTTGCTATTAGTAGTAGTAGTGGTTTGCACATCCAAATCCAGCTTGTGGGCAACATTCACCCACTGATAAAGGCCTGATAAGAGTGGTTAAGAGTCAGTTTTCCATATCTGGGAGGGACAGGATGATGAATAGGAGACACTGCAGCAAAGAGCATTAGGAAGAACTGTAACACTGATGACAGTGAAATATTGGCATGGGTTGTTTAGAAAATCAACTGAACTTTGTTCACTGGAAGCCTTTAAAAAGTGGCTAAAGCACCTACAGGAACAATGCTATTCTTGGAGCTGTAGCCAGTCCTTCCTTAAGAGTCAGGATGTACTAGGCAAGTTCATAAGGTGCCGTATAGCTCTGCAGTTTTTAGGTTTCAACATCAGGCTTGTGTTTTGCTCTTGCTAGGTACTGGCTAGCCTTCTGTGGTGATATCCTTATATTTGCTCTCTTAGGACCTGTGTCATGATTCAGTTATGAGCAAGTGGCAGGATTAGACAATCTTTTTTGATTGTGTATTTCTAGCAACAGAAAAAAAAATGGCATGTGAAGACTGATTAGAACAATTTCCATTCTGCTTTTCCATTTCCCAAATGGAGTGAAAGACAGCTGCAGTGAAAGACAGCATCAGTCATGACCTGACAGAAATCATGTTGTTTTATTTAAAGGCATTCGCAGAAAAAACCCCACAAAATCAAAATTAGAAAAATTAGTACACTGATGGTCATTTTTGAATGTGACAATCACTATTGTTCAGGATTGTAAGAGATCTAACCTGCAGCTAAAGTATCTGCTCTCTCCTCCAGAGCATAACCAGAAAATCCCAACACTCCTTGCTTCTGGCTCTATTAGAGGCAAAGGGAAGAGCCTGAAGGAAAGGTCTTCTAAGGTACATTATACTCCAGGGATTATACAACAGGAATTTCCTCTCTGTGCAGTAAACCCACTTTTAAAACTTCCCCTTGTGCCCACCACAAGGTCCCTCCCATTCTGTGCTGTGTCTCAGTTGTGCCAAATGCCACTCTGATGGTGTGTCTGTATCCTTGGCAAGGCAGAGAAACCCTCACGGCAGAGAAAACGGGGCTGGGGGAGCACTGTCTTCTTCCATTTTAACCCGTCTTTCCCAATTGATTACTGCTCTCATTTACAAGGCAAAATTAACCAGCCATAAGTTTAAAGGGATGCACTTTTTTACTCACTTGTGTTACACTTCGTAGAATCATAGAATCATGGAATGATCTGGCTTGGAAGAGGACCTTGAAGATCATCTAGTTCCAACGCTCCCTGCCATGGGCAGGGACACCTTCCACTCTTCCAGGTTACTCCAAGCCCCATCCAGCCTGGCCTTGAACCCCTCCAGGAATGGTACATCCACAAGTTCCTTGGGCAATCTGTTCCTGTGCCTCATCACCCTTACAGTACAGAATTTTTTCCTAATATGTAATCTACACCTACTCTCTTTCAGTTTGAACCCATTCCTCCTTGTCCTGTCGCTACATGCTCTTGTAAATAGTCTTTCCCCATCTTTCCCATACAAACACTTCAGGTACAGGAAGGCTGCGTTTAGGCCCCCCACCAAATCCTTCTCTTTTCCAGGCTGAACAATCCCAATTCTCTCAGCCTTTCTCTTCAGGGAATTTATAATATCTAGCTGAAGCAGAATTCAGTGTTAATTGTAAGGAGGCATAATATGCACATGTGAGATACACTTTGATGGCTTGCTACACTCCCCTTATCTCGGGGCACTTTTTAACTGCCAAAATCAACCTTCTCACTGGGAAACCTGTAGTTGAGGGAGTTTGGAAATAGGATTTGGAACAGGCTGGAGAGGTCCAGTTAAAATCTGAACTTCTCCAGCAGAGAGATCTAGAATTTGCAAAGAAGGAAATGGAAATATGGAGGAATGCTAGGTCTGACATTTTCATTTGTTAAAAAAGTACAAAAAAACAACAACAAAAGCAAACACTCTCCCTAACCCCCCCAAAGAACAAAAAAATCCCAAAATAAAACCCCATAACAAACTAAGCAAACAAAATCCTCCATACTGCTTATTTTATTACTTCACTCAATTACAAGAAATGTTTGGTGCTTGACTAAAAATTGTCCGAATGTCAGAGTTATAGATTAAACCCTAAAATGGTATCCTGAAAACTCAGAAACAGGAGCAGACATTTTCTTTTCCTCTCAGCATCCAGTTGTATCTGCATTCTGAAACATCTATAAATTCAAAGAGTTGTGGAATGCTAAAGGTGTGTGCCTGTAGGTAAAAACAGACTCCATCTTCAGATCACTCTTCCTCCAAATAATTTCTGAGATAGAGATCAGGATCTTAATTGCTTATTTATTGTTAAACATATCCTTCTACCTACATTCTGGGGAACAAAGCACGATCCCAAAAGACTTCAATAGTTGCACTTAGTGTATTAGGAAAAAAGCAAACAGGATAGAGCCAACCTTTAATTTTTGCACACACAATAAAAAATTGCTCTACAACAAAATAATTAGGCAAGAAGAGGAATAAAAAAAAACTTTGTAGGTTTGAAATTTTGTCAAGGGATTGGTGAAATCTTTTAATCAAAACTTGAAAACTAACACTCATGCCCAAGCACGTGCAGCTCCAAGCACAGAGGTAACAGTGACTTACTAACCCTATCTGCTGTGGAATTACATTCCTGCAGAAATCCAGGGAGGCAAAGCAAGGCACTAGTGCCAATGGCACATCCAGACATAGTTGGAATTCTCCTAGAGAGTGCAGGGGGGCTGCTGCTCTCTTCCTTCCACACACATTATGAAGCTATTGAACTCTGCAAGACTTGCAAAGAATACACTTTATATTATCTTTTCATTTCCATGGCATCTGTACATTTAAAGTTTCATGCCTCATTGTGTCTGCATGTGATCGTCTTGTACATGTATTTAAATTGCTTCTCTTGCCTCTGATCTTGAGAGACAAAAGCAACGCTGAATTCTTTTTCCATTATATATTTTCACAAAAGAACTACTGTAAAAATTAATCAAAGATATGCTGCTTTTTATTGTTATTTTTTTAATTTTGGGGGGTACTTTTCCTCATATTGCAGTGGTTTTGAAATTGAAACGTTGCACTGCTGAGAAAGTGCCATGAAAATATAACCCACTACATTCCAGGAAAATAAATAAGCAAGGCCACCCAAATTTTCAATTAGTGCTAGTGCTGTATGCAGGAAATGGCTGGAGAACCGTCAAAGGCAGCCTTAGGCTGGGTCGTGGATACGGAACAGTGACAGGAAGGTTTGAAGCAGGAATACAGGCTCAGTGTGAAGATGGCTCTTCTCCAAGGAAAACTGCATACTAATAGGTTAATACTGATTTCCTGAAACATACAGCCTGGGTATTACACGCTGGAATTTACATTCTGACAAAGGCAATTGCTGAGCCTCAAGACTTTGCTTTTTTGGTGATGAAATAACACTAGAAAGTTCAAACTGCATTATATATTTCATGTTTTAAGCTTATTAAACATTCAAAGTACAAACTGTGCACATATTTTTAAGCCACCTGAAATAGCAACAGGCTCACTACTTTGGGAAACTAGTATGAGAAACATTACATTTCAACAGGTCAAGCTTGTTTGGAGTAATCCCAGCAAAAGATACTGGCCAAGGTGGGGTGATACCACTTTCAGAATAAATATTCCTGGAATACAGAAATATTGCCCAAGTGAGCAGATACACACAGTAGCAGGAATGAAACACTTTTCCTTTACCACAGCTTTTGTAGACAAAGTGGTATTCGGAAGATATCTGAAGACTGACTTGGACAAAGCACTTCAGAAAATGAAAAACCAAAAATCACAAACGAAAACAACTGTATCCCTTTCTTCAAGTCAGAGAGAGGGCTCCCATTGATGACAGAGAGTGCTGTGCCAGACCTTCATCCTGCAAGTAAGTGCTTGAAACAAGAACAAAATGAATAAGGGAAAGAAACTTAATGAGAAAGACCAGTCCAGCCAACCTTTTCCTACAAATGTCCTCACATTTTGCTCTCCCCCACTGATGTCGCGATTGTGAGCTGATGAGACCCTCATTCCCTCTGCCAGACCTGTGTGCTACATTGGCTGTCTTTGCAGAGGGTAGAAAAGCACAACCAGCTGCAGCCACGAGTGGAAGTGGGGAAGAGATGATGAGTTTCCCACCAGCATCCTCAGGGCCTAGAGTTTTCTGTGTATCCCTCTTAATATCCCCCGGAAAGAATTTTTTATTTTTTTATTTCCAATCATGTTTTCATGATATTTTCCATCATGTTTTTACAATGCTACCAGTGTGGGCATGATCCCATGTCACAGCAAGCAGCCAGTGGTGCCCAGCTGTGCTGCCCTGACCCCAGGCACCCATTTAAATCACAGGCTGTGCCCGTGCTGGTCGATCATATTTATGTATGAGGTACACACCATTTTCATTGTCTTTCACTGTTTGGAGAACTGGAAGCCATCCTGCAAGTCTTTTTAATACTCCAAATTGCACTAAAGTCGCTGGGAATTCTGCCCAGATAGAGCCTGGAAAAACTGGGCCACAAAAAGAGACCCTAATTATTTGCAGTAGGAGGCAGAAACAATCCCCTTTTAGTTCCAGCCTCTCCCTAGGAAAGATTCTGTGGGATTGAATTTGCTGAAAACTACTTGGGGTCCATCGAGTGATGCACTTTCCACTTCTGCTCAGGGAAGCTGTTTCAAATAAGCTGTGTAAAAAATTTAATCAGCACAGAGTATTTTAAGTTCTGAGTACCATACCTCCCCTGGAACCATTTTAGTTTAAAGTCAATAATTGTGTCACTTGCCTATAAAGGAGAAATTAGCAGAACAAGGAAGTGAAGGGAATTTGGGGAGTTTAAATTTGTGTTCACACATAATGGTACATTTTTTGGTCGTATGTGATAATTATTTAATCAAATGGAATTTGCCCAGTGGTGTTTCACATGACACCACTGCCAATCACCCCAAAGCAAACAAATCTTTCAGGTGGTGAAGGGAGCGTTTACTCATCTGTCTTCTGGAGAGCTGCATGCTGTGAATGCCATATGGCACACCTAATATTGTTGAAGTGGGCAGCTAACTGGAACAGGCACCAAATCAAGGCAGCATTTTTTGCATTTTGGAGTGTCTAGACAACCTTTACAGAAACTTGGACATGTGTGTAAGGCTGGGTATATACTCAATTATTGTCCTAAATCAAGGTGCTCTGCTGAACTGAGGCCACAGCCTTTATGAAAAGGTACTTCTTCTCTATAGGAAGAAAGTGCCTCATTTCTTTTCCATGTGAGCACTTGATCCATGATAAATGTTTATAAAGTTCCCCTTCACCAAGTTTCTTAACTGCTGAAGAGTAAATATTTGAAGAATCACAAACGCTATAATCAAAACCACGTAAGATGCTGCAAGAGTATTCCCTTTTGTACAAAAAACAAAGGAGCTCAAGCTCGCAGAAAGCTTCATTTTCCTGGTTTGAAAACTGATCTACTGTATGATATAGCATGTATTATCTTTGTGCAGTATTTTTAAAACAATACCTAAAATACCATTGGCTTAATTCTTACCATATTACTATAACAAAACTATGGAAGCTCTGCAGAAGACCAATGAAGAGGAGGTTTGAGGGTCACATCTGCAGGGTACTGAGATCTTTAGCTTCTATTTGGTGAAGTCCTGGGGATTAGAGCCATGTTTAATCTTAAGGATATGCCTAAGTGCCTTGCTGGATGGGAACCAGAGTGTTGAGCACCTTGCAGGAATGAGTCCTTTGCTGGCACTCAGGGCAGCAAATTCTTTAGGGGGAATAAAAGTCATATTAATAAAAATAAATAAATAACCCCCCTACAATTTCCTAATTGTAATAGGTGAATAACACCTCTAATACCTTCAGAAGCAGGGGGTCACCTGATGGAATCTACCAGCTGATTTCAGAAATATAATTATATATATACATAAAGTTGAACAACAAGACTTTTAATTAAGTCATTTGGGTAAAAATCCTGGTTCCACGGAAACAAATAGGACCATTGCCACTTTTGACCTGGGACCAGGATTTTTCTTCTTCCTTTTACGTGACACAGGGTCATTTGGAGCCTTTTTCTGACTCTGAATTTGGCTCTAATATTAATTTAAATGGTAATTTCCTATGGCCAATGATGAAATTACCCAACAATATCTACATAATACAATCAAAATAAAAAGGGTGAAAGTCATGTTATTTTAATGCAAATGATTTTTTTCCCTGAATTTTAATCAAAAGGGATGGAAGGATCAAGTTAATCAACTGAAAAGTTACAGTAATTCAGAGGTGTTTTTAACACAACCACACACTCTTGTCCACATAAAACTCTTCTAAGTCTTCTTCCTTTCTTTCCTTCCCTACAAGTAATGGGGAAAAAAAAGAAAAAGGAAAGAGAAGTTTTTCTACTGAGGAAGGCAGGAAAATCTATAGGAAGTTTAACCATAATGACTCTGGACTTCTGGAGATCAAAGATAGTTTCCTGCTTTCCTCTCCAGACCATCATACAACTGATGGTAAAATAGTAAAGGGTAAGGGGACTGTCCCAGGGACATCCCTGGGCTCCAGCTGTCACCTGGCTGCCCTACTGCTCCTGTAGATGTGAGACATCCAAGCATCCCAGCTGCAGAGTTTGGGCTTCAGCCCCCATGCACACATCTGCCCTGAAATTCTAGCCCACTGCCAGACTGCCTGCAAACCAGGCAAACTGACTTCAGCAAAATCAGAACATGATCAGAAGTGTTCACCTTGCATGTTCTGTACCTTTGTAATTAGCAGTGAATTTGTGTGGAACATTCCTATACGAGTTCTCTTTTCACAAGCAAAAGGCGTATCCATGTGTTTGAGCCTGGGGAGAAAAAGAAACCTGTTGTTGAGGTCAGTGTTTTATTTTTTTTACGTTTCACTTTTAGCCTCCAGACATAAATGGTACATTGAGAAAATGTCTGTTTAAGAATGGGGTCTGACTCTCCATTTATGTTATCCCTAATTTTCAACGTAGCTACCAGGAGTAAAACAAATTAACAGTATTTTCCACAGTAAAGAGCTAAGAATTAATTTCCAGTCCAATACAGGAGCTGAAGAACTAATAGAAGAAGGAGGTGAAAAACTAACAGACACATGCAGGTCTTGTTCATGAATCTACTATGGAAAGCACAGCCCCTCAGCAGAATTACTTACCACGTTGCTCTCTGACATATCATTATGCATTTCTCCTTTCTCAAGATACATCACCACAGTAAAAGACTTTATAAAAAAACTAGCTCAGCTTACAAATAAATGTGGTAACAGACAGAGGAGGATTTAGGCACACAGCCTTCTGCAAATGATAACTTCCTATGCATAAAACTACTGTGGTTTTGATTTATGTTCTGTTCAAGTTTTCTGGTTTTCCAAAACCACCAGAGGGAGCCCAAAACCTCTCATAAATATAAGAAAAGGCATGTTGGGGTCAGCAATGAAAAAAGTGGAGTAAGAATTAAGATGCCTTTGGGTTTCAAACAAATACACTAATTGCTCATTCACCAAGATCCACATAGATGCAAAAGTTCCGGACAGTAATGCTTGAATCACATTGAATTATATTAGAAGAGTCTTCTAAATTTAGTCCTGACAATTATTAATACAACTCATAATAGTGTGAGCATGCCAAAACATACACATTAGTGGTGAGGATGAAATGCTGTAGGCAGTCATATACCATACAATACATAATCATTCAGGAACATACTTTTGAGCTCTGCTGCTGCATCAGTGTAACACTGTGGGGTGCATAAACTGTAAGTGAAGTTATATACAAGATACCCTAAGGGGCTGCTTCACATGGTTTCCAGTGTTTACTCCATTATAAGTGCTGATGGCTAAGGTAATCACTGGAGAAAAGTGATTTTTTGGATAAAAGAGTGAGGACCATGATGTCACGAAGCACTAGTTGTGTGACCATCACAGAGAAGCACTTCAGAATCTGGACTGACATACTGTGTGACTTGATATTGTTTTGGCTCTACATCAGCTGGTCATTGACTAGAAAACAAAATAAATAAGGAACTATGTGGATGGTCCAAATGGACTTAACAGAGCACTTTTCCCACAGAAGGCTAAAAATGTCAAGCGTAAGTCATGATTTTTTTGCTACAATTACCTTATAAGAAGGTTCTTCCAAGAAGGTTCAGTAGGCTCTCACTAAAACAAAAGTAGATCCTAGAAAAATCCCAAGAAGTTTGGCATGATGATACAGCAAATGGCATATAATTTGTTTGCCCTTTCTGGGTCGATATCTTCAGGATGCATGTCCTAGTTTTATAGATATGGGAAAAAGTTAAAAGCTCAAAGTACAGAAAACCCTGAAGATAGACAAAAGATAAGTTTCAATAACATGATTTGACACATAGAAACACTGTTTCATTGAACAACCAAGTAAAATTAATGAGGATTTGATGAGCTCCATTTGCTGTAGCCAAGAACTGATTCTTAACCTTTATTAACTATCATGAAAGGTTCTACAACACACTCCTTTTTTTTTCTGGGCATAGAAGAAAAAAACCATTTTTTAGCAACCTGATCTAGTGGAAGGTATCCCTGCCCATGGAAGCAGGGTTGAGATGAGATGAACTTTGAGATCCCTTCCAAGTCAAACTGACTATTCCCTTGATGAAAAGTCACAGGTCTTAATTGCAACATTTTTCAAATCAAGCTTCAGCTCTGGTTCTGGAGGTGCACACAGAACCTAATTACCTACAGTTTTAAAAAATATACTTGCAGAGCATTATTTTCAGCTTTTACAGCAAAATCTTGTCATTTGTTTTAATTCCATTCCTGTGACCTCAGCAGTGGAGGAAATAGTTCTTTCCCGATTCTAGCTCTGTAGGGCTCTGGGGAAGAAGATGCTTTAAATGATGCCTGAAGTGCTTGACTAATATGCAGTTCTGTTTACACACACATTACAACTAGACTAGTCAATGCCACAAAGCAAAAGCCAGTAAAACTTGGACTGGTAATGTTCCTGCAGTGCACATCTCAACTACAGCTATGAGCTCTGTAACACTATTGATCTCAGCAAAAAAAGGGTCTAATTCAACAGTAAAAATGAGCACTCTATCTGATCTACCTTATCTGGTCCATAGGATAACTCATTATAGATACCTAAATAAATAAAAGGAACAAAAGGTAACATCATGTTATCTCTGGCTCACTTCCTTTCTAGGAGACACAGCATAGAATTGCAGCCAGATTATTATTTGACTACTCCGCACATGAGGGATCAAGTAGAGATCAGTTAATTAAAAAAAAGAGGATATTATTAGAACACCATCATTAAGGGGGGAAATTGTTTGAAAGCCAGGAAATTCCTTGTTTAGTGTTCATAAAGTCCTGACTGTAAGAACTTCCTCATTAGGAGAGAAAACTCATTCTACCAGAGGACACACAGATTACAAGGTGCAGAAGAAGGTGCAGGAAAAGTGCTCATGCCTCCACTAGGTAAAAAACAGCATCCCATCAATGGAGACAAGTCCACCCTGACAAAGTTCTGCAAGGGTCCAGAGTAAAACCCCCAGACATCACTCTCATGTCACATCTCTCATGAAACCACATAAAACCCAATCCACATCTGCTCTTACTGTTTTAAAGTGACGAAAGATAGCTATTTGCAAAATGTAAAATGGGTGCAAGAATCTCTCATTCTTTACCCAAACTGCAGATACCCTTTCTCCCCTCGGATCATCCCTGGAAGGGCTGCAACCAGGGCTGGAGTGCTGCAGTGGGTGATGGTGTGCCCAGGCAGATAGGGAAGGCAGGGTGGCCATGCCAGGGGTGCTGCACTGTTGGCACAGTGTCTGACATTCCATGGGAAGGGCTCTCCTGTCGGGGATAGCAGCTGGAATCACCTCCAAACCATGTGCATAGTCAGCCCGGCACTCTGATAAGCCTGGGAGCTGGCTGTGGTGGGATGCATTAAAAATCCTATGCCCAGGAGGCAAGCGTAGGACTGTAGCTGTTCCTGAAACTCTGCTTCCCCAGCCTTAGGCTCCTTCCTCACCCCCATTCCCACGACTCGGCACAGTTGGGGATCGCTTCTGGTGCCTTGGCCGGCTGTCACTCCCTGCCCATCTCTCTTTGAGCCCATGAGTCACTTCCTCTCCTCAGATCCCACCTTTCAAAACTTCCTTTTTCCTTTTTGGGGGTATGTCTGAAAGCCTTGTCTGAAAGCGGGCATTGGGCTTACTTATCCATGGACAAAAGTGGCCCTGGAAAGCAGCATGTTCTCCTGTTTGATGACACACAGCCAAGACCTCACAGCCACATTCGTGTGGTCCCCATCATGTTGGTGTGCACAGCTCCACACTGATCTCCTCCAGCCCTCTGCTCTGATACCCTGCAGCTGTGGGGTGGTGCCAGAGGGCTTCTTGACCTGTACCCTGCCTGCAGGTGTGGAATAGAGGGAAAAGGAGAGGAAGGAGAGGTCCAGCTCACCCCAGTTTCACTCGCCACCCCCAGCCACTGCCTCTTGTTCAGCAGCCCTGGGGTTCAACTGCAGCTGGAGAGAAAAGAAAGTAAAATCAAAGGAACTTTGACTTAAAACATGGAGTTCCTTTCTTTTATCCTTTGTTTTTTTGAGCTGTTTGGAATTTAGTTTTAAGGTTTTTCCCTACAGCCTTGAGGGTTAAAGATCTGTTTCTTGGAGAGTAGTAGTAACCCCCCCGAAATCAGTGACAACGTCAGGAGCATCTCTAGCAAGCCACTAGTGCCATCCCCTGTGAAGTTCCCAGCTCTTCACGATATTTCCTCATATGAGATGGGAGAATTCATGTATTCCTGCCCCTCACAGGCAATAAGCACATGGAAAGTCAAAGGGGGAGGAGAGTGTGGGTGAGAGGGGTGAGGTGTGTATGGGGGAACCTGTCAAGGTTTGAGTGGTGGTTCAGGCACAACTCGTACCCTGGGAGATTTCTGTGTTATCAGCAAGATAATCATATTGGCTAACAACTTAATCTGTAGGTACAGAGGCCAAATCTGCCTGCACTCAGCAATTCAGAATGAAGCTGTTAGTTAACTACCCTATTTATCACTGTAGTTTCAGGATTATGCTGCTGGATGTACGTGCTTTGACTTCTCCAGCCTTCAAACAGTTTGCAAGGCTGTTTTTTCTACTCCAGGACCTGTGAGACTTAATGTTTTGCCTACATGCAAGGCTCTTATCACTTCTTTACCATGCAGCGCTGTTAGGACAGGAAGAATTAAGTTATTTGGGCCAGATTCTCAGCCGGTGCAAACCCACATCTGGAACAGGGGACTATGCAGGTTCATGCTGGGTGAGAATTTAGGTTATGTTATAACGAGTATTTGCTTGTGGAAGAGATAATATATTTATGCTGGTTTACAGCAGAGACATGCAGTTTTCATGCTAATTTCATGCCAATTTCATGCCACTTTCATGCCATGCTAATTAAGTCACTGGGCAGACAACTGCAGTGTTTAAATTGAGCATGCAAATGACTGTAGTGTTGAAAGATGCTGTTCCATTAGCATCTTCCATTCTCAAGCATTACAATGCTTTTCATGGCCAAATACACCCCCCACAGATGAGAGGGAACTGAGAAAATAAACTGTGTATAGATTCCCCTGTGTTGCCATACTGCTGTTAGAGAGCTGAATCACTTCTGGTCAGTGAGTTTTGGTCCTGGCCATGTCTTTGCTGTCCCAGCTTGATACTGTGACAAAAGCCCTACTGACACCATGCTTGCTTGCTTTCTTTGTGATCTGGGAATACAAACCAAAAGTCACTGGATAAGGAACATTATCTATATCCTCTCCAAAGTATGTGAGTTTTTAACACTGTAGAATTGATGCAAATCTGTTTTAAAATTTGTTTTACTCACTTTCCACAGCAGGTATGAGAAACAGACTGTGCCCCAGAGTTCCTCAGTTCTTAAAGCCCACCCAAACTGCTGTGGGTGCTTAGGTAGGATAGATATAGACAGCTCTGAAATGTACACCGTGGTGTAATCACTGAGAGTAAGTCCTCCACTGCTAAATGGAATACCATGGCAATCTGCTGTAGTCCCTGCTCCGAGTTATCCCCAGTGGAAAAAGAGTCCAGAAGCCAAACTAGTCAGAGGGCATGAATTAATAACACAGTATTCCCACTGAAGCCTTGTATGCCATGTCACCTAAAATCTGAATTTGTCATGGAACACATTTCCCTGGACCCTGCTATAGGACAAGCTGGTAATTTTTTTTTTCCATCAAAGAATAAGAGAAAAATCCACAAACTGATAAATTTCGGGAGATTACTCACTGGTAATAATGCATTCTTGCCTTGCTGAAAATTTAGCACCATGCATTCGGGTCACTATATGCAGTTTTCTAAGGCAGTAAATTAATCTGTCAGGAATTAGAGAACTCTGTAGGCCTTCTTAGGTAGGAATAAGCAGTGCTTGCTAGTAGCATTGGGTGGGCAACACTAATACAGATAGGAGCAAAGTTTTCCAGAGGAAAAAGTGCCAATTTTACATAAAAAGATTAATAAATGACCATAAAATCAAAATGGGAACACACACCCTCTCCCAAACTTTTAAATGTTTTTATATTCACAATATAAATGATGAAACCCACAAAACTCATCTTACAATGAAATCTAAAGAAAGATTTATTTTTCAGATACAATTTTTTTCCAACATTGCATTGCTGTAAATTCCTTATCAAGAATTAAGAAAAAAATGGATTTCTCTTTTCAGAACAAGAGAGCAGCTTTGGGAATGCCTGTATTCATTCAGCTTTTCATTCCAAACATCATCCATCATGCCTCATATCCCTTACACCCCTTACACCAGACTGCAGAAAACATACCAAAAATTCTACTTGGAACAGCAATGCATCTTGAACAAAGCTGACTAAACTCCAAATTAAGTTTTCAACAACTGCATGTAAAAAAGAAAATCAATGAAAGAAAAACAGCGAGCTCTACTGAACAAACATCCCGCAGTTAAAAAAAACATCTTTTGATTGATGAAGGAAAAAGCCATGACATATTAGGTGGCTTAAAAGAAATTTTAAGGATCATATTAAAAAGAAAGTTGGCATTGTATTAAAATATTGTTATCCCAAGAGATAACTAGAATATACTGGGAAACAAGGACATAAACTGGCTTTTCCCATTTCTCAAAGCAGTGCATTAAATCATCCTTTCTTCATCTCATGTCCCCGGATGAGGGAGTTTACCTTCAGGATCATCAACTTTCTTGGTTGTGAAGAAGCTTACTTGATCCTTCTGCTTACTTGATCTGCTTACTTGATCCTTCTGCAATCAATTAATGCCATGATAATCCTGTCCTGGCCAGGCACAAGATGGAAAACCTAATGTATCACATTATCTACAAGAAAAGTATTCAGGAATCTAGATCTGAATCCAAGACACTTTTACCTCTACAGAAAGGTCAGGACGAAACACTCAATAAGATTTATGATATCTACAAAAACAGCAAGGTAAGGTCTGAGGAAAAGCAATATCTTTCATCAGATCAACTGATACAGCTGGAAAAAGCAGACAACCTTTCAGGCACAGAGACCCAGTGCAGCCATGGGCAACATCTGAAGTTTAGTTTAGATTAGCCCTGCAGTGACAACAAGTCTTTTGACATTGGGTATTTACACAAATAACCCTTATGAAGGCAATTTTTTTATCCTCTTTATGGAAAACGTTTTCATGGTGTAATAAGAAATAAATTTCTAGCTTTTATTTTTATGACATCAAAGCCCCAGATATTTCCATACGACTTTGTATGCTAGAATTAATAAGGTAAATGCATTTGTCAAAATTAGTTATATTTTTAGTATTGGAAGCCTCTGTCCAGTCTCACAGGTTATTAAGCTGAGTACATCGATTTCAGGAAATTGATGCTTCTTTTCCAATGGCTTAATTTCTGTCCTTACAAACAGCATGAATCACATACTTTTATGAGAAAGTGTAGGTCAATGGAATTACTATGCAAAATGCAACTTCCTGAATGAACTTGCTAAGGGAATGTCTTCACTTATAGCACTTTGGATGCTGTTTGAATGGCATCCTTGCAAAGCAGTGCCACTTTGGGAGAAGCAACCTGCTCCTCTTTCTTATATGTGCCTGGCCTTGTTTATCTACTTCCAGTCATTTGTGGAAACAACAAGATGGCACAGGTGTCCCCATGGGCATATGATGTTTATGTATGTCATCTCTGTGTGGCCAAAACTGACCTGAGAACAGAGTTCCCTGAATTTCCATTACTCGTGTGCATTATCAGTGGGATTCTTGAATATTTATGCAATCCCAGTTTGCTACAGCTGTGCAAGCCCATGGCCAGTTCCTCTTCTGTGTATAGGAGCTGCCATTGCTGTACTATATTGCATTTTATTTCTCTTTCAGATATAGAAAGAGGAGTGCAATGTAAAATCATGAAAACAAAAACAAAAGAAAAAGCCACCACGAAAAAACTGAGTGGCTCACAATTGTATTCACAGACAGCCTTGCCACCACAAAGGAAATAATGTGTACTCACACTGAAAAGAAACAGGCCCCTTCTGCATGGCCAGGGCCCCTGGGCTTCACTGGTGGAGCTGCTGGTGCTCATGGCTTGGGCTCTGGAATAAAACTGCTGGGAGCTTCTTGTCTTACCTCCCTCCTGGGCAAGCACAACTTCCACCTCTCTGGGTGGTCTTTCCAGCAATGGAGGGCTTGTCCTTCTGCTCCTGGTATGACCCAGGAGTGAACTGAACTCATTAAATGTACTTGCCTTTCCTTTGGAAAAAAAAAAAAAGAAAAAAAGGAAAAAAGGGAAGAAATAGATGAATTCAAGAAATGATACTACTTTTATATTAACAGAAAAAAGACAGTGTACTTGTTTGTAGAAATCAACAGCATTCCACCCACGTGATGCTTCTTTCTTGAGAGACCAGAGCAACTGTCAGATCAAGCATTTCAAGACACGTCATTTCCAGAAGAGAGGAGTTAGACACACTCTTGATCGTGTGCTTCTGTTTATTCTGCGTAAGGGATCTAGGACACCTGTGTTAGTTTTAAAGCTACTACATGTACAGTACTTGACTGCTATATTTTGGCAAGTTCCAGCTGTTATTTCACATGTGTGAACTAAGAAAATACCCAAGGTAAACACAGACTTAGAAGAAGTACCAAAAACATTTACAATAAAGTGCAAGTATAGCCCAGTATGTTAACTTGCTAATATATACAGTGTGTTGGCCCTGATCTATTTCCCTTTAGAGAGGCAAAGGAAAAGAGATGTAACAAAGCCTGTATGAAACACCACAACTGGTTACCAGTTATTTCTCCTAAAGAAGCAGCACCAATATGAATTGTTTTTCTCATATATTTCTTTACTTACAGTTGTTACCAACCAAGCTTGCCCAAATGCAGGCAATGCAGAATAGAAACTTTTTTTTTCTGTTCATTTTATGCATCTGAGAGCATTTAATTTAAAAATCAGTTCCAATCCAGATTACTTACATGTGTGCACACGCTTATGCTCCCCCTTTATACACACAATGTTAAAAGGACATTACTGATGATCATTTATTTTTCTCTGCTCTTGCTGCATTTCATAATATCCCTTCTCTCTTGAAATACTGCCAGAGAAGATTGTCTTTAATAGACTTCAATGGTGTCAAAAGAATCTCAGGAAATGAGGACTGAGTTGAACCTAAGGTCCACTGTATGCCACCAGTACTCTGATTATACATACTGCTTTGTATAGGAGGCAAAGATCTGCACCCCCAATGTCTTGCCTTCAAAACCCAATATTCTGTTCACTTTCTATCTCCTCTAATTAAAGCCAAGTATTTTGACCTGCTTGGTTTCTCCTCCAGAAATGATGTTCTATTATAACCTCTTCTTGCCCACACTCAGCTTTGAGTTATGCCTCAGAAACTCTTAGATTTCACTGGAAATGAATTTTACTAGAAAAACAGGGTTATTTTATCTCCATGATTTCCTGTATATGGGTCACATCCTTTTAAGTACAATCACCAGCTCTGTAAATAGCATCCTTAGAGGTAAGCTTTCCAGCTGCCTCGTGACATATCCTGACATAACACCCTGCAGTCTGGGAACCATATACTCTATGGGGCAAACAAATGAAAAAATGAGCTATTGATTCAAATTAAAGGAGTCAAATAATGAATTTCCAGGCAGCAATTGATGCCAGTGTAACATTCCTTGAGGTATTTCAGACAGGAGCTTAGCAAGTATGAGAAGAGGAAGAAAAAAGATGTTACTTCTTGATTAGTGACAAAACTAAAATTTTGTAATGGGATGGCAGCACTTTGTGTAGCCAGGGTCAGCTCAAGCTCCAAAGGAATGTTTTGCAATGTTTTAGCTCTCACTTGCTAAATTCAGTCCTGATGTAAATGAGACCTGTTCTGGTGAAGTTATGCAATGGGTGACTTAGGTTGCTGTGTAAGAACCACAGACCATTTTGTAATTAACTAATTTCTTGCTCAAAAGCTTTCAGGACTAAAAGACAAGTATCATATTTGTCCCATGTTTGACATGGCAATGTTCAATTGAAATATCATGTCCTTCTAATTATAGGTGCTTCAAACTCAGTAATGTTTGGCTTACATCAGTCACTGATCATTCACTACTTCCATTGATCATAATCCTGGTTTGCTCTAGTTCACTCAGCAGTAATTCTAGCTGGCTTTCATCATTCCATGGAAAACATATACGAGCAATTAAATCTCTCAGCATAAGGAATCAACTTCATTTGGAGATTTATAAAAGCATTGCAGGAAAAAGACCATGTATATATTTATGTGAGCAATAGCAAGGAACAATTATGTAAATGGCTGATAACAAAACAGCTCATTTTTTCAATGGTGAAATGCTAATTTGATGTGGCTCTTGAGAGTTTCCTGGATAACTTGAAAAGAAGAAGGGATGGGAAGACAAGGAAAAAGCACATGTGGTTATCTACAGAAATGCATAGAAACTAGACTGCAGTCCAATCTAGAAAACATTCATTTACTATAGTGATATAACTATGAAATATTTAAATATAATATTTAGAAGCAAGAAAGTATATCTCATTACTTTAAGGCAAGGAGAGCAAGTGGCCCAGGCAGGGAAAACTTTGCATCACTTGTTTGTGACCTTGCAGGTTTGTGCATACTGAACTCTGACCAGCTCTTTCCACTGTCCATTCAGTTCCACCCACTCTGATGGTGTGCCTGAAGGTCTTCAGGAAACCTGTCTGAGTGGGGAAGGAAGAAAGGTCTTCTAGCCCCATCCTGTAACCATGAGACCACCCTTCTACACAAGAGCCTGAAGACATCACAGTGTCAGGTTAAAGGCACTTCTATAGCTTTCTGTATATTTTAGTGAAAATAGCTTTGCAATACTTGAGAATAAATAGGAAGCATAATGGTTTGAGGGCAAATAGCTCTGTCATCAAATATGTACATCAGGTTGATACTGGCTTAATGCTGTCTTTGCAAACTCCCATTGCGATGATTTATATGTCCTTCCAAGCCTTGAAAGAAAGAAATGAGGCTTAGCACCAGCTTTCTAAAGAATAAATTGTGTTTCTGTAAAGAAGGAGCATCACTGGTGGATAGCTGTCTATGTGCAGATAAAGTTAGTAATAAAGAATTGTAAGTGGTGCTCATTTTGTCTATGCATATGCAATATGAAGTAAAGGGAACAAGAGAAAAGAGGACATGCCAAGCTGCAGTAAAAAATTGGCTTGGTTGCAAGACTTAAGAAAACACTCTGCAATGGGGAGCATGCACAATAAAATAGCTAAATAGGATTTGATGAAGCTAATCCACAGGTCACCATCCTATAGACTGCTGAACAAAAACAATCCCTCCTGATTTAGGTTTTCCTCATGATGGAAATTGTTGTAACTCACCAGCAAAAGACACTTTGGTGTAAAAAGGTCATACTTAGAATCACAGAATGACTTAAATCTTCAGAGGCAGGGCTAATGTTAGGTCAGATTTTGTGTTCATGCCTGAAGTTCCTAAATCAAGAAAGTCAGATTTTTTTTTTAAATTCTATCCTCACATTATCTGTCAGTACTTCACCTGCAGCACAAACCTAACCCAAGCAAGAGACATCTCATTTACTCTTGAAGGTTTCTTTTGCATGTACTGCATCCAAACCAGAGACAGTTTCAGTGATCAATTTCTTTACTGACCTGATTTCAATGCCTTCAAAAAAAGCTGTTGTCTTACAGCTCACATGGCAACTCTCATGTTCCTCAAAGAAACATCCTAAAGCTCTACCAAAGTCTAGTTACTTCCACCATGGACCAGAAACACTGAATTGCTTTTGCCTTCCCAGCAAATGCTACAGTATTTGAGAGAGCTACCACTATTCCAAAGATCTTATGTGTGGAGTTTTAGCAGGACATTCTCCCATTGGCAGCTGGAAGAGTTGTTTCTATACACATTTCCTCATTATATGTCTGGTTTATACTTATTCTGTGTACTGCATTTCATTTCAGATGCAAACTTGCCTCTGCTCCAGTGCCTACAAAACAACTGAAAATGGATAAAGAGTTTGGCTTTCATTGGACTTCCCGTGGCCTTTCTGTTGACTTCAAGGATTGTGCATCATTTGCTCCTTTTAAGACTACAATGTTAATACAGTTAATAATATATCATGCATGCCTTTATCCTTCTAGCTCACAGATATAAGAGCTGAGAGTGCTAAGAAGAGGAATTGACTTTAATTTTCTTCTTTGCACAACATGACAAAAAAGATTCTTCCAAAAAGAAGTAGTTCCTAAGAGAAAGCTGTTTTGGAGATACAAAGCCTTATAAGGACTTTTTCAAGGAGTTAGACCCATGCAGAAATATCAGTGCTATGAGAGATTAGTACTGAGTAGAGCAGAGTGGAGATTATGAGTGAGGAAAAGAAAGTGACTGCAGCGTCTTAAAAGAAACAATCTCTCTTTATTGCCTTTTAAATCAATTAGGGATCAGACCACCAGCATTTCTACATCCTGCTTTTGCTCACGGCACTCATAGATTATAAAAATGTTGACATTTCACTTACACTTGATAACAATTATTTTTCTTTCTTTTAAAAAAGGACATGTTATTTTTTAGATGCATTATTTTTTAGAAGTAATGTTGTAGCTATGATGGTCTAAATGTATAACCAAGGTCAGAGGCGTAGAGAGAGGTATTGGAACTAAATTTGTGGACCAAGGATGGCAAATAGGCTTTTCACTGCAACCTCACTGCTTTCCTCCTTGACTGATAGGTAGCACTGTTTAAAGCAATGGGACCAAATTCAAAGTGTAGCATTCAGGGTGGATATAAGTCTTTGAAGAAAGGAGACCTGAAAGAATAAACCCACTGTCCTTATAAAGCCTGCAGATGGCATTGCTCAGGCAAGCATGTTTGAATTCTTCACAAAAAGAGAAGCATATCCGAATAAAAACTATCCAGGCAAAAAAAGCTCCTAACAGTTGGCACCTTCTACTTTACAGTATATTTTCCCTTGGATTTGGCTACACTTAGTAACTTTATATTAAACAAAGCTTTGTGTCCTTGAGCCTGACTTTGGATCCCTGCTCTGTAGAAGTAAGTAAATAAATAGGAACACTAATGAAATGTTAGAATTTGGATGAGGAGGCAGAGATTTAATAATGCTACTGAAGTACAGTCTTTTAAAAATAAATGCACACCTTTTGGAGATTATTCTGTTCCCATTATAGTGTGATTAACAGAGATGTGATCCCAAGTATTTCCCAAGGACACTAATCCATCTAGGCAATAGAAACAGTGCTCTCAATGGGCCAGCAACAATGAGTGAAAAGGAAGGCAGTAGCAAATGCTGTGTGTTAGAAATCACCACACAAATATATGAAGTTCTGCAAAATGACATGCTAACCATGATCTGCTTGGAAATATGTGGACAGAAAAGGGCTAGAACTATGTAGAAATTAATAATTTCAATTTTTTTCTCATGGATTAATATAGGGCTGATTTTCTGGAATGCCTACCTTCAGAAAAGATGGCATTTTACAGATTATGGAAATATTGATTATGTTGATAGCTTTTAACATTTCTTAGCATTTGTCACAACTGCAGAAAATTGCAGAGGATCCAACTTCAGGACAGGAGATAAGAACAGACACTCCCCTCTGGTTCTGGGACCCACCCCATGAGAAGCAAGCAGCCACATTGAAATAGCAATATATGTCTGTGGTTTTCCATGCAAAGGACGGGAAAGAGTGAACAGCCTTTGGGAAGGGCTTCTTTAGGAACTCTGGCAGTCTGTTTGTCAGATTTATTTCACATCCTGGCAAATACCTTAATTCTTTGGCTTGTAGGATAGGTGGTCAGCAACAATTCAGCTGGTTAAAAAGTTCTTGAGAACTTTTTGAAAAGTTGACAACATATGATCGCCACAAAAAAATGGACAATTGCTCCAGAGACTTGAAAATGCTCAGAAACAAGAAATACCTTTTTTTCTCAAGGAGTACACTTAGGCAGTTAACTTCTTTTTTTTTTCTTCTTTTATTTTAACCTTTTTAGGTATATAATATTAGCAAGATTTTTCTGCTTGTCTTTCCGTAAAATATATACACACATCTATGGTGTACATGTATGTGTATATCTATTAATATAATTATAAGATATTGATACAATTATAATACAATAATTGCTATAATGTTTAATAATGATAATGCTATAATAATGCAACTTATATGAGGATACTTTGAATTTGGTCCCCTTGCTTTAAACAGTGCTACCTATCAGTCAAGGAGGAAAGCAATGAGGTTGCAGTGAAAAGCCTATTTGCCATCCTTGGTCCACAAATTTAGTTCCAATACCTCTCTCTACACCTCTGGCCTTGGTTATACATTTAGACCATCATAGCTACAACATTACTTCTAAAAAATAATGCATCTAAAAAATAACATGTCCTTTTTTAAAAGGTCATGGGATATTTTCATCAAGATAAAAATCCACCAAGAAATCATGGAATTGTGTAAGTTATACCTGCACATGTGCTTGTCATATGCCACTGAAATTAGAGGAGTACTTTCTCTGAGGCATCCTACAGAAATGAAACTTTTGGGATGAGCTATCTATCTGGTCAGACCTTCATCCCTTTCTCCTAATATCTCCCAGGCCAGTTTCAATCCAATTCAACCTTTCACAGATAATGGTGTTCCTATTGGTTTTATGAAATGCAGAGGATAGAAACCTAAGGCTGCCTTACAGCCTAGCAATTGGCGTATCACTGCTGAGCATCCAGTCAGCATGGCTGTTCTTCAGGCCTGCCACTTCACACCTCTCCTCTACCTAAGACATGAGATGAAGGTCTCTAGGAACTTAAAAGTTCAATTCCCTGGTGAATAAACCACAAAGGCTTGCAGTAGCTCAGAAGTTATTTTTATCATGAAATGATTCAATCCTAGGTGCCTGTCAAAACCTCCCATGTAAGCCCTCAACATCACAAATTTCAGTTTACAAACCACATTTTACTTTCCACTATCAACCCAGGAAAAACACTGTGCAGCATCAGTGCTGATGGACACCTACTTGCAGAGAAAGGGATGGCATCTTTCCAAGCCACTTATCTTCCCATGCCCTTTTCAGAGCTGCAGAAACACAGTGTACAGTGTTAAATTACCACGAGCATTTAATTTCCCCCTAAGAGAGGAAAACAATCTACAAAGAACCAACATGTCAGGCCGTTGCTATTGGTGTTACCTCAAGACGAATTTTTCAATTTCTAAGGCTGATGTTTTGTCCAGAAGGCACCAGGAGACTCACATTGAGCCTGCCAGGACACCTTGTGGCTGCTGGGAAAGCTCATCTGCCCCATTCACTCCTCTACCATCGGGGCAGGCTAAGATGAAACCATACAACCCCTAAAGGGAATGTGGAGCAACACAATGAGTGATCAAGACAAACTTCAGTCTTCACTGGCTGCTGTCTTTTCTCTGGAATCCTTTTCTCTTGGTCATTTATGTTAGCTTTAAGTGGTGGCAGTATGTATAAAACACTACCACATATGTATAAACCACAACTCTCTGGCATCTTGAACTGAAGGACCAGGCTTAAACTCCACCTATCCACATACCTGAAATTAATGTGGGCATTTGGTTGCCTGCAATGCAAGTTTTGTCTTCAATTTGAGTTGCAAGAAACCCTTGCAGTGCAAACACATGTGCTAGGTATTCATGTTGTTGTTCTGGGGGAAATGGAGAATCTGAAAACAAAAATACCCTTTGCAAGCTAGGAATGATTTAATTGATATATAAAATTACCTTAGTATTCGTGTTTATTTGTCTTTCTGTGAGCTTGGCATAGTATTTACTGAGTCCAAATACATTTTTATCACATGCTTAGCTGCCGAAGTGATTTATTTTCTGGATGTCATGGTGACATTAGCAGGTTAATGCTGGATACGGCAAAGAAGGGATCATGTTAATTGCCTCCTTCTCAAAACCTTCTCAAGTCTGGCAAAGTCACAGGATTGCAAGGAGAAAGGTATATCCAGTGAGGCAAAGGAATATGTCCAGCCCCAGGGCAGAAGTGTGCACATTCATCCTGTATCACATGAGTCTGGGAGGGAATGCTGCCAGACCCTCAAGTCATTCTGCAGTACACCAGGCAGATTACTCTATTACAAAAAATGTAAACCATGATAAATGGGAGCAGATTTTAGCTATGATAGTCCATGTAGCCTTCAATGCATGAATTAATTCTTTGATGGAAGTCTGAGCTATTTTTATTGTTGACAGATATATTTCTGTTCACATGGATGCTTTTATAAAAAGTAATGATATAAATAAGAAAGTATAATTTAAAAAGGTTCTCTTTTTTTTCTCCAATTCAGATTCCTCTAAATGAAATATGTCATTTTAATGGGTCAAAATATTTCAATCTGCTTAAAAAATATTTCTACATTCAGTTCCAGCTCAAAAAAAGTAGCTCAGGTTTGAGATGTTTAAAATATATGAATTTTGTTCTATTTACTTATTCTTTAAAGAGACATAAAGTGAAAGAAAACTCAAATATCCTAAGTCAGAAAATCCACCACTTTTTAGTGAATTAATACATTGTCCAAAGAGCATGTGCTTTGTACACACATAGGTCTTTCTTGCAGTGGTTCCAGCTGTGCAGTGTAGAACCACCTGGAATAACAATGGAGCCACTAGAATTACTTTTTATGTGTATACAGCAGCCAGGATTGGGTCCTATCTACATAGAAGGAAACTCTGCTTTTGAAGATGTTCCTAGCCAGCAACACCTTTGTGAATAGCATAAATTGCAATTTAAATACTTGAGTTGTGTCTCACATCTGTTCAGCCCAAGCACATTGTAATTGACTGGTTCTCTTGATTAAATCTACTGCATGACAGAGAAACTCTATGAAAGAAAGTCTGCCTTTAGCATTCCAGTTAGATGGTTTGAGTTTTATACGTATTCCTGACTCTAGCCTCCAGTAGAAATCACATTCTTTGAGTTATGGATAGGTCCCAAGGCTGAATGGAGCCAAGTTTCTGTCTTCCATTACCCAATAGGAAATGGGAAAAATTAAATGTACACTGAGTGGTGCAGTTAGCCAACATCACATCTGAACCCTTCCCAGTAATTCGACAGAAAGAGTTAGGGGAGGGAATGAATAGGGAAAATACTATGATACAAAGCTTTATGATGATAAGAAGCTTGATGGGCAGCTGGCAGGAATATTAAATGCATCTATTTTAATACCTATATACTTCTAAAATATTCCAAACCCCACTTTCACCGTTCTTCCCCCTTACACTCCCTATAGCGACAAAGCCACCTTTTTTATAAAAAAAATAAAAAAGGCCCTTTAAAACGTCTGTTTCATGCATTCCAGAGTCAGGGGTTTTTCTACTTTTTAATATGATTAATAACTCTAACAGGTATTCTCAAAGCCAAACAGCTGGGTTATTGCTGGAGAAACAGCTGTTTCATTGCTAAATATATCCTTATTTCACCAGCCATCAGCTTGCTGAACTTTGCTGGTTACTTGCCTTTAAACATTTGCTGATAGGGAGAAAGTCCTGGTACTTAATCATAGCTGGTGCTACAAAAGCCGGAGCTACTTTGAAAAAATAATACACAGAGAAAAACGCTGGCAGAAGGCTTTTTTCTTTGAGGGTGGAGAGGTTTTTTTTGTTTCAATGCCACACATTAGGTTGCAACCAGATGTTCATGTTATAGATCCTGCCTGGATTAAAAAACCAAAAAAACCCGCACACAAAAAAACCCCTTTTTATTCAAAAATGTCAATATCGTTTAACAGCAAATGTAATATAATTACAGTATTCAATAAACATTTAACAAGACACAGACATTTTCTGCAAGAAAGTATTACTGGAGTGAGCCTTTTAGCAGTTTAGCAGTTAAATTAGTAATTTCTTTTATAACATCTGGTGAGCAGTCTCTAATTTCTAAAGTTTTGGAACAAAGAGACATCGGGCAGATTTTGAGTTATGAATAATTTGCCAGTTGTTTACCTTCATGCCAATCTAATTCTCCACTACATAGATGCAATTGAATACATTACAAATGTGTTTTCCATAAAAACCCCTAAAATGCAGGAGGGGGAAGGTAGAGAACGAATTCAAGCAACTCTGGCCCTGCACAGGCATTGTCCTGCCTGTCACTGTCCTCCTCGCCTCTCTCAACACACACATAGAGGCACAGGACCCCACTCTGAACTCCTGGAATTCAAGAGTGCCTCCATGCAGTGACTCAAACCAAAGCAGTTGACCTTAGTAGGAATCTTTCCATAAACTGTGTGGATTTAGGATCAAGTCCAACAAGAAGTCCTCATGGCAAGAGGAGTCTCTCAGGAAGCAAGAGAGCATCAAGGGACCATCTGGGTGGAGGAGAAAAGCCCCAGCCACCTGCTAATGTGCTTCTGGCCAGCCTGGGGACACGACCCGTGGAGTAGGAAGGTTTCTTCCACAAGGAGGTGTTGCCAAACCACTAACCCCTTTCCTTTGCTGAGAGCTTTCCCTGGGTACAGTTACTCCCTGGTATCCCAACACTTCTCGCTCTGTGTTTTAACTTACTTGGCTGAAGATCTTGGATGTGTTTGTTGCAATTACCCTTCCCTTTGCAGTTCAGCTGCTTTCCTGTACCACAATAGTAACCTCCTCTGCAGGAGATATGTGAGCCCACCACACCTACTGTGCCCACTTCTGTCTCCCACAGGGTTTGGATCCATCCTGCATTACAGCTGCTGCAAGCCTGAGTGTTGGGAGAAGACCATTAAAAAGTAGCTGATGTACATCCAGTGCTCTACAAACCACATGTTGGAAGAGGTGTGATAAATCTTTCTCTAAGTTGCTGATTTCCAGAACACAGTTAATTTACTGCTCCTTATCTTGAATGGGTGATAGTATTAACTTTAATAAAAATTACTCTTTGTCATCATGTAATCCATCAAAGATATAAGATTTTTGTATGTTTTAGATGAAAGGTTTAATTATGTGCCTATTTCTAAATGCTTACTTCTTTAATCCTAAAAATTAAAGCAATATTTCTAACATATTCCTAACAGTATATGTTCCATACATGCTTGCAAAACTCCAAAAATTGTGAACTGTCCATAAAAATGGGCTTTCAAAAAATATGCCTCCTGTTTTTCAAAGTATCAGTGTTGAAAGCCCTTTTTAGCAGACAACAAGGAATACTTGACTAAAAATCATCATGGGCTCAACACATGGAAGAAAATCTCTTCTTGTGGGTGCTTTTGTTGTACATCATGGCAAAGCACGGCCGGATCTTGTCCACTGTGTGTTCTCTGTTCAGTGAAACCAGCGGAGACTGGTGCAAATATAGGCCAGAATGTTATCTGATGTAAAGCACAATAGTGAATTTTTAACCCATCAGATCCCTTCCTTTCTCTGACTGCTTTTCTTTTTTCCCAAAAAAAGTTCAGAGGAGGCACAAATAAAGCACACATACTTGTGGAGTTTTTGTGCCTTGCTAGATCAGCTAGTGCACTTCCAGTTCCCCTGCAGGTCATGCAAACATAAACAGTCCTAAAAGAGGAAAGCAAGAGAAAAGAAGAAACAGAAGCTCAAGCTAAGTTTTGTTTTGCTCCCAATAGCTCACTTCCACATGTGGGAAGTGAGTAAGCTAGATAATTTCTTTTATAGCCTGCAATTCTAGTACCAGCTACATAGCAGAAAGAAATAACATGTTGGTGAATAAGCAGCATCAGAAATTAGAGGCAATTTAAAACGTTTTCTCTTCAGGGAATAAAAGCACTTTGGATCAGTAGGGAAGGGCACCCAGAATCCAAAATCGGCTAAGGCACAGTGAGACTGAAGGGCATTTTATGGGTTAGGTGCTAAAGGATCAGTTTTTTTGCAATGTTAAATGTGCACAGTCTGTACAGTTTCTGTGCTGCCTTCACTGCAGATGGTTCTTGCTCTGACTGTGATCAGCCCTTGTGACCCCTGCAGGCAGTGGGACTCAGCCTTCTCATGCCTATGGGAATGTACCTCGTTGCTACCTGCTAGGTAGGCCAAGAAATAGAAACATAAATAGAAAGAGATAGAGTTTAGGAAAATTAATTCAGTGAGATGAGAGTCATTTTAATGGAGGAGGTGATTTTTTTTGGGGGGGGTGAGGGTTGTGTGAGGTTCTTTTTTTTTTTTTTTTCTTCATTATTTGGCATTTGTGTGCTGCAGAGCAGCAGAGCATATCTGGGATGTGACGCTCTGTGGTAAGTGCTTCATCCAGCTGCAATATAAACAGAGCTTTTCATGGCACATTCTAAAGCTGTAACATTAAGGAGAATAATGGACGATGCCTTTTGATATCTTTGTGTAAACGAAGAATTTTATTACAGTGAAATTACCATGTTAATTTATGAAAAGTAAACACAACCAAGTGCAAAACTGATTCAATGTATAACCTAACTTTCCTGGTGCCTAATGAGGTGACAGTGATGGAATCAAAACAAATATCTTTATGTTTCATAAATGTAGGGAAAAATACTTCTGTGTTTAATCACTGCCTGAGTCACTGACAATGCTGGCACACCAACACCACAGGTTTTAAAGTAAATAAAAGTCACTTTGTCTAGTGGCTGAGGATACAGGCGAACTCACTGTGGACCACCATGGATTGTAGGATAACAAGGACGCAGGGAAACAGCAGATAAGGTTCAGAAGCAGTCAGACCATTCTACACTTAAATAATATACTTTCCCCCTGCCATAGTTCCACCATTCCTCTATAAACTATTGCAGAAGCGAAACTGTGCAAAACACTTCACAGTATCTCCTTTGGGACAAAAAATTCCTTTGACTTCCAAAGCTTTTTTTTCTGGAAGAAGACATTGAAACCAGCACACATTGAAGACAAAGTGCTATCACTACCCCTAGCACATTATCCCTCTCAAGCTGGCAAGTTTCTTCCTGTGGTGATATGAACTAGGTGCAGTTCTCTCTGATATGCCAGTTCCCCAGGAAACTGTGATCATGGGAAAACCTCTAAGCCAGGGTGATTCTTCAATAGGAATATTGTCCAGACCTCTCAGGGACAATTTGCATGGATCTTTTTGCTCTTTACATGTACTCTCTCAGAGGCTCAAGAGGTGTATACATATTTGCTGTTTACAGACATTTGGGATTTAAGTGTCTACAGAAATGTGATTTACAGGTTATTTTGTGCTGATGTGTTCCCCCATTAAGAGTGCCTGAGGATGGGACTCCACCACAGCTGCACACTAAAGAGTGCTTCAGTGCACAGATAGGAGCTGGCAAACTTGGTTCTCTACAACCAGTTCCAGTCCAAGTCACACTAATAAGAGTAATGCAATGTAATGAGAAAGTCAATACCATATCCATGGGTAAACTACATCTGGCTAAATTTGTTACGGGTCCGAGAGATGTGACATGGAATGAGTTTAACTTTTGTGTCTGTGGATTAGATCTTTATATTTTTAAAAACTGGAGAGCAGCCATTTGTGTCCCCTACACCTTACAAGCTCTTCCTGGGAAAAAAGACAGAAAGCACGGCCTCCCTTAGAAACACTCCTTTTTCCTCTCTTGTTTCACAATAGAAATATTTGCGGTGAAAGTCACTTTTTTGATATGCAGAAACTCAACAGAGAAACTTGGGGATCCCTGGCAGAGCTGGGTATACTAATTCCAGTTGCCCTCTACACATCCAAAGATTAGTATTCTACCAAGAACACTCAGTTGGCAATGACAAAAATAAAGCTGTGAAAGAATCCATTGTCACTGTTCATACGTTTCTTAGCCTGATTAGGGGAACCCATGGTGTTGGCGAGATGCTAACAAACAGTCAGGCCCTTGGACTCAGCCTCCTCTGGAGCTGCCAAGACATAATCACTCTAACATCCTGGACAGCCTAACCCTGCCTCCTTTTTAATAAACTCCTATATAGGAGACCATTTATAGATAAAATAAAGGAAAATTATTGTGCTCACTTCATATTCCTGAAGAAGGAAAAAGAAGCAAAGTAAATTAAGTCCAATTTGCATGGACTTTTGAGCACGCACAGTTTTGGATATAAGCTATGGAACAGACATAGAATGTTGTAGCCTTTACAGTCAATATTTTATTAAATTTTTCCTTGTAAATTTTGCTCTGTCTTTATTGCATTCATTCAATAATGGGAAAACTTTCCTGTAGCTAATTCTATGCCTTGAAATTTCCCTTCTTGTTAACCTGTGACTGCAGTCTAATGCATAGAGTGTCTGCCATACGATACAATAAGGGTAGACTCAGGTACCAAGGTGACTGTTCTTTATTAAAATGCATTTTATATGCTCAGTTTCGAACTGATGACTGCATTTGCAACACCTAATTGCCACCAGTATCTACAAATAGTTTACATTTAATGAAAATATCCAACTAAGGTCCCTTATTTCAGTTGAGCAGCAGGTTGTATTATGCCATGTAAAATCCCATTTTATGAAATTTCATAGAAATACAGATATAACTTTGTGCTCCCCATTCTTGTTTGAGCTTTATAGTGCAGGGCTTTATTAATTTTTTCATGGTAAGTCTCAAAATATTTCTGTTGCATCAGAGAACTAGGCAGCTCCATTGTGGCTAATTTAACACCTGTAAATTGCCATGGGTACCAACAAAACACTTTCTAGCTTTATAAGGCAAGTATCTATTTCATATTTTAAAATAGTGGTGGATTTGGATCCAGTGGCTGTATCTTTTATTAAAAATTCTATTAACTTTATTCATCAACACACCATCAGGGAGATCACTAGCAGCACACAACTTTAAGGCCAGGAGGTAATCACTTCAGCCAGCCAAGGCTGACCTTCTTTATACTCTACCACATGGGTCCTCACCTAATAATGGCTGAATTGGATTTTTTTTTTGAAAGATCCAAACCACTTTTACTGCTTACCAGAGCAAAGAAGTAAAAACAGTTGAGCTATTTGAAGCCTTGCTCTAAACAAAGAGCAGAGAGAACTATGTCATCTTTGGTTCTGTCTGTCACTCCACAGCTTCATCAGACATGATTTTTGATAAAACCTAACGATGACCTGAAAGTTGTCTTACTTGTGTGTAGCCACATTCTCCAGCACTCAACTATACTGCTAATGCAGTTTTGGACTTGTTTAAGGTGAAGAGCCTTGTCTGCATCAGGTATGAAATGGCAGGGTATTTACAGCCACGCCGTTCAGTCTGCTGCCTAAGGAAAGGCATTACTCATGGAGTTTAACTCACCTTATAAAGCAAAATCAATTCATAGCAACACAAATCAAAGACTTTAAAATGCAAAGGACAGGAAGAGGCCGTAAAACTAGAATTTGTAATGCTCAAGGATATTCTTTATATCTCTGCAATGTGAATGTGATGTCTGAGATAAGTGATGTCTGAGATAAGAGCCTACCCAGTTTACAGAGACCAGGCTGAAACTCACCATCTGGGAGAGGTGAACCCGAAGGGTCTCAGTTTCATCCTTATTCAGCATGAATTATACCACAAGAAGACAATGAAGCTCCATAACTTTCAGGGACAGAGAGTCTGCCTCCATCTCTTAAGCAAACAGTTAAAAAACTCCCAATGGTATAACTGCCAATATAAAAGCTTTCCTAATTTAGTAACTTAAATAGCTTTGGGTCAAATTCTGGGTTACATCTTGGTAACACTACCAGTTGAGTTAATTCCTCAGGGGGCACTTGATATGAAGACAACTGTTGAGAGGGCACAAAGAATGCCTGGAAAGACAAAACAACTGTGTCAAACCCCCCAACCTCTACTTTGTGCTTTGGCTGCTTTTCTTGGACAGTTTTACATCTCTGTGAGTACTCATACACACAGTCCAGCTTCTCCTTCCAAAAGTTAGTAGTGTCACTCTAGAGTCAACTATCCTGCTGTACCTGACTGTGGGAGTTGCAGGGTGTAGACAAAGCATCCCAGAGCACCTTGACCAGGGAATGGGAGAACATGCAAGGAGCAGATAGCACTCTACACAGAAACACGTGCCAAATGCTTTGAGTTTTCCAGGGGCATCAGTAAAAGGGAAACCTGACTTGAACTTACATGGGCTGGGAGAGCTTGGCTCTGGATCAGTCTTGTCCCATTATGCTTGGTTTTATGGTTTCTCTGTCAGACAAGCAACTTTGGCAGTGTGGAAACCCTATGGATATTGGGTAAATTTGACACTACTCTTTTAACACAGCTAGAAGTTTCACATGAAAAATGCAAAAATTTTGCAAATTGCCCACTAGAAGAAGGCTGTAACATAGCCAGATATGTTCACGTCACCCTTCTGATTTAGTGGGAATTGGTCAGAAAGGTCTCGTGAAAGATATCCAACACTTTCAGACTGAAAAAAAATTGAAAAAAAAAAGAAGGAAAAAGGAAAAGAGATTGGAACACGCTGAAAGAAGAAATGAGAATGTGGGAATACAACTGCACTTGTCTTTGATCATTAATCCAGTAGGAGTATTACTTATGTTTATATTTGTGACAAGATTGTGGGATTTCCTTTTTATCAAGTCCCTTCAAAAATAGAAGGAGTCTGTGACATAACAAATTGGTGATTCTAATTCAGATGAGGAAGGCCTCCTTACATGCACTGTATCTATCTTGGCAATCCTGAATGGAAAATTAAAAAGACACGTTTAATAGACACATAAGACACTTTCAGGTCCCATGTATCAAAGCAAGACTGGATCTGGAAGCACATGTATAATATCAGCTCTATGTAACACCCAGGGTAATTTCACTCATTCTTACTCAGAAAGAAAGAAAGAAAAAAAAAACCCAAACTCCTTGGTCCCTGTCAAAAGACAGAAAAACATCCTTTATTTAGGAGTGCTCAGAATACATCCATAGAACAAATCTTGGTGTCAAGGTGTTTTAGTCATCTCACTTCTTTCTACGCTTCCTCTCTTGTTTTTTATTTCTTCTTCCTTGCTTTAATTGTTGCTCTGCCTCTTCCTTTTTCTGGGCACTGAGTGTCTCTCTGACTCAAGGAACTCACGTGGAGAGTTCAACTTCTCACAAATCTGCCTCTTTTGAAATATTTACATTGACAAAATATCTTTTCTGTTCTTAGGAAAACCAAACTTAATACCGATGGAAATCTGAAAAGCTTTTGTTTTGGAGAGTCAGTAAGGTTAGGTGTGCTGACAGGCAATAAATATGCATTTTCACCCTATTTTTTTTCAAAAAAAATCCTTGAAAGAAGGTGATGATAGACTATGCAATAGAAATTCTTAAGAGCGGGCACATCATTACCTTGCTACATTCTCTGCGACAGTTTGGAGACACTAGTGGCTTTTTAATTGTAAATATTTTTCCTTTACATATATAGAAATATTTAATTTTTTTTTTAAAAAAAGTATTACAAAAAAAAAAAACCCAACACAAAAATTCCATCAGGACAACAAAAACCGCGCAAGGATTCTAAGCCGACTTTCGCGAACAGGGGAAGCCGAGATGCGAAATTGCTTAAGACGATGGAGCGGGGCAGTGGGAGCCGATGGAGATGCAGAGAGGGAGGGGAGGGCAGGGCTGGAGGGTCTGGGGGCGGCCCCGCAGCCACCAGGGGTCAGCCGAGACCTCCCCAAATTGCTGCCTGGCCGGGGAATGGCTGGGATAAAGCGTCCCTCAGACCTGGAAAGGTGCTAAATGTTTCCGGCAGGTGATTTCTCAGGCTGTTACGGGCTCGGGGAATTGACGCGTCCTTTTTATTCCCGCTGTAATTATGCAGCGATTAATGAGCTGAATGTATCCACCCGCAAAGGTTTTGGTGACTCAACGTAACTTCAATTGATACGGAGAGCACGGCAAGGTTTATTTTTAATCTCTGTAATTCCCAAGAGAGAGTGTATTTCAGGCTGCTCCTTTGGGCAAATCAATCCCACCAGCCAGCAAATTGTTTGTGTGGGGGATGCGTCTCTGTGTCCAAAAACTAACCCACAAACTATGGATATAATGGGTCAAAAAAGTTATCCAGAAATTACGGATGTGGAGGCACCAGGTGCCAAATTTGCTTTTTCAAAATTCAGTTCACATATAGCTCACTTTGTTTCAGATCAAATGCTTCGCTGAACTAAAACTAAAAAAGAAACACAGCTAGCCAAACACCCCGAGATCCCAACCCTACAATAACAAGCCAGAACACACACACAATAGAGAAGAAAAGCTTCTGCAGCAGCAAGGAAACAGACTCCAGTCTCAAGCTTCCAGGGGGGTTAAAACAACAGCGACTTAAACGTGCAACTTTGCATAATAGGAAAATATCTCGGTCTTTTATTCCATGAGTGAAGAGCGGCAGAATCAGAGCACAGGAATTGGGGATGGTAACTGAAACGGCATTAAACCCTTGGGGTTCTTTGCATATGCAGACAGGAGTTTGCCAATGCTAATTTAAGGAGAGGAGCTGAAATTGGGAAGAATGCTTATGCACACACACAAGAGCCTAGGAAAGTCCCTGAGACTGAAAAAAATAAACCAGCATGTATTTGAACACTTTCCCGAACCAGGGCCACTGTCTGTGGTAATAATTAGAACATTTTAATAATTAGGCTATTTTAATTAATATTCAGCTGGTTTTGTTTTTCATGGAAAGAAAATATACACTTATAAATATATCCCCACATAAACTTTTTTCCCTTACACAAATAATTGGTTTTGAGGTTGGGTTTTTTTCCTAAGAAGTTTTTATCAGAACAAGTAATAAAATGGTACAGATAATGCTTGTTAGGATAAATCAAATTTAAAAAAAAAAATCAAATGTAACATAAAAATTTTTTTTCCCGAATTTTCTGATCAGCTTTAGAATTGCTTCACTTGGAAAAAACAATTCATTGACACATTTTACCATTATTTAGAACATTTATATATTCCCTTCTGCTGAGATACAAACTATTCTTATAATTAAATACAACAGCACTGTAAATATAATAAGACATCTGCAAGATAATGAATTTTTCCACGTTCACCCTTTTTTCCTGTTCTCAGTTATAATGAGTACTTATTCTGAATAGAACATTGCTTGCTATATAACTTGTTTGTACAGGATGAAGTAATATCATATCTATCTAAAGCACAGTTATAGCTTTATTCTGTCTCAACTAGAAAGCCAGTCATATAATTGTTGTAGAACTATTTACTTCAATGTTAGAGACAACAAAGGATGACCTCTGGATTATGAACTTCTTTGTTTGTAAGTGCTCATAAAATGACTCTAATTCAGAAATATTTCTGCCTCTTCCTTAGGAGCAATGATTGTGATCTAAGCTTGAGTCACACAACGCCATATCCAGAATTTCTCAACATGAAGAGGACTGGAAAAAAATTCACAGCCATAATTCTATCAATGTAGCCATTGCCAATGTAAAAATGAGGTTAGATGGATCAGGCACTCGCCTGCCAAGACTGGGCATAAATTCAAACCCTACGACATTAAGTAGATTGAATAGTGGGGCAACATCACTTGTCAAAAGTTACATTCAGTTCACTGTAAAATTTGCAAATTCAGACTTCTTCCAACAGCCATTCCCCATTTGGCATATACATATGTGTGTAGATGTTTATGTGCTACACAGCTATAGAAGTAAAGGCAGTGAATACCTTCTTTCAAATTTCCAGAAGTAGAACACAACCTTCAGGTTTCTTGACCCTGCAGAAAGTCTAGCAGGCAAGACTTTGAAACATTACTCAATTCCTCTAATATCCTTGGAGCACTGCTATAAAACTGATTCTAGTAACAATGTTAAGGAACCAGGTTCTAGACTGTATTTTTCTAGAAGAGGCTAAGCCAGGTCAATGGAGTTGTGCCGACTAATACTGGCATGAGGGTTGACTCAAATACATTCCCAATCAGACTGCTATTTTTTTATACAGACAGAGCTTTTTTTCCATCAAAGGCAAGGGACATGACCAGAATACTTTTAGAAGGATATGTTTCATGGGAAGTTTCAAGACTTTACTGGGGATTGTTTTTTGCATAAGAAATTGTTCAAAATTGAGGAACTTTTTGAATAAAATTAAGCAGATTGTATTTTGGAGGACTGGAGCCAGAGTAGCAACTGGTGTCAGAGCAAGGCTTCAAGAAGACTGCTGTGCACAGGGTTTGTAACAGGGTTCAGAGGCAGCTGAACGGTTGAAGAAGAAAGTTTGTTTTTCTTATTTTAACTGCTTGGTCCCAGCAGTACTGAGAGGGTAGAGCATGTCCTACCTGCTGCCTGCCATGTGCCTCTATCCCCAAACACACTACCAGACACGTCATTCGTTACTGGCAAAAATGATGAGATTTTTCTTCTACCGGAGAACTCCACTGGCTCTTCTCCACATTACTCTGCTTCCAACTCCCTTACACCTACCCTCTCAGATCTCAGCTCTCTTAACCCTTTCTTCTACACCCAGAACTGCTCCTGTTCCTTGTACTATTCCCCTGTGGTTACAGCTTATTGCAAACAGGAGGTGGTGAGAAAAGAGATGCTGGAAACGCACCTCTGAAGCTTTCAAAGATAAAAAAATCCATTTGAGGTCTGAAGTGGAAAATTTCAGCCAGTTCTTTCTTTTTTGCTCAAGGCAACAGCTCAGCTGACCCAAAACTTTCAGGAGGCCAGAGAAGTGCACAGTTATATGACAGCAATGCACACACACACAAATATAAAGACATATACATGTGTGTGTGTATTTTTAAGAAAAACTGCTGCCTTACTTCTCTCCCTCCCTTGGCTGTGTCAGTGCTCCCAGCTGTGTTCCCCAGACAAGCTCTGTTTCAGACTGACCTCTGCTTCCCATCATCCCAACAAATAGACCCTGCCTCTGAGGGGCTAGGGTAAGGAGTTGTGCCTCTCTCCAGAGAATCTGAATGTTAGGAAAGGAAGCTGGCAGCATTTAAAGACACCATTCGGAGGGTTGATGCGTGAGTCCCTAACAAAGGGGGCACCTCAGTGCATATGTAGCTATTATGCTGGTGGCATGTTTCTTGTATTATGATTGCTGCCCAAGACTCCCAAAAAGAGATCTATACTTCTACAGACAACCAGTAAATTACCAAGAGCTAAACTATGGGGATCAAAGGCATACAGCATCCATGTGTGCGTGGTTGTTCAGACAGACAGCAAAGCCACGATGCTACTGGAGCATGAAGCAACTCCAGGGGACTGAGCATCTGTCAGTGCAACAGGTTGGGAGGCTCTGCCAGGCAATCAGATGTTGTTGTTGGGGAAATATACCCTGTACAGCTCAACATCTGGGATTCATGACTGCCACTGAAATGGTGGAAAGCACTGGGATATGGTGGATAAAAGGCTTTTGGGGCTGTACCCCACCCGTCTTTTCAATTTATTGAGAAACATTCTTGGAAAGTCAGGGTGCTAGAAAGGATAAGTCTTGTAACACAACTGAAGAATAGCTTAAGTGTGTTATTTATATATTTACAAAAACATATGTCTCTTATTAGGACTTTTTATTATGAGAGCATTGTTTGAGAGCTGGGAAATATATACTGAAATTAAACCACTCACTACTATTTATATTGCATTTATAGTATGATGTATATGTGCAAGGGGGGAGTTTTCCTATAGATGACAAGTCTGTGTCTGAACCAACTTCTAGTTCCATCTGGGCAAAACTCCCATTAACATTATTAGGAGAAGAATCTGACCTGGTGAGAGTCAGTAAGACTTCCCCTGAGCTCAGCAGGCCCTGAGTAAAGTCCAAAGGATGACTCAGCTCATGGAAGCTACTTCAAATCCATTTTTTCTGAAAAAGGTCTGATTTTTAAAAGCATTCTACATTTGATGTTACTATTGAATTTTCCTTCAAGGAGTTCTCAGCAACCCTAGAAGTCTCTCAGGCTCAAACTGAACCAAGTATATAGAAAACAACAACTCGATTTAAAAAAAGCCCATAACACCATCTAAAAATCTTAATATTCCTTCCCTGTTCACCCAAGTGCCCCACCACATGCTGAAGTGCTTTGCTAGGAATTGGATGTGTCTAATGCCAAGTATGTCTCACGTGCTTTGGTGGTTGATGCTCAAGCTGAGCTCCCAGAAGGTGAAGCCCACGTCTCCAAGGTGGGCATGGTACTATAGGTAGTGTCCCAGCCTCAGTTCCTGAATGATGTTGCAAAGACCTCTGGAACCACATGAACCCAGACAAACTTCTCAAGCCTGCAAGTGCTACTGCAGCACAAGAATGGGGCAGCAAGCTGTCTGCCCTGCAACAGCTTGATTTTGTATTAACTTAAACAAAAGAGGGGGTTATGTATAAGTAAATAAATAAACAAGTGTGTGTGTGAGGGTAGGAAAAAAGTCAGGTTTTTATTTATGTTTTACCCAAGACAGTTCATATTAATTCAAATAGCCTGCGTCTTTTTAATATGAGAGCTGAAATTAAAACAAGCACAATCCTAAGAATGATTTCAGAGGATTAGTACCTTAAACAGGAACTAGGTAAATAGCACTGGAGTATTGACTAAGATATTTGCCATGAGTATTTAGACAGTTGGCAGCTGACAAACCACAGGCAGGTAGAAATTCTTGCTGGCAGAAATAGAGAACACTGAGACCCGCCAATCTCTAGCTTTTGTGTTATAGCTCCTGAACTGCTAGGTTTTTATGAAGCACCATAGGTTCTAAGAGGTATTCTAGGATAAAACAGCAGTGTTTCATGAAGAGATGTCTTAAATTCTAAGGTTAGACTAGAGACTACCACACAGGATGCATTATTTCACCTGCACTGCCCTGGACATAGTAGGGACCTTCAATGCATCCTCCTTTGTAACTTCAAATAGAGAGGCATACACTCTAATCAAAATTATAAATAATTATTATTTAAAAAACAATAATAGTTTCTATTCATTAGTTCAACAATTTTCTCAAACTGGCACATTGAAAATTTCTGTCTCATGTCTTATTTAAGCTAGTAACATGTTTTATGTGGCCATTCTTCCAGATCTTATGGTTACATTTCCACACTCTTTAAAATTACTCTTCTGACTCATAAGTTTCAAAGGAAGCTTGAGCAGCAGGAAAAAGAAATTTAAAATAGTTCCCTTTAGAGGCATTCAAATATATTAGAATTTAAAAAAAAAAGCAGTGAGTTTTCCAAGTTGTGCCTCTAGACCTTGATGTATTTCAGGCCTTCAGATGGTTTCCACACAATGCTTGTCAAGTTTTCAAATTATTAGAATCTGAATTGAGAGCAACTTTAAATTAGGGTGTATAATAGGCTCTATAAAGTAAGTTAGTCTTCTTCCTTTAAACCCAAAACTGCTTTGGTCTCTGCAATCTGTGCTTGGAAAACATTCCGGGCAAGATGCACTTGGCTCATGCTTTAGCCACGTATCGTACAAGCAGACATCACACAAGCCCCTCTTGTATAACCAGAACTCCTAATAGCCTTCAGCTTTCAAAACACTAACCTCTAGTGAGGGAGCAAAAGGAGCTGCCCTACTTGTGTGGAGTGAACCTAATATAAACACTCAGGAACAGCTTTGATACCTTCTGGTTTACGGACACTGACAGCACGGATGAAAAAAATATGCATTGAAACTTTATTCATGATGCAGCCCTGATTTTGAGAACTTTATTGAGGAGGATGGAAGGTAGTATAAGTGCTTTTGGTTTGCTTTCTGGGAATGGAGAATGAATGCTGAAGTCTGATTTTGTTAAATGGGGATTTATGCTATTCAGGAGTGATGTTTGCACTAGAACCTCATGATGTTTGAGTTCCAGCACAGGCTTAATGACCCATATTCATAGAAAACTCTGAGTATACAATACCAGCCAAGCAGCCAGCCTTGGTGCTCACCTATCCCCTCCACAGACTGGGGTTATAATTGAAGACAACACAAAAATATTGCTTCTGTTCCTGTTTCCAAACATTTTCAAGGATTCCAGACACACAACAACAGGACCATGAAGGCACCAAGATGAATTCATGAGGACACAGAGTACAACAAACCATATAATTGGGCAATGGCTTCAGGAAAAGTTTTGTTCATATAGGCAGTAGTCATTATTCCACGGGTTCTTAAAAAAACACCCCAAAACCCCATAAACAAAGCAATGGAGATGGTATGGCACTTTGTTTTGAAGTACCACAGAATATCCCGCAAAATAAGCAGCCTTTAGACTGCTGACAGGCAACTCAAAATATGCCAGCCAGTTCTGAACAAAGGCAGAAAGGTTAGACCTGTTACAGAATATAGCTACTGCTTTAAGGTTAGTCCCTCAGAAACCCCCTCTGTTGACCTAATTATTCTGCTTCCACTGAAGCTGATCAGAGAAGCTAAATGTAATTTTACCCTCTGAAAATCCCATCCATTGTGGCCACATTTCACAAAAACGATTTTGCTCTTTATGCCAAGGCATCTGCACAGAGCTAAGGGACTCCAATACTGGACAAGCTGAAACACATTTATTTTATTTATATTAAACCTACCACATAACATCTGGGCTTAATGTAGAAGCACATCATAGCAGACAAAAACACTGAAATCAGAAAATGGCCCCTAATCTAACCTAGCACCTTCCCCTACACATAAATAAATTCACCATTTACAAAAAGGCCAGGTTAGAGAAATGAGTGTAAATGTCCTCCGCTGTGTTTGTCAAGCCCAAACTTTTCAAGCCTTTGGAAATTTGTGGCCAAAGGGCAACACTATTATCAGCCACAGTGCTTTCCTGCAAAACACCAAGCTTAGGATTTCACTCCACAATTTCTGTAGGAAATGTAATCACTTGTGGTAGAAATAGAGAGTTCAAGACTTTGCAGTGATTAATTGCACTGTTATAAAAATATTTGTCTTGAAATGAAGATACAAAGCAAAGAACTTGTGCATTACAGGTTGCAAGGAGCCTTAACACTCTTTCTCTTCTTTTTTCAACTTGCCACTTTTATGATTGACCCATTCAAAAAGTCAATCAGCAAAGAACACACCTACTGTGCCTGGTGACGTGGTAAGATGTTTTTGTTAAATGTACAAGCTGTTTCCTACCTGCTCTTCTTGGATGTTTATATTTAAAAGGAAGAAAAAAAGGCAAAATGAGAAATAGTTTCAAAATTGCTCTCTCTCAGTGAGAGAAACTGATTTTGCTGCCCATTTTCTGACAGAAAAATAAAATATTTTTGATTTATGCATTCCACAGCTGTTTAACTGTGTTGCTAGTATTGCTCATTGCAGAACTATGAAGTGCTTCATGTGATTTAGCCATCATGACCTAAACATGTTCCTCTTTATGAAAGACATCAGCATGGGGCTGATTTGGAGTAAAAAAATCTTCTGTTGTGCTTTTTTGAACTGATGTGTCTGGGTTTTTTTATTTGCTCTGGGTTTTTTTTTTTTGTTGTTTGTTTGTTTTAACAATAGCTAATAGAAATGACAAAAGACATAAAAACCCCAAACCAAAACCCAAACCCAAGGAACTAGAAGTAATAAAACCAACTGAGATTAACATACAGATTCAGGTCAGTCAGGTTGGTCTCAGATGTAACTGGCTTCCCAAGATTTCAAATAGACTTGAAGGCTGAATTCTGTGGAATTGGAATCTTTGGTGGTATAAACCAGACTTTCACTTACTTTTATTCCCTTATAAATTGCTACAGTTGATTAAAGTATATTTCAGGCTTCCCAAACGATTCCAATTCTTTTCCAGTTTCTTTGTTTTCATGGAATGTTCTTTATGGGAATGCCAAACCTCAAAGTATACCCCAAATCAGCTGATTCAGGCAGCTTTTAAACATTTCTTTGGGTCCAGGTCTGTGAAGTCCTCAGCGTTTATCTGCAGCTCACTCTAAGGCTTCACTAACCACATGTTGGGGGCACCAAGAGATTGAATAGTCAAGCCTGTATTTCTGGTACTGCAGTGGAGTGGAAGGCACAGTTTAAACCCCAAGAACAAACCCTCAGAAAAGAACCTCAATTACCTTCAGATGCATACGAGTAACTCTTTGGTTCCAATAAGTACCAAGCCTGTGCATGTGCTTTAGGTCATTATGAATACACTACCAGACTAAGACGCTGGCAGATTTACATGCTGGATGCAATTCTGCTTTTTGGTAGAAGGTGAAGATGGACATCTCTGATTTTGCAAACAGCAGCTATTCTATAAACACAGGAACAGCTTTTCTCAAGATGCATTCTGGATAATAGGGGGAAACCTCAGATCTGCAACGTTCCTAGTTTTCTATAAGATGGCATTCATTCATTGGAACCTATAAATCAATGGTATGACAGCTCTGCTTTGCCTGAATGATGAAAGAAGATTGATATTCCTAAATTCCATTTTAATAGAGTGAAATTGCTATAGGCTGTTCTGAGGTATGAATATATTTCTGAATTGAGATCTTAAAGACACTTTGGCAATGCCAGAAAAAAAAATACCACAATTAAAGGGAAAAATTTAAAAATACTTTGAATATTTTATCATTCCAGCTCCAGAGACATTAAATTTGACTCTGTTTTTATTTCAATATTTGAAAAATATTACTGAAATATTTAATGCTGGGTAAATTATTGCAGTAACTTAATAATGCAACTTTGACAAAAATTACATGGCATGGTTGAAAAGAGAGGGAGGTTAATTGTTGTTTTACATTAACTCTGATTCATTTTCCCCCAGATTTCTACAAAGGTCTGCTGGCATGACACAGAAGGATTTTAAAAGTGAAAAGAAATCAGATAAAGATTAGCAAAGATTAAATTATCTACAGTAAACCTTTAAAGCAGGAAAAACTTATTTGTGCTGGATTTCAGTGTTATGTAAAGACTGATAAATAAATCAGGTCCAGAGAATATTCCTATCCTGGAGGTCAATCTGACTACATTTACAACCCCACCACCCCACCTTTGTCCTATACACTGTGCAATGGTGGCCCAAAGACACAGGTACAATTTTAGCGTGTTTTTTTCAGTCCAGCACACCTTAAATAATGTTCAGGCTAACCAGAAGGATATTCTCATAGTCTGATGTATATGTTTCATGAGGACACTGATGCTGGAAGGTGCAAAGTCTGCTGAACCTCAAAAGTCTGGCCTGGGAAGAGGCATCTAAACTTGTTCCAGTCTTATCTATATTCCATATTGAACCTGATTTCTGCTCCCTGGTTTCCTTGTGCCAGGACTACGTATTACCTTAGAGAGCACCACTCAGCACAGGTCAAAACAACCAGGCAACATACTCAAAGCTAGGCAGCATGAATGCTCAAACACACTCCCTGGACCAATTCTGTTTAGCAACAGAAACAAAGCCCAAATGATTAAAGCAGCTTTGCCACACCCACCAGAACTGTGGGTTGTGATAAAGGTCAAAACACCATTTATAGAATGCAAACTTGGCTTTTTCAGCCATCTTTTTATAATTACAGCCCACTTTTGAGGAAGGCACAACTAATTGTGTGTGAAGGAGGCCACGTGCTCTGGAGTGAGGAGAAGGAAAGGGGCCACAATATTGTCCTGCCCTGCTCTGACGTGGCTTCTGCCACAATTTCTCCACCTGTAAATGCAGGTGATAGTCCTTTCTAAAGAGATTGCAGAAGGGGGTGCGACGGTTTCATGATGTAAAGAATGACATCATAAAAAAACAAAGTGCTAGCGCTTTTAACATTAAAATAGTATTTGTTATCAGGGATAAAATTTAAAAAGGTCATAATTTGCTTTCTGTAAATGCTGTAATTAGGATCCTCTTGGCTTTTAGTTCATATATGGAGCAGCCTTTTATCACTTGAGAGAGAAGGTGGACTTTCTATTGACCCTATTTTTATGTGTATATCTCTATCTTATAACATTCAAACTTTCTCTCTTTTTTGAATACCAGGTGAGCCAGTAGTGCCTCATCTAAAAAGCCATTCTTTGCTTTTTGTTACATCTCATTAGCATGAAAATGCCTGAATAGTCACCAAATAGTACTTAAATTGCAGGAGGAAAGTTTGAGAGCTCAGGTGGGAAGAAAGACCAAAATGGGAAAATGACCCTTGGAGAATTAAGGCATATCACATTGGTTCACAGTTTTGAAAGGTATTTAAACTCATAGCTCAAATCAAATTAAATCAATCCATTTAAAATAAAAAAAAAAGTTAGGATTTTCACAACTAAGCTTAGATCCTAAATCCAGATATGAGTTCCAAAATAAGTCTTGATTTTTTTCCACATTAACTGAGGTTAGTAGGAGTTATGCCACTGTAAATAAAAGAATTTCACAAAAATTCTGTATGTTGTGGTTAAATACACAGTTATTCCCTATAATTAGGGGCAATTCCTTACAATGAATAACACCTGTAAGGAAATAGAAAGAGGCTGCTTAAAATAAGTCAGAGCTGAATTATCCTTAGTGCTGTTAAAATATAATGGTAGTAGTCCTTTGTTCCATTCATAATATATCTTTTCAGCTTAAAAATGAATACTAAAAGAACAACTATATTGAAAAAAATATAATGTTTAAACCAGATGTGATACATTTTCACTGTGGTCAGAAAAAGGTTTGCTAATAAATTGGCTAAAAGTATGAATTTGGCTACTATTACAGCTTTTAGTTCAGAAATATCTTCTATTCCAGTTATTTACAAATAAGTTTGTCCTGTCAGAATTTTTGTTTGTTTGTTTGTTTTTTGAGAAGTCTAAGGTCAGCAGTTTTATCCCCCCTAAACTGAACGAGCTGAAAAGTGGTAAAATGTAATTTTCTCCTGAATGTGGACTAGGTAGCACCTCCTGCCTACCTTCCTTCTTGTTCATCTGGAGGGCTTTGACTTGCAGATTTCGTGGGACTCCACATTCTGGACTTCCTGAGCTCCTCCCATGGAAAAAGTTGTGTCCATGGAGGCATCATAAATATTGCATAATACACCTTCTGGGAACTTCCATCACAATACAGCCTGTTAGGGGGATGCAGACACACCTCCTCACTTCTGATCACCGAGTGGGAAGAAAGAGGATCTGAAGACTTGTGAAGTCAGAACAAGCTGCTGCAGGCACAACTGTTCCCTCTTTCTACCTCAGTGGTCTGTAATTTCTGAGAGACACCTTCTACCACCCCATGACCTGGAGCATGGGCCAGACCAGCCTCTTTGGGAAGTCTCAGTGCTGAGTTTGGTGAGGGTTTCCAGGACCATGAATGCTTGGGTTGCCCCTTGGTGCAGTTTGGGCTTATCATGCCAAGTTACAAGCTGGTGGAGGCCTGCAGATATGGCAACTGGTGGGACATGCCATGCTTTAGCCTGTCTCCATCCCAGACTGCCCCAGATAATGAGGGGCTATTGAGGTGAACCTCACACATCACCTTCTGCCCAGTTCTATCCAGTGGTGGAACAGTCTCCCCCTCCAGCAGTTTTATCCATAATGATCAGGGGTTTTCTTCAAAGAAATGGTTGCCAAAACCCTTTCTCATCATCCAAGTAGCTCAACAAATAATGTCTGACTCATAACTAACCCAACCCATTTATTTTGCTTTTAAGTGGTGTGACCAGCTCTAAGAGTCTACTATTTGCTCTGTCTCACAGTTCAGTGATAAGACAACCTATTAGGGCTGTATTCTCAAAATGTAAACTTTTGTATTTCATTTATAAGAACAGCACAAAAATCTTCTAGCAGTTCAAACTTCTTGCGCTTTCACGCCTGTGAATTGTTCTCTAATCCTCCTGTTATGAATGACCAAACAGGAGCAATAAATTGAAATTCTTTCTAACTCTTGTTATTTTATATATCTTAAACTGTTCCCTTTTAAAACTTGAGATACAATTTTTACACTGTCCCTTCCCATGTGGAATATAATGCAGCTCTCAGAACATTTTGGCAGCATTTTGGTTACTGACATACAAAGTCCACCAAGTGAGAAGTGTCAGAACATTTTCTGACAATACAGTGGGAAATTTTTGAAATTGTGTCGAGCTAAACCAGAAAAAAAACCCCAATCTTGTTTCATTACTGTGTGTCACAGGATGTTCCAAAATCTGTTGTCCTTTAATGTTTTGTTCTGAGATAACATTCATAGTTCATTAACTCCTATTTCTCATTTTCATCATCATCATGTTAAAGTACAGAGTACATCACAAAATATTCCTTTGTTGGCAGCTTATTTATGGCATTATGATATGGATGGTGTGGCACACTTTAATACTTCGACAAAAAGGTAATATTTAAGACATATATTGTCCTATTATTGAATTTCTCCACTCTGGAAGACTGAAAATTACCAGACAATTCACATTTACAAGTCTGACTTTCTATAATCTGATTTTAAACAATTGGTTCCACTTATTTCTGCATAAATTTCTGCATGTTTCCCTGTGTAACTAACATTCTGATCATGAGAACCATGCTTTTAATATGGGTATTCACTAACATGGTTTAGTAACCAAGACCATTATTTTAGACACTTCTTAAAATTTTATTTTCCAGGGCATTATGAAAAGTTACATGTAGAAGAACATACTGGTTTTAATGTTTCCTTAATTTCAGAGTTTTACTGAAGTTCCTGGTTCTGCGTGCTACTAAATTTAAAATAGCGATGATAATAAAATCTTTAAAAGCTTCCTAGATACATTCAGATGTTTACAGTTTAAAAAAAGTTTCCTTTGAGTGAGATGTAAGATTTTTTTAAGAAAGGATTTCAAAAGAAAAAAAAATATATTGTGGCTGGCCTTTGTTATCCAGATAGGGAAGAAACTAATTCATTGTTTGGACAGGCCATTGAGTAAAAAGTAACTGAATTTTTTCGGGGAGATCAAGTACTTAATACAACACATGATTTGTATCAGCTTTAATTTGTAGGAAACATATAGTGACTTTAAAATAATTTCAAAGTAAATATATTAGAAAGCTTATGGAGATTGTCAAAAGAGATTTTGTTGGGTTTTTTTAAAGTCTACATAGCTACTGTTGCTTCCAAACATCACATGGAATATTTTGCTACTTCAAGCACACAAACTATTGAAAGTAAAAAACATTCTTTATGGAACAAAGCACAATAAATTCTGTAAATACCTAGAAACTGTGTCACTTAGGGAAAAATTGAGTGCAGAGGTTGCAGTTTTATTGTTGATTTGCATAGAACTGTATTTTGCTTAAGACAAAGTTCAGCTGTGTAGTGAGGGAGAAATAAAAGCAGCCCATTTAAGGTGCACACTAGTGGCTTTCACATAAGAGGAAAGAAAGAGGGGAGGGCAAAGAGCAGTGGTGCTGGGTAAGGAGGTGTGTGACTCTTGGGGAGATCACACTGTCCCTGGGGAGGGGATGTGCATCTCTGCCAGCTCTTGCTTCGAAGAGTTGGCTAGGACTGACCTCTGCTAAGAATGAGAGTGACCCCCAAATGCCCCCTCAGGAACCTCCCCTTTCCCTTCTGGGTGGGAGAGGTGTCTTCGGAGCTTTGGTGTTTGCTCCCCCCACCTGTGGAAGAGATGGGTGTGGTGGTGCCTCTATTCCTCAGCTCAGGGTTAGGCAGAGGTCCCAGCTATGCTATTAGGCTGAAATCAGCATTTTTACCTCCTCTTGGGCTTCTAGGGTGGGTGGAGGCTCAGCATCTTTAGGCAGTCCACAGCTGGCCCTGGAAATACCACCTCAGGGTTCAGAGGGACAGGGAGACTTCAAAAGGTAACCTGTCTTGGGAGGTCAGTGCCCAAGCTAGCAGCAGTGAGGGATATCTATTTTGGGAGCTATAACTGGGTATCCTCCAAAGAAACAGTATTGCTTATAATTTCCAAAGGAAAGAAACTACAGGCAGATCAGCAGCAAACCAGTAACCAGCTGTGCCAAGACAACTATCAGTCAGTTTCCCAAAGCAACATTTTTACAATGAAACCAACAAATTGATGAGTTCAAATCCACATTCTGCATCCACCTACCGGCAGTCACTGAGAAAGTCAGAGATATGTAAAACCCTTTATTCCCCTGTCAGAATTTAGGAAGGCTGGTACCCTGCTTCATAATTGGAAGAGAAATGTTGCCAAACAACAGCATCTACCTGAGAGCATGGAACTCCCTGAGCAGAATTGCTACCAACCAGATTAGCCAACCTGTGCTGTAGAAGGAAGTTTGAATCAGCTTTCCAGGATCTAATTTTACAGAGGAACTGAGAAATTACCCTAATTGACATGTGGCAAAGTTGAAGCTCTACCTTCAAAAAAAGTATTGAATAATCCAAGAAGCACCAAGACAACTAACAGCAAAATGGTAGTGCACAAAGAATAAATGCAGACATATCAAAGAGAAAACACTAACAAATCTGAATTAGTACAATTAGATTCACCAGCAGTAGTCAATGTCACCACATGACAGCATTTTGTATTTGGCTAAGACTATAATTGTACTCATATGAGGAAACCCAAAGTGAGGATGAATGAGTAAGAAATCTGTAGTATGCTTTCAAGAGATGCCAAACAGAACAATGTCATAAGAAGGGATTGATTTAGACAACCATACTAACACCCAGAACTATGAATCACTAAGTCTCATATCCCAATAAAGAAATGGAAGATTTAGTAAAACAAATAAATGTAGAAATTGGCATTCACTGAGCAAGTTAACATGTACATGCAAAGATAATTGATACGAGCAAGGCTTTATATCAAGTTTAATTTACCAATTAAAGGAATGCAGCACAGACCCTATTATCAAACTAGGATGCTTTCTCTTGTTCGGCTTCACTATCAATGCCCCTATAAAGACAAAATGTAGAGGAATACAACACATGTATCACATCATTTGACATTACACCAGGAGACTCACAGAAATAGTGAGTGTAATAAAACATAGCTCCTGGGCTTGACAATTTGGTGTACAAGCAAGTACAAAAATTTTGGCCAGGGGTACAAAAAATAATAAAATATATATTTGGAAAAGAAATTATCTGCTGAAAACTCCACACATCCCACCCCAAAAGAAGAAACTCCACAGATATTAACTCCAGCCCACGCAAGAAGTCTAAATGGGTGAACCTAGAAATACAGAAGAGATCTCAAAATATGAAAGGAATTTTTAATGTCACAACAGGCAAAAATGGATTTACCACAGTAAGCTGGATTTGTTCAGAAGTCTGTACCTTAAGAACTACATGGCAGAATTTTGCATTTCCATGTTCATACATGGATCTGAATGCTGAAAATGCATCAGAGATAAAAACGGGTGTCTGTATACTTCTAAAAGCAAATAGACATAGAAGGGAACAAAACTCTGGTACGTGCCAAAATGAATCTGTTAGCTGCACAATGGAAAGTTATCCAGAAAGGTAGGATGAAATTTCTAGGATATCTGTTAAGAATTAATATAGATCATCTGCTACAAGAAGGATCAAAGGGTCAAAAAAACACTACCCAGCACAGGGAAAATTCATGGGGCTTCATAACACAGAGGACAGACAGCAGCCAGAAATAGATGAAATGGCAGGGGTCATGCTCATGCCTGTAACACATCTGAAAGGAATGGTTCACCTGTGATGGAGGGTCAGCTGAGCTAACTAGACTGAACTCTAGTAATTCAAAGCTGCTTTTTGGCACGTTTGGTTCTAAATGAAAGGAGGGAGTAAAAGGAGATTGATAGGGCAATGTCTGTAATTGTGGCCCTTATGACTTCACAGACCAGTGCTGTTAATTCCTTACTCTATGTTAACTCATAACCATGACCATAACTCATAACCAGGTACCAACATCTCCATTCACCAAGAACTCCAGCTCTCCTCTTTGTCCAGCCTTTTATTTTTATTTCTTGCCCATGCTGTTGCCACCTGGGCTATGCATACTCACAGCCAGCAGTGGGCAGTGGGAAAGCTCATCTTCATTCCCTTCCTCAGAGGGAATGGGAAGAATTGTGAATGAGTAACAAGCCAAACAACCGTATCACTCACTAACCACACTGTTCAATAGCAATAGCCCCTCCCAGTGCTTACTTGCATGCAAATTGTGACTGGTTAATGAGAGGACTTTTCAAGCAAAAATCATTAATGCAATCTGACCACCCTTGAGGCTCTTCTTGCAGGACTTGTATTATGAAGCATAGGAGGGAAGAGGATGCTCATTTAAAGCCCCTTTGGAAAAGCAGCTTCAGTTCTACTTCTTCAGAGGGTAATAGAAGGAAAAAGTTCTCACTGCCTCATGGAGAAAGTTCCCACGCTGTGCTTCTTCATGCCCTGGCCACTGCTGCCCAGGAACACCCTACATTTGTGACTCTCGACCTCACCTTCATTCTGACTTTATAATAATATGGTGGTGTGATTACATAAGACACATTCTGGAGTTCCGCAAGGCAACACAAATGACAAACCTGCTCTATTCTTCCCGTTTGGAAAAGTGTGATTGCATCAAATGAAACAATTTGATATTCTGACTAATCTCTAAAATTATGCCTAGAGGTTGGATTTTTGTTTGAGTGACTAGTCTCTAATTTACATGAAAATTCAGGACGACTAGAAGAAAATGAGGTTGTAAAACATGCTAACAGTTTAGCTCATTTCTATGAGAGAAACTTGCCTGTATGATTGCAAAAGAATAACCTGACATGATTTGTCTTTCAAGGACCTACCTCCTTGTGGTCTGAAAACTGAGACAAAATTCAGGCATGGATTGTTTGTCAGTTTGAAAGGATCCCCCCTTAATGTAACAGAGAAAAAGTCTCTCTCTGAGTACTGTGCAGATTCCTGCCCATGTTCTTCACATGCTAACCTGGGATTATCACTTCTATGCTTATATGCTGAGGGACCAAGTAACTCTCTCTACTCTCTTATTTTTACTGGGACTGACCTCCAAACAGAACAGGAAATCTCTTTGTAAGCAGATTCCCATAGCCAGTCCCCTTGCTGTTTAGTCTGTGTTGGATTAAGCAGTGACTTGCTGGCTTCTTTGATTGGCAACTGTAGTACTACAAAAACAAATGTACAGAGCAAATCTCACCAGAAAAGCCTCCCAATCTGCAGACCCTTTCAGCTTTATTTGGACTGAAACTTGATGATAGCTCCCCTAGACAGGAAACACTCACCCCTCCTTTCTAATATGGCACTACCAGGAGGACACATTTTCTCACAGACCAAGTAACAGAGCTGAGAGCAGGAACACCAGAGACCTCCTATAATACATGTCTCAAAATCAAGATGTTTTAAGACACAGAAGCTGGCAACACTGTTTATTTACCTGGCAGTTAATTCTTTGATTGGAAAATCTCATGTTTTATGCCATGCTTGAAACTGGGTGAGACATGGAGGAAGCAAAGCAAAAACATCCCTGGCATTTTAAGCCCATCATATTGTAGAAGCTGAAAGGAGCAGCGAAGCATTTGCCTTGTTTTCTCACTGGACATGACACACTGCTTGTTAATGACACTTTTCCATTCTGTGTCACCAGGAAGGTGGTTTGGACTCTGCCTTTGGAGCTGTAAGAACTCACAGGTAGGTGGAAGAGGCTGTGCAGCATCCAACACTGAGAGAAAATCATACAGTAAGGATACATGAGACAGAAAAGGAGTTGGGTGCATTATCCTGCTATTCTGTAGCACTTCTCCTAAGGCACATGATATTTTTGTGAAGTGACCGCAGGTGGAAAAGTCCAAGAAATTAAATATTTGTTTTTGAGGTCAAATAAGAGATGTCACATAGCTGAGCTAGCATTAAACAAAGGAGCCACCAGCAGGTGTGAAGTGCAAATCCTGTCCTTCTTACACTTGCATCAGGTGCATTTGGCACTACTCTCTAACTTAAACCTTATCAGCCATGCCAGCCAATTGCCCCAGTTGCTTAGAATCATAGAATATCCTGAGCTGGAAGAGACCCATGAGGATCATCGAAGTCCAACTCCTGACCCTGCATAGGTCACCCCAAAAATCACACCATGTGCCTGAGAGCATTGTCCAAATGCTTCTTGAAATTTGGCAGGCTTGGTGCTGGGACCATTTCCTTGGGGAGCTTGTTCTAGTGACCAGTTACCCTCTGGTCCAAACAAAGCCCAATATTAAGTATGCAGCAGAGGTTATCTGTTGGAAAGACATGGATTCACCTCTTGCTGCTACTAGTACAACCATGGTCAAAGAATACATCCAAGTACTGGAAACTATACAGGCAGGTATGTGTATAATTCATCCAAGTCTGGATGGTCACAGAAAATATTTCTCCTGCTGTTTTCTCAGCAGAAAAAAAAATACATCAGAAACTGCTGTGAAATTATGCAGCCATCTACCTATGCACAACAACTTGCCTCCAATGAGCCCTGGTACTTTGAGAAAGATGAATCACAGACTGAGTCAGCAAGGCACTTGCACTCCATCTAGGAATGTTAAATGCTGGTGCCCAGCCATACCTGATCAGGCTAGACAAGGTCCAGACTAAGGTCTCCTACCTAAAAACCCAATTAAGAAAAGACACAAATAAAACTTCTGTGAGACTCTCTAGCTTTTTTGAACTAAAGAAGTGGAGTTTGCCACCTACCACAAAGCAGCAGGGTTTTAAATCCCAGAAGCAGCAGAAGGGCCATAGACTCTTCCTTCTCCCTCCCAGCCATGGCCTGACTTTTTATCTCACTTTCCTTCTGCTGGCACTCTTACTTCAGATCTGAAATTCACTGTCTTCCTGATCTCCAAGGTTTCATTTGACAGAGTGAAAAGCAGGAAGGGGTAAATGTCTCCATCACATTCACATGATCAATATTACTCTGAAGCACATTTCCACACCTGCTTTCATATGATTCACCTGAAGGCTCTCAAAAAGACACCAGAAAAAGTATTCCTGTAGGCAAGCAAGCAGTTGTCTTGTTTTGGTCTACACCTTCTACTGGTGTAGGTACCTACATTAGCTACTTCTTGTGAACCTTTACTCCTGCTCCAGATGGCCATGGGCTGATCTTGCAGATCAGCCACTGAACTTCTGCTGAAAAAGAAAGAAAAAGAGTTAGGCTTCTTAGTTTTCTGGGATTCATGAAGAAAGCCTTTGCTGGAGCTGGTAACAGCTCATCCCCACTGCTCACAACACTTTCTTATGGATGGCTCTGGGGGTGGCTGGATCCCTTCACTGGATGACATAACTTACTAAACCTGCAGAAAGCTGTATCTGCCAAGGGCATGATGGGGAATCTCTCTGACGTTTTAGGATGTTCTGGCCTCAGCAGAGGCCAGTGGTGCCAGAGCTGCCACAAGAGAGGGCAGGGCTCGTAGCTGTGGGGTGAGGTAAAAGGGCCTCCCCTTTTTGGCAGCAGGAAAGCATCGTGCTGGTTTGGCTGTCCATGGAATTACAGCCTGAGCCTCCTGCCAAATGCCTCGATCACAAGGCTGGAGGCAAGCAAAGCTGCAGAGCTCCCAGGCCCTCCCTGCTGAAGGTGGCACTGTGCCTGGCACCCCAGGGTGTTAACTGGGGCAGGGAAACAGCCCAGCTGGCTGGACAGCAGGGCATAGGCACACTTGCCAGCTGGGGCAGAGCTCCAGGGATGTCCCTCACACAGCTAAGAGAGGCGTGTCTTCACCCTGCAAAAGAGCATCAGCCTCATCTAGGGAAAACCTTCTGATGCCCTGGACTAGGTAAGCACCCTTGCCTTCTGCCTGGAGCACAGCAATGAGGGGGGATGTCCCCTATCTAACAGAAGGAGGACCTGATGCTGGGTATCCTGCCACCACAGAGGGGTCTCTCAAAGGACATTTGCCAGAGCTCTCATTTGTGGATGCCATCAGGGGTTAAACATGAGCTGGGTATCTACTTACTGAGCTCAGGAAGGGAAGGAGGGGAAAAAAAAGAAGAAAGGAAAAACAGAGGCAGTCCCAGGCATGCCCAGGAGCAGACCTTTGGGCACCTCAGGAATTTTACTGGCAACAACATAGGCACTTGCAGACTTCAGACGCCTCCAGGGTTAGGCAGTAGCTGAACAGGGGTTTTGAGGATCTAAATATTGGCCGCAAATGCCTATGAGGCAGTTAGGCAGAGCTTACATGCCTAAACCTTTTTTTGTGGCTCTAGCCCTAAACTAATATTATGGAAAATACCAGCAATTATTAGGGACTTCTTATCAGATTGGATACATATTTCCTTTGCATAACTTTACCATGGCCTCATTTATGTGGTGCTTAGAGAGGATGAATACCTGTTCTGCATGAGTAATTATGCCAAAGGCTTGTGTGAGGGAGGTAGTTTGTGACCGCTGAATAAGGCCAGCTATGTTTACCTACACAGCTTCATCACTTAAACTAAAAATTGGTCTTACCGCTAAATCTCCCTCGTTGCTTCATTTGCCTGATTGCAAACAGATCCCAGCACATGCAGTTGCACTAAGATGATTGATGCCAAGATGCTGCACTGAAAAGGAAGTATTCTTTTAAGGGTTATCACGACCACAAGCATAAGCAAAGCCGTGTCATGTGACAAAATGTAAATAGAGCATTTCTTAGAAAAGCCATTTATTTGCCTCCATGATTTATTATTCAGTGACATGTAGGCTATTTTTTCTTTGTTACTGGCACTCATGTTCATAATAACAAGGTACTTGACTTGGAGGTATTTGGCCAACCTTTCCAAAGTGCTATGTAAGCAGTAATCAGAGAGAGCTAGGTTCGTGAGTCAACAAATTGCTCTCCCAGGCTGATCAAACAGTCTTGGCATCTCTATAAAAAAAATACAAAAACAGATTTTGGACTGGCTTACCCAGTTTTCTCTCTAAAATTATTTATTGTATTTGCATTTGGCAGAGTCCAGGCTTAAAATAACCAAAGGTGACAGTTGTTTTATTAGTAATATTTTACATGTGATTTTCATTTACGTTTAGAAGGATATATGAGATAGCCAGTTAGCTTCCAAAGTTTTTGTTGCCATAAATTGAGTTTCATTTGCTCAGCCTAGAGGCAAATGCTTCTCTCATTTTACACCATATCTCTTCAGCCTAAATTCAGTCTAATTCTTGGGCCAAAGCTAGTCAGGACAATAGAACTGAGGTAACAAGGATGAAAAGCTTTCATTCCAACCTACACCAGGTTATTACTATTAAAGCAAGTATCAATGAAATACACTGCACAAGTTGCAGGCATTACCAGGAGGAGGAACTCAAATCTTTAAGTGGGATTTGTACTTGATTTTCATCATCTATGCCCATCATATGTGTTCAAAAATCCATGTCCTGAATCCAAAATATATATTCCCATGCTTAATCTTGCTACTTCACTGTGTAAATGAATGCCTTAAAATGGAATATCTAGTTGTGTATCATCTCACTGCTTCTGTGTGCAGTGAGCAGGGCTTTGTGAATAATTGCATTTATTTTCACTATGACTGCTGAATTCCAAATATTTTGGAAGCTTGCAGTAAACTGTTGCAACTCCCCTCTCTTCCCTCCTCTTCATTTTTTTTTTTTATCATGAAATGCAAAAAGAGGAAACCTCATGTGCATTGAAAAACTCCTTCTGACCCCCAAAATGAAACACTTCATTTTTGGACACATGTAGTAAAAGCAAAGGAAATTAAAAGTCTAGATCCCATAAACCAAGAAGTGGTGTTCTCCCCCTTCTTATTCAGTAGCCAGTATGCAAGAGATAAATCTTTTGGTTTCCTGAGGTCTTTGAAGCTGCTCTCTCCCTTCCCTGGAGATGCCACTCACCGTCCCTCAGCGTAAGAGGGACAACCAGGCTGTGACTTTCCATGCCTACTGTGCAGCTTTTCTCTGTGTTGCCTGTTTTGTGCTGCCCCAGACGTGGAACTGACTCAAGGGAAAATGAGGTGACGTGTCACTGCCTGAACCAGCTGCCTCCAAAGCAGCAGACAAGCTGCAGACAAGATACTCCCCCCAGGGTACAGCCCTGAAGGTGGAAGCTGTTCCAAACACCCTCCTTCTGGTCCTGTTTTGGTTTGTCTGTGTAGGAAGCTGTTCCCTAAACCCACGGGCTGCTTATTCTCAGTGAGGGAGTGCTTCTCATCAGGCTGCACAGTTATGCTGCCTTTTAACCAAAGGGTTACTTCAGCATTTGGTTTCTACCAAAGTGCTGTTAAAATAGTTTCACTTATTGCAGGACCACAAACATCTGTTAATTATGGGTCTGGGGTTTATTTATTTATTTATTTAAATAGCTAGGTCTTATTGACCTTCACTTAAGAACTTTTGAATATTTTACCCCATATAAAGACTGCTGTGTTGAAAAGTGCTAACAATTACCATCATGGGAGTCTTGGATTCAGAGAGAGTTTGCAGACCTCATTAAGCCAATGAGCTTGCCAAGTCCATTCTTTTCAGTTCGATGGAAGCAACACTTCAGTCCCTTCATGTAGCAAAACAGCTGCTAGCAATGGAGGCTGCCTGACAGGGGCAGGGAGAGCTAAGCTCACCCAGGGAGACTTGTCTGTTTTGGTACCAGAAGACATTGACTCACACTGGAAATGAAGGGAGCTATGAGAGCACCCTAAAAAGCAGCAGGATGACAATTTTTTTTGACATAGGGCTGATCAGTGAAGCATTCAATATCTCTGAGCTAGACAGAAGCCTCCTGGTTGTCTTGTGTCACAGGAAACAGGATTTCTGTATAGTCTCTGTCAAGAAGCATCATTAAAGTGATAAATCTTGACCAATTCACAGCAAGACTGGAAGGATTTTCCTAGCCCAGCTAGTGATGGGCTAGCAGGGTAGAATGTCTCTATTGTGCTATTGAGAATTCTTGTCTTGTGTGCAGAAGAAAAGCAGATTTTTGAGAAGTTTTGAGAAAGTAAGATAAGCAAAACTAGCTCTTCAAAGAGAGGTAAAATGCTCCAGGCATTCAACAGATCGAAAAGCCAGACTATGTATTTGCATACTAAATATGGAGGTAGGAGAATGCCTCAGGCTAAACAACAGTGTTTCTATACTTTTCAGCTGTGTGTGAAGGATAGACTATACCCAACTACATCAGTCTGAGTGAAGCAAATCAATCTTACGTTATCACAGTAAAATGCACAGGGCAAGAGTAGTTTAGAAACTTTCAGTCTAAAGTGAGAAGCATAGTGACATTGATATTCTGTCAGGGAATTCAGAAATAAGAAGGCAATGCACAAATCCATAAGATAGTTGAGACTACTGAAGTCAGTGTTATTTAGGTGCTTCTTATCTGTGAGGGAAAGGAAAAGCTGTGAAAATACATGACAGGTTGTTATGATAGAATTATTGAGAGATGCCTCTGCCTGAGTTAAGGTGCAGATGAGAACATATGCTGAAGTCAATAGTATTTATTTCAAAGTCCATCCTTCCCCTCAGTCCTGTCATCCTCAGCTCAGGATTTTTTCAAACAAGTATTTTCAAAGGGCAAGTCAACCTTCCACTCGACTTGCAATGAAGTTACAAAGATGAACCCTCAAATTAACTCAGCACAGTCCCTCGAGATTTGTTTGGCCAAACTCACTCTATTATAAATAGGATTTTCTCTAAATTTGTCTTCAATCATACATAGTGCAAACACTAATCCAGTATAAAATCCAGTATAAAAATGAGACATTGCCCAAACACAATTCCCAAGGGTGATATTATAAGTGAATACCTCACTGTGGCATGGCCATTAACAAGTCTTATAGAAATAAGAAAATAATACAAGATTTACTCTGGAACAAAAATGTATGATAAAATCCTTAGTGAACATTTTTGAGACATTGTTTTTATATTTAATTTACAGTTTCCTAGTGTTTATCTCTTCAGGTGGGATTTTACACATTAACCATAGGTAGAACACACCCCATTTTATAATTCCCTTATCTTACTTAAATAGAAGACAGATAGTGATTTCTATACATGCTCATACCTTTCTAATAGGAAACAGTGATATATTGAAAATTGCCTTATCACCTTCAGTCTCCACACAGGTGTTCCTGGTGATAAAATACTGAAAGATATAAACAGTGATTTTAGGTAAAAAGTAACTACTGGTCAAGAGGAAAGGAAAAAAACCCCAAAACCATGCCAAATTAAACCACATTTCACAAGTAGGATTTGGAACTGAAAATTATCAGATGCAAGAGCATAAGTGTGAATTTTTTCACTGTGTCTGTGAAGCACAGACTCCCTTGGGCTTCCCTTTAGCAATGCTTGCTCTCACCTCTCCCAAGTTCTCTTCCATTTTGAGATGATCTTAGTGGGCAGTTCACAGAAATGATAAGGAACTGTGTGATACTCCCTTGATTTGACCCAATGATAATATTAATCTGTCCACTGGCAGGCTTGACTGCAGGAGTTGTTATCATAGAACAGCTGTTATTAGTTGTTATTCCTGAACAAATCTGGAAGAAGAATTAAGCTCTATTCATTTTCAGCCAAACACAGTACCTGTGATGTCCTTTAAGATGCAATAGAGATCATTTAAATGTATTTAAACCAGGTAAACTGTGGTGCTGCCATTGTGCAATGAGTATACTGAATCACCTCAGATCCACAGAATACTGTAAAAGTTTATGTTCCACATTGCCTTTGATAATTTTTATTTTTGTATCCCAAAGAAAACTTGTATTCTCTAGTCATTACTAATTTCTTTCAAACCAACCACTAATGGCCTAAAAAAAAAGCAAATGCACACTTGTTTTTATAAAAGTGCATGGCCAAGTCTTTGCTCCTGTGAAGGCCACAGCTTCCTGGACAATGTCATTAGGGACAAAACTGAAAACCCCAGTATGTGAGGATGTTTTTGAAAATCCAGCCTTCCACAATTTCCCACCATCTGCATTAATTATTATCCAATAAAGGGATCAACTAAGATTAGTAATACATAAACTCCTTCATGAAATGTAGAGGAATAGAGTACCAGTTAAACAGAAGCAGGAATTCAAGCATACATTTAATTTCACAAGAAAAATTCCAAGATTGTCTCTCAGGCTTTCTCCAGAACAACACAGACTGTGCTCCCTGTCAGGACAGGACTATGCTTTTGTAATTATTAGTGATGTGGCACTAATAGGCATCAGTAACCACACACAGCCAAGCAGGCATCACCATCACTGGACAGAAGTACCAGACTTCTTAATCTAAAATTACAGCACTGCCCTTCTCTTATCAATTCCCTTAAAGTTTCTGCCACCTTACCTGGAATAAAAGGCACTTTCAAAAGTTGTCCTTTTGTTTGAGGGGAAAACGTTTTTATTATTATTTATTTATTTTCTCAGTGGCTAATAGAACATTTCTTGAGGAATAATTGAACCCTGTTGAGTAGGGAAATCCATCCTTCTTAGATTTTGAAGGTATCTTTTTTTTCTTTAGAGAAATTAACAATGTCAGAGCTATCAAATTTCTCTCTTATTTCTGCCTCACATGCTTCCTGTAATGGTTTTATGCACCAATTATGTCTTCCATGGCTTGGTGTCTACCAAACTTTGGAAACTTGGACTTAGACATGTGGTTAATAAGTTTGGTTTGGGGTTTTTTGCCTTCCTTTTATCAAAGTTTAGCCAACGGTTTCAAAAAAAGTAATCTTGGCTATTTTCAATACGGTCAAGTGTTGTCTGAATAGGTTTCTTTTGGCATCTGCAGGAGTTACCAAGTTAAAGGCAGAGATTTCTAAGACGAGAATGTGTGAATTACTAATGGCAGGTTTCAGTGGGTCTCAGGTTTCCAAAGCTTCCAGTTTCTCAATAAGAGATTCAGAGTGTCAGTACATGGGCAGAGCATGTCATTGCACAGCTGAACAGCATCCTTGCCATGTCTACTTAGCAAATATTTCTTTCTCAAACTCCTTATAGAGGATTCTTCACTCAAGATGGATGGGATTTGGAGTTTAAACCAAAAGCACTGGTTTAAACTGGCAGAACAGTTATTTCAAGGGCAGCTGTACAGAATATCAAATATATCTTGATTATTCCTAAGCATTTTTGATAAGCATCAGAAATGCTTAACACATCTCAATAAACCTTTTCACAGGAACAGAACTCCATAGGTATAATCTAACATGCATTATCTAAAATGGAGTAAAGCTCTTGAAGTGTCTGCATTCCTGAGATCTGTTGCCTTATTTTTATTTGGAGTACCACAAGAAATTGCACAGGTTTTTTTTATTCTTGTTGCAGTTCTTGTAACATGAGTGTTGGCTGTGGATTATGGCTCACACTCCAGCACCACCAGCACTGTCTCATGTCATTGACTCCTCCTTACTTTGCTCAGTCAGGGTCCAGTTGGATGCCACCATCTGTCAGAGTCCACAAGGAGGCATGGGGTCTGAGAGGGGATTCTCATGAGAAAGACAGCAATGTGAACAGGAAATGTCCCATCAGGAATCCTTTCTTGGGACAGGCTCCTGTGGAAAAGAACAAACCCTTATTGTCACTATTGCAGCTTTAACTTTATATTCTTGTGCTCATCCTTTGATTCATTCTCTCTCCCCCCACTCTATTCCCATCCAACGGGTGGGAAACAGGATATTTTGTGAAATTCTTTCCTTCCTGTGTGGGCCTACATGACATCTTTAATTAGCAACTCTCTGCAATGGAAGGGAACAATTAAAAAGCACAACTGTCCTGCTGAGGAGATCATAATACAGTTGCTTTTTGAACAGGTATTTAAGGCATCACTTTCTGTCATTTATGAAGATCACTGATGTTATTATTTAAAAATATCACACACACCAAAAAAAAAAAATTGAAACACTTCCTTATAGAATGAGTGGTAAGGAAGAGCTGAATGAGTGGTAAGGAAGAGCTTTACAAACATTGTCTTTGTGTCTCACTGGAGAAACTGTGATGCAAAAGAGTGAAGGGAAGGAGACCTCTGTCTGCTTCCATGGCAGAGCTCCAGCCAGCTGGCACATGCCATTTCACCTGGAATGAGTAGAAACGCTTGTTTCACTAATAACTTGACCCCAGGAGCTGATCAGAGTGACGTGCCCTTCTACAGACAACCACTGTGTTGGGAAAGATTTTTCTCAGAGTGGGATTTGACACTGTGGAGGCACAGACAGCAGTGCTGCTTTGGAAAGAGATCAAAGTAGAGACAAGCCTGGCACATTCACAGGACCTAAAACTGATCCTTCCTTACCTAGTTCTGCAGATTGGTGGGTATAAAATGCTATTAAGTCTCATCTGGCAGGACTGTCCTTAAACGCCAGCAAGTCCAAGTGATAGCACTCAACTTCTGAGTGTCCAGTAGGGTTGGTCTATCACTCTCTCCCAGACCCACCATGCTGAAATTTTCTCTTCCCACTGGTACAACTGCACAGCCCCAGGGGGTGTTAAGATGATCTTTCTTTCTGATTTTCTTTCATTTTCTTTTTTTCTTGTTGTTAGTTTGAAGCTCTGATATTTTACCTGGCATCTGGGAATACTCATTTACACCACTACAGAGCAGCATACACTCATTTAATGAAAACAAACAGTAACCACACAAGAAGCTAGATCAGGGAAAAACCAAGATCTCTGAGCCAGTATGTCATTCCAAAATATGGGGCTGTAAACTAAGAAAACTGGAGAACAGAGTAGAGGGTTGTGCTGTTCCTAAAATATCTGTCATATCCCAAAGGTGGCTTAAGGTTGGTGTGCAAACCTGTGTAGGATCTCACCAGGCTGAACATCAGATCTGAGAAGAGTCTCCTAGATAGAAATAAGATTTTTTTTTCATGCTGAGCCTGTGGGCCAGATCTCCCAACCACTATCTCATGTTGTCACAACAACAGGTCTGTCCAAAGCTACTTTGCAATATAAAGCAACTGGAGGCACTGCCTCCTGATTTTCATACAGATCTAATCATGAAAGAAAAATATGCTTGGTCATTTTCATACTGGGACTGTGTGTCCTAAGCAAAGTTTGCACACCCCGATAAACTGGCTTGCAGTTGAAAATAGAAACTGCTACAGGTAATGGCTGAAGCTGTAACTCTGCACAAAGATTAACGAGTGAATATTACCAATGGCATGAAGTGTCTTTATTGCATCTTGTAAAGTGTTATCAATCAAACTACAGGTGTTAAGCAGGTAAAAGCTGTAGTTTGAGGCAACAGATAAGAACTTCTACCTTAGATCTTAAGCACTGTTTCCTACCAGAGCTTCCCTGAGAGAAAGTGTCAGGATATCAAAGGGAACAAGAAAGATTTCTTTTTTTTAAGTCTGGGGGCAGAAGAGGGAAGGGATTTTGTTGACAGTTTTAGGAGAACCATTATCAACCTATCAGGATGAATTCAAATATCAGTCTCTTCCCAAATCACAACCAGATGTTTATTATATTCGCAAAATAATCTGCCTTTTTTTTCTTAAATAACAATTTCCTAAAAATATTAACTCTTCAACTTGCGAAGTATATGTGGAAAGAGAAAGAAGCATATTTGAGCCATGCAGCTTTACCATACGCCATAGGCACCCAAAAGAAATGAGTGGCAACATCACCCTGGGCCTTGTTTGATGTACTGAGATCTAATGCACATCACTTGGCTTGCTCCCAGCGAGTGTTATGCATATTTAATACACAGAAGGAAAAGAAATCAATTTCAAGGCTGTAACTGAAAGCCACTATAAAATTCTGCTATTACTGCTATGCTGTAAATTACATATGTTATTGATTCCTCCGGCCTCTTTTACAAGGGAGGTGACTTGGTGGATTGGGGCCTCAGCCCTTTATCCACTTTCAGACTCTGCCTGAGGAATCTGGTGGCCTTAATCTGAGCCTCCATTCGGGTACATTATAAACCCACCAGCCTGATCAGGGCTGCTGCAAAAGGAGGGTCTGCAGAAAGGGTTGAGGTAACTCCACAGAGCCACACAAAAAAACTCTCAGAGCTGGGCCCACGTTCTCTGTTAAAATGTGTATATAGTTCTCTCTGCAAGGACAGAATCAGCTGCATTTATAGAAAGGAAAAAGAAGATACTTATTCCTGGTTTTAGTCTGAACCACGAGTTTGTATTTTTGAGAGCTGAAAATCTGTACTTCAAATCAACCAATTTTTTTATTTTTTCCTGAAACAACTTCATACTTTCTTCCTAATCCAAGAAAGAGAAGGAATCGCCAAAAGAAAGATGCACCTTAGAGTTAAATGTCCTAAACAACTTAACACCAGGGGGAGAAGTAAAAGCCCTGTTCCCTTCTGTAGTCAGTCAGAGGCTTCAACTTGTATTTTAAGACAGACAAACTCTTTGATAGTCATTTTACAGTCTGGGAAGAGAGACAGGGATGTACCCAGAGAAGCACAGGAAAGCAGAGGCCAGAAACTTGCCTCCACATTTGTAGTTTTGAGTTCCAGCTGCCCAACCTGAACTCTGAACCATGGAAACTGCAAGGAAAAACCAATCATGAACACAAAAAACCCTCCCCTAAACAAATAAACTAACAAACAAACAAAAAAGAGTGCTAGGTAAAAGCTCTTCCAAATTCTGTGCATATAAACTGGTATCAAACCACCTCCTTAACACAAACCACTGCAGGTGAAGCAAAGCCAACCTCTTCATACACATTTTTAAATGAGCTGATTTTGTCAGGATTTCAGCCAAAACTTGAGTGTGCTGTTGGTTTGGTTAAAATTTTTTTAATAATTATCTCATATTGCAGTGATCATCCTCTATGGCCTCTCAGCTATCACAGAGCATGTTATGCTATTTCTCTATCTAATGGTATAAATCTATTCAGAAAGGTAATGTCCTTGGAAAGTTGAGAATTTTTTCTGTGCCCAAACTGACAGTGAGTGAAAAAACCCCTGGGACTGAGTTCTTTGGATGTTAGAGACAATAGCCATAGACTTGTCAACCCAGTTTATAGCTGTGCCATGGTGTGGTCCAGGTATCAAAGGAGTTACCTTTCTAGGTGCCCATTTCCTGCATTAAGAAATACATACCAACTAATTCACCCCATTTACTACCCAAATCTAACAGCAGTAGATTAGCCCTTGAACCAAATAGTGCAATTTCAGTTACCAAGATGGACTGATTGAAGTAATTGAAGTGATCTTACTTAATGTTTGCCTTAAATGATCTGGCAGTCTGATCCAGATAAGATTTCAAACAGCCTTTATGCTTTTGATCTCAAATTAGCTTCAGGATTAACTCAAGCTTGGTTCAGACACTGTAAAAAAATCTCTTATGTATATCTTACACCATAAGCATGCTCAAGCCCTCTTCCCAATTCCACCAGCTTAATTAAATCTCCTCTCAACCCAGTTGTACTGGTGATGGTCGGAACTGTAGAACAGTGCTGGGAAGCTGAGGGGGAGAAGCAGGACTGCACCTACAGAAACTCCTGTGGCTGAAGAGTGGTGGCAGGAGGGAGAGTCCTCTCTGCCTCTTTCTTTTAAATGCTGGGATTTGATGGATACTTTCTTGTCTTTCTGGTACACAAAGCGTCTGTGAGCAATAGGATCAAGAGATAACAAGTCTTTTCAGCACAAGGGACATTAAATTAATTTATACAAGAGACCAGCCCAAACCTTTCTCTAACAGTGGAAGCTCAAAGTGAGCCTGAGCCTTTAAGGAGCTTTTCTTCTGCCTTCTGTTCACTTCACAGGACTGCTTCAGACAGGAATACTTCTAACATTTTGAAGGTACACTACACAAGTACACTTTCTTTTAACATAAAAAGACCCATTTTGTTATAAATATTTGCTTTTAGTAGCTCTGTTCCTTTGTGCATTCCTTTCCCAGGTACAGTACAGGTGCTTCAGGGTAACTCTAAAGACAATTTTCAACAGTGGCTTAGGAGCCTAACTACTCGTTTTCTAAACAATATGCCATGTAGGCAGACAGACAGATGCCTGCTAAAATCAAGTTACTTCTGTAACTAACCTCATACAATAAACTCTCTCAGGCAGCTTATTTACAACCTGAGGGAAAAATATACCTTTGAAAATTGTTTTCTCAAGGTATTCTGGCTCACGTTTCTCTGTTCATGCTTAGGCTTTGTGGTATTAATCCTCATTTTTAAACATGAGGGAGGTATCTAAGCTCAGATTTCTAAAAGTACATAGGTGTGAAAGCTGCAGACATGCACTCTGCTACCTCAGGCTTGCTGAAATCTGTACCTGTGATTTGCAGCTCTGTGTTTATCATTTACCCTTTGCTAGTCCTGAAAGGAGCAATGCACAAACACTTTGAAGAAGCTGGTCCTAAGTAGCAAGATTACTTTAGAAGGTGAGTTTGAGGTTCTTAATTCCCTTAGAAATGCTCCACGTTTTTTTACCTCAAGTCTACAGAAGTGTTTGTGTATCACCTAAAACCACAAAGCCTGATTTTGATTAGGCTGTGGGTACCACTGCTAGGTTATTGTTTTAAGATAGCATCATGGAAAAACTTCAGTTATAACTTAATTAATTCAAACACTATCATTACTTTTGAATGGAAGCATTTTATCCAAGCAAAGGATCACCCCTGAATGACTGTATTTGTACTGCAGAACCACCACAGCTCTAGGGTTCAGATAAGGTCTGCAGTCAAAGTTATTGTATTAACACTTATGTTATACTGCTGCCTACAGGTCCATATTTAAAATTAAGGTGTTATGCTAACTTATGTTTAAACAAGGCTCCTGTTCCAAAGCTTAGAAAACAAGCAAGATAAGAAAGGTATGGGAGAAGCTGAACCCATTTTAACTTTCCATGGTTTTGTTTGTGTATGTAATTGAATGCATGTCTTCCACTGCCCTGAAGCCACTGCAGAGGGGCTGGTTTCTCAGTAGAGCTGGGTATGGGAAAGCAATTTAAAAGGAAGAAAGGGATTATGGCAGTGTGTGTGTATTAGGGGTGCTGTGCAGCAAAGCACAGTGATACCTGGAATGGCAGCCCTCCACATAACACACAACTAGAGATCTGATGACTTTTCCTATGGTGTTTGTCAAAAACTGTGATTTCAACTTATGGAAACTGCATATTTTCTAAAGCAAATATATATATATATATATTGAAGTTGGTCACAGATTTATAAGGACTGTCTTTTCCTAATTTGTAGTTTAAAGATCTCTTGCAAGTAGCCCATGAGTCCTGAGAGCTTGTCACATTACATCTCACTATTATATTGAAAAAACAAATATCACACTTTTCATCAAAACCACAAACATCATTCTTGCAAAGGCTGGAGTGGAGAGTGGTAATTTTCCTCTCCAGTTTTTCTTTGGGTAACTGACTTTTATTGCTACACACATATTTTAAATGTTAAAATATTTTCTGAATACAGGAAGAAGAAATTTCAACTTAGTGCCTGTAGAGGAGCCAGGCACTTCTGCAAGCACTTCCTCTTCTCTTTACAGAACTGATTGATCTTGGCAACTCAGGATGCTGCTGATTTCAGCTCAAGCTAACAGCAGCTGAAATGATGTTCTTCCATGTGCCATAAACTAGTCTATTTTTGCAAAAGGAAATTCCTTTATTTGAACTATTAGCAAACTGACATTTCCTAAGATCATGTAAATTAATAGAAATGTTAGCATTTAGCACTCAACATCCTCTGCACCCTGGAGGCTGGATAAGATATTAGTCATCTCTAATTAAAGTTGTCTTGTGCTAGGCAGTCCCCAGTGACTGCCATAATACCATTTCCTGTATAATTGTTGGTCAATTTGTTGCAATATATCACCAGGATTACTGAATTACTAGTTATAATTACAACTTCAGTGTCAATAGCAGTGTCACAGCAAGGGTAAGTAAACACTGCGAAATTATGAGGGATAGAAATACCTTTCTAACAGCTACATCATATTAGTTGTACAGAGACCACCCACTGTAACAGCTCGGCACAATGATAAATTCCTACTTTGGGAAGGTGGAGTTGGATGTTTTCCCCTTAATGTACTGCATTCATCTCAGTGACATCCCCTATAATGTCCTCTTTGATTCCTCCCCACCAGTTGTGGAGAATGCATGTTAGGTAGTTTAAACTAGCTAAAACACATGCAATATGCCCGACTCAATTTTATAGCTAACACCATCAAACCCTTTGCACAAACCAACCCCAAAGATGTACCTTCCAAAGGTCTATGAAAAGAACCTCCCAAAAGTCTTCAGCTCATTTTCCTATGGCATTTCAGTCACCCCCAAGTCCCATTTTCACAAAGGGCCTGAGGGATCAGGAGCCCACAGCCTGCCAGACAGGCACCAGTGCTTCATTCTCCAAAGGCCGCCTCCTCAAGCAGTATTTAGATTTGATTCCTCCTATGGTTGGCAGGTTATGACCTCTTGGAGAGTTCACCCCTTGAGTATTTCTGAGAATGGCAACACGAGGTCCTCTATGGAAGAAAAGCTTGATAGAAGTGTCCACTGCTTTTCAAAAAAGAACATAGCATTTGCTGTTACTATTTGGACTGACAGCAGAGACACTTTTCAAACCTTTTAACCATTTCAAAGGATGCCTTTATCTGGGGGAGGGGAAGGGAGAGTGCGAAAAGTATTTTTCTGCAGGTCAAATCCAGAACTTCCCGGGAATCCAAAGAAAAATTTATCTGATAAGGTATTTAAGGTCTTACTCTAAGTTCAAGGTGTGTTGAGAAAAGACCTGAGAGTTCAGTGTGTGGAAACACAACCTGTAAAGTTCAGCATATACTGCAAGAACCAAAATCTAATTAGGGGACTTGGTCAGGCTTTTAACTTATCTCCCTAATTTCCAACCGTGGCCTCAAAGGTTGAAAATGTGACTCCATCTTTTAAACCGAGAAACAGGTCATTAAAATTCAGGCTGTACAACCAGCACTGCACTCATTTAACAAAACAAGAGTTCAAAACATAAAAAGTCTAACTCCACATCAGAGACATTTCTACAAACCGCAGACTTAACGAACTATCTTCCCTCCACAGGTTTCAAATGAAACAGGCACAGAGGCTTTCTTTGGCACAGCCTAACCTTGTTCAACCAGGTGTGGCTTTCAATTAAGTTACCCTTGTGCAGGAATTCGAACATTTATAAACTTTTTGTTTGTTTGTTTGTTTTCTTGTTAAAAAACCCAGTGCCCGCAGTGTTCATGCTGCTGAAACCAGCAAGGACAGCAACAGCAACCCAGAGCCAACCAGCCAAGTCAGAGCCCTGGCTGCATGTGTGCTTGTGGTCTGCTCTGACAGCCCATAGCCTGACTCAGTGGGAAAAAACAAAAGTCTGTGGAAGCTCAAGCTGCAGTGAGATGACAGGTGACTTCTGAAGAAAAAGAACTGCGGCTGTAGAGCTACACCCTTTTCTGGAAATCTGGCTCAGTCATCTGTGGGAGAGAAGGTGTCAAGCAGAGCTGGCTGGGTGAGAGTGGAATGAGTCCATTCCAAAGCTGGGCAGGTTTTCCAATTTTTTCGTACGGTCTTGAAATGAAAACAAAAACTTTTCAAATGGAAGGGTGTGGAATTGTGTTGAAACATCTATTTCTGAGTTAGAGAGATCAAGTTTTCAGTCAGGCTTTCAGATCGTACATAACCAGAGACCTCAACCTGGGATACAGAAAACTCCTCATTCATCAACACCAGCACCTCTGCAAAATGTTTTGGCATCCAAGAAGCAACATATTTTAGTTAAAATATATTTCATCAAACATGTTCTGACCAATTCCAATCTTGAGATGACATTGTGTCACCACTTTGTGGAAAGATCAATATTTAAAAAAAACAAAAAACCAAACTCATAAAAATAAAGGACTGGAAAAGAAGCTGAAGAACAGCCAGTCACTCAAAAGACATTTGTCAGCAAAATTAAATTTAAGTTCAGGCATTCTGTTTCATCACATACTGCTCCTTTTAGGGGTGAGGCACTTAAGTAATTTCTCTATTTTGGAGTGAGACTGCAAGACAGTTTATCTTCAGCTTGGCAAAAGAAAGTTACATTAATGTCTATCAAGATTAAAGTGGCAGAAAACAGAATATTTTACATCTTAAAAATTGGCTCTGTTCTTCAGCTATAAACTGCAAACTACCATATAAATATATAATGTGTAAACTATTTTTCTCACAGGATTCAATCAACTGTCAGTGTCTTGATACAAGAGTTTCCAGTAATCTCAAACACACAAACCCATGTACTTTATATATGCATGTGTACATACACACACACATATATATCTAGCATATAGCACATATGTATATATGTATTTGTATTTGCATGTACACACATACACAGACCACATCTGGAGTTCCATTAAAATATTTCTCCTCCCTCCTCAATAACCAGAGTTACAGTAATCCCTAGAAGGAACAGAGCTGGGTTAAGGTCAGCAGTCTCTGATCACCAGTGTTTGTACAAAGGGATTTTATGTTTCGTTTGCACTAGAGATGAATATCAAGTTAAAATTTTTTTCTCATAAGAATTTTTATGGAAGAAAAAAATGTTTGGAAGGTTGAAAGATTTTCGCAAAGGAAGGTTCAGGGAATTAACAAGAGCTTATTTATCTTTTTCACTATTTTTGCAAATTGGAAAATAGGGAAAAAATTATTAACCTTGCTCCTCAAACCCCTATATTATGAGAAACACAAGTGAGTCTGCATTGTATTCTTTCTGCTGAAGTTAAAATAATTTCTAAAAAAGAGGGAAATCATAAAGTGTAAAAATCAATTTGCTCTTTAGTGCAAATATCATAATTTCATTTTAAGAATGTTACCATCTTCTCATCAAGATGATTTCAAACATGATGTATGTTTTCCACCAACTTTGAAACAGTATTTTAGAATCCCCTTTGTTTCCACAAGAGTTCATCGTTTGTTTTTTTATTTATTTTTTCACAAAATATTTTTATTGAAACAAATTTCAGCCTATTCTAGTTTGCATTTTGGATTCTCTCAAAATTCAAATTCAAAACTTCAAAGCAAGCCATCTCCACAACCATTACTTTTGTAGGATTTTGATCAAAGCCATGGAAATTCCTGGTTCCACCCCACAATAATGAACCAGCTTAGGTTTTCGTCTGAAATCCAGCTCTGAGGAGCTGACTTACCTATCTGGTTTGCAAGAATCCCACTGTCTTCACCTGACCCGAGAGCATCTCCTCATAGCAAAGCTTTCCTCCAACTGGAACGCATCCACTCAACACAGTCCCCATTCCCCCTATGTGGGAGGGCACCAGTGTTTGGCTGTCAAACTCCTGTTTACCCACCTTCGTCAAGTTCAGAAAGCAACTTCTTTCTGCATCCTGAAGATCAAGGTTTTATGTTTTATTGGTTTTGGTTTTGGTTTTGATTTTTTTTTTTAAACAATTCACTAGATAGCTGTGTTTGCCTAAAGAGACCCTCCCACTGCTCTTTCATCCTCTGAAGGCAGGCCAATTTTCAACTGCAGCCTGATGGTTGCCTGGGTTAACCTCTGCCTTGTTTCATGAGGCTTAGAAACCCCAATACACCTTTCAAACGGCGTGTCTGATCACACTACTCTGGCAGATAAGCAGAAAATTAGAATGAGCTTCTCCAGGTAAGCACCAGCATGAAGGTCCCATCATCTTCCAGGGGGAATGCCTGGCAGGCAGGTGGGTTAGGAGATCATTTATGATGGAGACACAGAAAAGGCAGCTGTGTAATAGCACAGTGACAACACTGATTCAATGCTTTGGCAAGGTAAGGCTGTGGTGTTGCATAAATGCAATGTTTTCGTCTACAGGGAATTCAGGACAAATATCTTGACAGCACTTTTAATACTTAAATATTGTATGTAAGACATTTAGCTGGCTGTTGGAGATGACATCACCCCTACCTTGTTCTACTTAGCTTATATTCAAGTATCCTAGATTTGAATCTTTGTTTCAGTTCAAGACCTTTGTCCTGTAAGTTGCCCTATTATTTGTAGGATTTTTTTCCATCTTGCTGGTAGCCTCTTCCTCCTCTCTCACCAACTGTGACCACATACAGAAGCCCTATGTAATAACACAGACAAAAACCATGGGTTGCTTCAACTTGTTTCCTAATTTCCATCTTTCATGTTAGTTCAGGTCCAAATGCAAACTTCACTGCACAGAAAAATTCGGGTCTTGCAGCTAGTCCAGACCGCTGTCACTAATAAATTGTCCCTTGAGTGAGGGGTGACAATCCAGAGCAGCCATCTGAGCTTTCCTAACTGATTCTGGGGATCTAATTATTCCTCTGATCTAATTATTCCACCTGGCTCCCTGGGGCACACATTATCCTTCCTAAACATGAATGTGCTCAAAATTAGTACAGTTAAAAAAAACAAACAAAAAAACCAAAAAAAACCAAAAAAAAACCCCAACCCAACCAACCAAAAAGGAAAAAAAACCCAACCCCAGCAACTTTTATCATGGTGTTTTTAAGTGATTGTTTTGTTTTACTACAAAAGCACAGGAGTGCAGAATTCATCACCAAATCCCCACTCCTTAGGAGACTATTCTCTTGTGTGCCTTTCACAGCTTTCCCCCAAATCCTAAGCAGACATTTAACCATCTCCTGCTGAGTTCAGTGGGATTTAGGCAGATCCTGGAGCACACAGGAGCCCAACTCCTCTGTACTGACAGCAACTAAGCTGCTCAGATTTGTTCCACAGGGTGTCCTGCAAAAGAAATGATTTCAAGGCGCACAAAGCAGTTGCTGTCTGCTGCTGTTGGCAGAGTAATACTGCCATAGAGCTGTTGCCAGGGGAAGGAAGAAATAAAATCCCCTCGGGAAAGAAAAGAACACACAGGTAGAGAAGGGGGAGTGGGGTGGGAGGCACAGAGTCCCCCCTCTGGCCCAGCCCTCATTTCAAAACAAGGTGAGCTTGATGTCAGCACAGGGTTTGGCCAATCTTTCTGCTCCTCCTGTGTGCACCCTCACATCCCTGTACATGGATGACTTTCACACGCTGAGGGTTGTCCCTTACCATTCTAAGCCCTTGGTGTGAGACCTCCTCATGAAGGTCTTTGAAGAGCAGTGGATCTTACTCCACTTCCTGGCAGTTTGTTGTCTAATGGCATGTCAAGTGAGGGCACTCAAATCCCTCTCTGTTTGGGAACACGAGTGGCTGTGCAGAAGCAGAGCCCTCCTGCAGACACCTCCATGGCTGGGGGAAGAGGTGGAGGTCTGCCCTGCATTCCCATCTGAAATGCACTCAAGTGTTTTCTCACCCAAAATGACTTGTTGATACCCATTTTTGGTACAAGAAATTGGACTACAGACCTTGAGGCAACCATTTTAAAACCTATAAGCCCCTTTCCTATGCCCATGCAGCCAAATCTGCCTGGAGTGTGCTGAAACAATTCTGAAAGGGAGGTAAGCCAGACGGGGGCAGTAAGATGAGAGATGGAGAGCAAAAGTCATGGGAAAGGCCTGCAGCCTGATAGTCCTTCCCTTGGTCCCGAATCATAAATTTTCTCTTGTACCTATGATTTCCTCAGGATATTTCTCTCCGGCTAACATGGGAAGTATACCCATTCTCACGTTATAGTAGCAGGAATCAAATGAGAATCCAAATTTAAGAGCTTTAAATGTTAATGCAATAAAATGGCTAAAGACACAATCTGATTTTCTTTGTTCATTTTGGGGTCGTGCATGTATGAAACTTCCTCTTCTATAACTTCTTTCGCAGCACCCCACAGAGCCCTCCTGCAGACAATCCCAGAGGTAACAAAACAATGCTGTCCTTGCTGAATAGCAGCACCAAATCTCGTCACTCCTCTTAGTGGGTGCCTCAAATGGGCACTTTGTCTCTCAATTCATCTTTTATTTCATCACTCTCTGAAAAAATGTTGTACCTTCCAAAGAATAAGACTGAGTATTAAAAAGGGATATTCCCTAACAGAAGATTTTACAGTTCATTTCAGTATACCATGGATTAAAAAGGATATAGTTTGTCTTACCCATATTATTGAATAGACTTTTTCAAACTATTTCAGTGGAGCCCCAAAACAACTCTTATCTCCAAACCACAGTTTTATGCAACAAAGCTCACTAAAATGACACCGAGGTTACAGCTAGTTTACACACGAAGCATATTTTCCAACTAAATTCTCTTTCATTTGAAAATGAAATGCTTCATTTCAAAGCAAGTTCTTCTGCTACTACTCAAAAAGCATTGCCCAGTGTCACACAGAGACTATATTTTTCAAATATTAATTCACAGCATTTTTTTTAAGGACATGTTTATAGAGGTTGAAAGGAAGTTCAGATAAAGTTGCTGCATTGTGGCAATATATGAAATGAATTGTTTTAATAGGAAAGAAGTTTGAGATAATCTCTCGGCCCTGTTTCCTTTTCTGATTAAACCCCTTTGGTCACGTCTGTGAGAGCACTACTGGACAATTTTGTTTGTTTTTCTTTAACTGAAAATTTTTAACCCTGAAAATAAAGTTGAAAGAGAAGAAACTAGTCCAAGGGTCTTCATGCTATGCCAACATGCCCTTTTCCAATTGCAGATACCTCAGTAGGCAAGTAGAGTGATGATTTTTGCCTTTCTCCCTGAATTTGTGTGTTCCTTTTATTGTAGCCACCATCTGCAGAGAGCAGAATGGCTTTGCCATGTGCCCACTCCAAACACAGTAGGGAGATGCATAAAAAGAGGATTTAACTGTAGCCATCCAGAAAAGCTGTATAGGTGATGGAAACAGGACAGGCCTGACAAGCAGAGAGGAACTCCACAGAGGTGTCCTGTTGTCAGGCAGAAAACTAGCAGTGAAGAAATTATACAGCACAAGTACAATACTGCCTTCTTAAAGCATAACATAAAGCTTAGGATTTTGGTGGTGGAGTAAGAGTGGAGATCTGAAACCCAGAGGCTGCTTTCAACCAAGGTTTCTGTCGTCCTATGGTCTTATGCTGCTAAGAAGAGAGCTCCCATTCCTGGATGACTGCCAAAATTGTCCTCCATTGGAAGAGAGGTCTCGGCAATTGGATATTATTATTTTTTTCAAATACTAGAAGTTTAAAATATAAGGGGTACTAGCCAGACAACACCAAATCTCTACTGATCCCTTATCTAACAGACCAGAAACCAGGGACTTTTTCCAGCAATGTCATCCGTGTTTGTCTAGATCTTACCTCTCAGGTCCAAGACAGATGCCTGGATCAAAGGTCCCTGTTTCCCACACAAGTGCTCTACAAAGCAGAGCTGATGAGTCTGAGGGCAAGCCCTGCTAGTGCAGTCGCACTCCACCTGGGGTCTGAGATAGCCAGAGCAGCAGGCTTGGAGCAAACCCAGGTGCCTCCAAGTCAACGTGCTTTGTGCAGACATGTCACCAAAATGCCCTCCATCCGCCTCTACAGGAAGGCTCTGGCAACATGTGCCCATCTGTCCTCCTGCTTGTCAGGTACAACAGGTCACCCTCTGAGTCGTGAGAGATCCCTGCCTAGCCTGAGGACTTGCACAGGGCTCTTGGACCACATAGGGACAAAACTTTTCCTCAGAGACTGTTTCTTATCTCAGACATTGCAAAACACTGTTAGCTGAGTGCAGGCAGCCAAACCTGACTGGAAGGCTTTCTGCCAGTTTGCCCGTACCTGGCAGCCTCTGCCAGACCACTCACAATGACACCCATCAACCACAAAGTATACAAGTCATAATGCATAATGCACTCAAGCATTAACAGAGGTGTTACAACACGGATTTAGTCATGTCCATCAGACTCTCAAGGAACCCTCGCAGACGTCAGTGGGCTCTTGAAGATTTACAGTAATATTAAATAACAAACAAAAAACCCCATGGCTCCATTTCCCGGTATCAAAGGGAGAACTTGCCAATAGCACAGTAGCAAACCACACTGACTGTGAGCAAACAAGCTCATTTCTGCAGTGCCTGTAGCTGGGAAGACTTTTGTTGAGGCACCTAACTTTGATCACTGATGAATGGAATCGTTGGCAGGTAGCTTCTTTTGATGTTGCTTCTGGAAACCCCACATATTTGAAAATTTGGTGAGCTGGCCTGACTAATACATTTATGAATGTTGACATTTAGTTCCCAGTTACTGCTGAGGCATAACCTGAGTTATTTTTTTCAAGACCACAGCCGTGTCCCATCCTGCAAATGAATTTATTTTAGCATAAGTCAGAATATTTGTGTTTAGATAGGACAAAGAAATAGATGCACTCCTCTGCCCAACAAAAGGACTGTTTATATCTCCAAAGTTGACAGTGACTGTGCTGTGGTGTCTGTCTTCAAAATACCTAAGTGGAAAAGAAGACACTTCAGTTTCAGTGCTGACACAAAAAGGCAGCTGCCAGGCACGTGCAACATCGTTGCCGCATTAGTTCATTCATTAGAACGTTTGTAGTTCATTTTCAAAAGCACTGTGGAAACAAAGTGAAGCAGATGTGGCAGGGGACACTTTTGCAAGGGTACAACTACTACCACTACTTCCTGTTTTAATTAGCTGAGTGGTAGGTGGGTGGAGCAACTTAATAATTTGCTTTTCTCTTTTATTACTGAAATAAAATACCTAAAATATCTGAGGGTGCTGGAAGAGAAGTTGTTCTTATTGCATTCCTTTGCAGGCGGTGTGGCTTTTGCAGGGACACCTGTCTGCATGAAACTCTGTAAACGCTTTTTAACAGGTCCCCAGGTAGTAGAAAGAAAACAGCTGCTAAAGAGCGTTAATGGCAGGACAGCTGCTTGGCTGACAGAATTGGAACCAGCATGGTGCATGTGCTGGGACTGTAAACAGGAATGAATTTTCCTAAAAGATTTATAATTAAAAATGTTTATTTTTGGAATATTAGCAAAATAAAAGGAGTTACAGTGTTCTTTTAATTTTAAGTCAGAACATAATGACATGCAGCTTTTAAGAGGGTTTATTTTATAGCAAAATCTCAAATTGAAACAAGGTGGCTTAGAAACAACTTCAGAAATGCCATATATTTCTTCTAGATTTATATATAAAACATACTTGGGCATTTTTTTGTCCTTAATGTGTAGTAAAATTGATCATGAAATTCTGCTTTCCACAAACCACACATCAGGTACTGGGGGACACCTTCCTGTCTGCCAAGCCTGCCATTGATGGTAAATGCTCAGTGTGTGATGCAAGAAGGTATCACAAGGTATGTGGAACAGGTTATTCACATGCTAAAAAGATGAAATAGACATCTTGTTTCGCAGACAGGCACCAAAAAGAAGACACCTGATTCCTAGCCTTCCCTCATCCATAACCTTCCTCTCTGAGTCACAGTCATCCAGTGCCAAGAAAGTGCCCTCTTTTGGTGGACACAATCCCAGCACAGGCTCAGAGCTGGAGTTTTGAACCCAGCTGAACTCCAGCATCAGACTAGTTGCAAACAACTGAAATCCCTTTTGGAGTGTTGGTAAAGTAACACATTCTCTTTGGAAAGTTCACCTGAGGACAGCAGAACACAAACCCCCTGCTATTCCCCTTGCAGTTCTTGCAGTACAGCACTCCAGCCTGGATGATGTGAGCAGTACTTGCCCTGTCCTCTTGAAATGCCATCCCTACCTTTTTAGGAACAACAGAGACCTTCTAAAATCTATCTAGACTTTATCATGTTTCTCAAAGTCTCTCAAAGGCATTTTCCACCATACATGCATCACCACCAGCTCATCAAGGGGTGAAAACAGTGGGTCTATTACCTGTACACAGCTCTTCACAGCTTCTCATCCTGAACCTGAAGCTGGGCTTGGTTTAAAATTATTAATTGCCTTTTTCACAGCTGGCACCATCAGCCTTGCATGTTGACTCGAAGTGTGATGTGATAATTAGGCAGGCTGAGGAATCTTTGTTAAGTTTTGTTCTTTGGCACTATTTTGCCTTTGATCTTCTCTGCTCACCCTTCCAGAAGAGTTCCAGCCTTCCAGCACAAGCCAAGAGCGGGCCTTTCATCAACCTGGGGGAAAAGCTTCATCCTGTGCCCCACGGCACTCTGCTCTCAGTCTGAAACATCCCATTGAGATGACTGCTCTGTGCTGGCTGGAGTGTCTGTGAGGTGTCTACAGTCAGAAGAGTACGTATGGTGCATCCTCCACCAGAACACAGATCAAATCAACAGATTAAAAGAGAATCAGGAATGAAGTACAGTAACAAAATAAACTAGTAAGCAGGCTTTTAATAATGCCATTTCTCCATTAATTTGATTGCAACTCTGTGTTTTGCTCTGCAGGTTAGGAAGGCCGGTGGCACAATAAATGTAACATCCTGCAGAAACCCACACTTATTTCTCATTTGTGCTCCAAAGCTGCCCATGTTCCAGACTCATGCAGGCAGTTAACATAGTCATTCTGCTGATTTTTATTGGCCAATTACAAACCACTTAACAGGTGGTGTAGAAAGAGTTATATAAACTAAGGGATAAATCCTAGAGCATTTATACACTTATGAATGAATCATTTTCCCAAATGTTCATTATTGGGCTTTTGTCACTTATGATTTCTTTGAGATCTGGCCTTGCTATTTGTCACAGCCTATTCCTCTCCAGACCTGGGACAACAAGAAATTCAGGGAGACAGTGGGCACACCTGAATCTCATTAATATTGTCCCTCCCATAATGTTCACAAAACTGGGCTTTTAGAACACATCATTGTAAGTCAAAGAAAAGTATCTGCCTCAGATGTAACTGATAGGATTTTTGCAATATGCACAGAGCAAATGAATGAGAGAAAACTTTGTGTAGCAATGTGCTTTTTCCACCCCAGGAGGGACATGATTGCCTGTTATGCTGTGATATGTGTTGAACTACGTCCCAGAGCTGTTTTGGTACTAGAAATTAGGCATGGTTAAGACAAGTATGTAACTATGCACATGACAATGAAGTTAATGTCAAAGTGTGTGTATGTGAAGAAATGAACAACTGTGTGATGTGTCATATGTAAGGGGTAAGTCTTTAAAGCTGCTTTCCCCAAGCCATTATCCTCACAGTCTCTAGGTCTTCCAAACTGGGGAGACTGTGGATATAACATGCCTGTTAGCAAGTTTTGTTTGCTGCCAGGGCTATTTTAATTGTGGTAATCAACAGAGTTTGTGCACAAGATCTTCAGTGTCTCCCGGGCAAATGTGCAAAAATTCCAGTAGGAGATGCCACGTGACTGCTGGGAGGTTGAGGCTGGTGCAGGAGCAGGTATCTCACTGCTCCATCTCTTATCTGATGGCTAGCATGTTGCTGCTCTTACCCCAGAGGTAGTTCAAAAGAGTAATTCCTTTTAGGGGTGTTAGACCTCCCTTTCACACACAGTGGGCTGAGCCATGGTTCATTTTTGTACTCTTTTGCTGATCTACCTTCCCCCTCTTCCGCATTGTGCTCCTGGCTGCAGCAGGCTGTGTCCAAAATTCAGGAGCAGGGATGCAAAGCAGCAACTCACAGGTTGTTGTTCAACAGCCACAGAAGCAAGAAGAAAGGGGCAAAGAATAACTCTTTTTTTCTCCTCATTGTCTAAGGATTATGCAGGATACACGAGTTACAGGGTGGGGTCTTGTGGATTGCATCAAAGAGGTAGCCCAGCCCCAAGATGCTAGAAAGACAACAGTGCTGGGTCACATAAATACTGGGCTGTCCACGGACTGTAGCAAGTCAGTCCCTTCTGTTCTTCTGTGGCTGAAACTTCTGCAGTAAATTTTAAAGGATACTTCTTACCGAGAGTGTCCCCCACATGGGCAGGAAGTCATCATGGGAGTGAGACAGGCAGGACTAGGTAAGACCCATCTCCACTTTATGGTGATCATGGTTTCCCAATAAAGTTAAGTTAAACACATTTTCCTAAAGTGTGCCTTGCTCATAACAGAAATACCATACCCCCTAGCTAATTACACATCTTCCTGCCTCACCACTGTGCCTTTTTCATGACATCTCCAGAGTTGGACTGATTTCCATGCCTCCAGTGTGTGGCGCTTAAATCATTCCAGTTCCTGATCCTGTCTTTGTGCTTTTAGTTTTCCAGGAGGGTCTGTTTAGGCATCTGTCAAACTCCTGTTACAGGCAGCTAGGTGGAACCACAGAACAAAGGGCTCATCTCTTCCATGTCCTAATTTAAACTCATTATGTTCACTGGACTTTGAGTGGTATATATATATATATATATATAAGAGAAAAGACAATTTGCTGGGATGAAAATGACACACACCCAGAGGATCCACCAGGGCTGAACCTCCCTGAGGTTATGCTGAACTGGAAAAGAAATAAAACCTGGTTTGAATTTAAGAGGAAAAAAAGTTTCCGACAACAGTGGGTCCTGAAGCAGCTGGTAGATTTCTAGGGTCTTCAATTAATCCAGACATTAAGAAGTGAAATCACATTGCAAAACTATGAAGCCTGCTATACTCCAGTGAAAAAATGACATGTGGGAGACAGCAATTCTTGAACAAAGAATACAAATAGAAGAAAAAACAAAATAATGCCTGTCAAGCTGAACCCTGGTTGTGGGTATCCTGTTGCAGAACACTGGAGGACACATAAACAGACCTTGAAAATGTGCTCAGATTTACTCAAATAAGAGAACCCAGGGGACCTACCTGAGAAAACTGATAAATAGCAAAAGAGTGCAGGCAAAAAGCAGAAAGGCCATTTAATTTGGAACTCAGCAAGGGATGCCCCCTGTAACTTGTGGCACTATGCCAGCTAGTGCTTACCATGGTCCTGCCCAACACATCTGGGCATATGCAGCACTTCATATGACAGGATTTCTTCAAGATGCACTTGGGTTAACTTACTGGACTCAAGAATTATATCCGAACATGCAAGGGTTTAGGTTGTCTAGACCTACAATGGGCATTAAGTTTGACAGAGGCAACATCTTTTGACTGTGGGAAAACCAGTGGAAGAACATGATCTGAGCCATGAGGAAACCTTGGGGAAAAAAAGAGGTGTTAGATTGATAATAACAAGACAGTCTGTGTAAGGGGTGGGGAGGGGGAAGTATCTATGGGGAAAAGAGGCAACATGTCAAGGGAGGCTTCAGTTCACTTCTGCCTTTGACAGACAAAGGAGACAAAAATACTGCTCAGAATAACAAAATACATAGTGGGAAACTTGTTGCTTATTGGTCTGATGGAGCAGGGACAGTGTAAAAAGTTGAAGCACTGGAAGAATTAAAGATGTCCCTGAACTGTTTATATATCCAAAAGCATAACATTTAAATTTTTCAAGGAAGTTACTCGTTCAAGTTCTGACAGCAAAATACAGTCCCATCTGACAACTGATGGCTTGAGACACCAGGAGCTCTAGCAGTGAAAGAAGACAGCTGTAATTTTAAGCCATGGATTGAAATTAGGGTTAATTAGGGACCAATATTTCTACTGATAGAAGCCTTATTAACTTCAAATTGACTGTAAACTCTTTACTGTCTTTGCCAGAAATGGTGTGACAAGTGTTTTAAAAAAAGCACAACTATATTTACTTTTTCCCAGCTACCAAACATATGATCGGCAAGGCAAATTTAAGTGAGGCTGGTAGGGCAGGCATATGCATTTCAGCCTTCAAGGAAAGTCTGGGATAACAAACTAAATTTGGTAGGAGCCAATCTAATTTTAAAAGCCTTGTCTGGATGAAATACAGACCATGAAATATGTTCTTGCTGGAACAACTGCTCAGGCTGTGACCCCACGGAGAGTGTAACAGCCTTTAGTTTGTGTTACAGCTATTGGGTTGCTGGAGTTTTAAGTGCCATTACTCCATTGAAAAGAAATCATGGGACTGAGAACTGTGCTTTAAAGGCTTAAGCTACTCAGACAGAGACTCTGGGTCTGGGCTAGGACTCTGAAGCTGTCGTCAACAGGCACAGCCAGCTGAAAACTCCTACGGGAAAAAGCAGCTCTTTTCTAAATGCCTTCAGAGCAGTGGGTGACCCCTAAGGCCACACTGCTCCCTCTGAAGCTGTCCTTGACTGTCCAGCTGTGTGGTTCCCCACTAACTGCAGCAGCAGCAAATATTGCACAGTACTTTATTAATCCACTTCACGTGTTCCAAACTTGCAGTCACTGTTGCAATCACAAATTAAGAGAACATTAAGAGAATTAACACTGTCTTGGTCTGTATTTTCTGTTCCATACTTTGAAGGACAAAGTGTAGCGATGAGATGCTGCTGCTGTTCAGGATCTCACGATGACACTCAGCATGCCTTGAGCAAGTCCCTCCTTCTTTGGTAATGCTTCAGGTTCAACATATGGAAAACTGAGAGTATTCATTGAGCTGCATAGAGATGTCACATGAAGCTACAAATAGCTGTCAATGACTCTGGTTTTCCTGGATGTGAAGTTAATTAAAGTCAACTAAATGCAGAGAAAGGCTGACTACCGTAAATAAAACATATATTACTATTGACTGAGTAATGAAATTAAAATTTTTTTAACAGCTCTCTATTTGTTACACTATTCTAAATTGATAACCTTGTCAAGAAGACACCTGGGAATTTCTTCATACAGCTCAGAAAATACCAATTTTTCCAAAATAAATCAGTTGCTGTGTTTTTGTTTTTGGTGTCATTTGGTTATTTTGTTTTTTGTTTGCTTTGGTGCTGGTGTTTTTCAGGAAACAAGCACTTTAGATACATTTCACAATTTAGAAAATATTAACAAAAATGTTTTCAGAGCACAAAAACCATTTTGATTGCATTTTAAAAAAGTTCATGCAGGTACCAATTTCAGTTCAAAATTACCTCTGTTTGAAAAATCTTCCCAGCTAGCTGGTAGTTATAGTGGAAAATTAAGTCCACAGTCCAAGGGGAAAATTTTCAACTGATTACAACTGGGTTGAAAAGCCATGCTTTCAAAAACAAACTGTGGGACAGGAAAGCTGGTTTTGGTCCAGTTCTAGCCATGGTAATACCAAGCAAGCTGCTGCACAAGGACAGAACCACCACTTTTTAACTGAAGATGTGTGTTGAGCATCTGTGGAATGGCACAGCTAAGTAATTGCTTATTCTCATAAAGTCAAAGAATCTACTAGTAAGGTAAGGAAAAAGAAGGAAAGCAGAAAATTTAGAAATTGTGAACCCATAACTGCTTTCTGAATTGATTCATTTTTTTTAAAGTTTGAATGGGTCAAAGGAAGGAAAGTTACATACTACTGCGGGTAACAAAGCCAGCAGGAAATATGGTCTAGCAATCAAAAGAACACACACGATAACACTCACCCAAGTTCACACACAAGAACAATATTTATCTCCTATTCCCACCACTGTCAGAAAAATATGGGGTCTAATAAAGTGTTTTTATTACCAAAGTGCTCATAGAGGAAGGGATTAGAAAAAGTAAGGCAGGAAATCCTAATCTGAAGGAGCAGAGACATGTAGTACCACGATTCAAGAGACGAAAGTGAACTTAAGATGAAAAAGAGAGATCCACCTCATGACAGTCAAACAGAGAGGATACAAGGCTCAAGATTAAAATCTGTTTTTCAGACACCTAGAGGGAACTACAGACTTCACTCAGCAGTTACAAAGGCAGAGGCCAGGCTGTATGCATGGTGGGTGAGGGCAGCATATCTGTATTTAAGTACAGGCAGTCTCTGGGTCCTGGTTTCACCAAGGAAAGGCCTGTTCTAGGGTACTTCTGCACTTCCAAATTCTGATATATTTTTAGTTAGAATTGACTTTAGATGAGCTGTATACTCTCACAGTATGGAAAATATAATGCAGAAGAAGATTCCAAACAGCCTTAAAGTTAAAAAATACTTAGGGGTAGGGATCTGTTTTGGAGGGATGTATATAAAACAGAGATGAGCCATGGGTTGCGAAGGAGTGGCCTGCTTCAGTCTTCATGTCACAGATCATCTGAAACCCCCATTACTCTTTTTCAAATAAAAAAAATGTACTTATCATATTTCTACTGTGTCACTTACTCTTGTTTAGGAATTAGGCTTCAGCCTCTTTCTCTTTTAAAATTATTATCCCTGCACTTCCTGGGTTTAACTGGATGAAGAAATGCTGAAATAGAATGAAATATGACTTCTTTTGAAATGTCTCCAACCCAGCCAAAAGCTGTCTGTATGAGAAATCTTTCAAGAAAATGTGTCCTCATCTTATTTCCAGCTGGGCTGCATCCAGTTCCAAAAGTACTTGCTGATGATGGGAGAAAAGTATCTGGATCTGGATATTTGTGTGATTTGAGCCTCTGAATTTTGGATTGCAGATACAATCAACACTAGAAACAGCAGAGGGATGTGTTAAGAAGCCACACTGAGGATAGTAACAGAAAGGTGAATTGAGACAGCTTCCTTTCCTGAGGAAATGCCATCCAGCCTCTCTGATGCTGCTGTTGCTGTCCTTACCACTTCCCAAATGCTTACCTGCACTTCCCAGCCTTGCTTTTCTCTCACCTCTGTTCTTCGCAAAGGCAGCAGCTCATAATCCCAGCCTCCCCTACCAGCTTTTTCTAGCTGTTTCATACACTTTCCTCTTCATGTTTTGAAAGAAATACCTGTCTCTGACAGCAAAGAGCTCCTCCATATTCTTTGAAATGCCTCCTAAAGCTCTCCTGTGCCATCACACCCAGAAAAACACGTGAAGAGGCTCCCAGGGCACTGCTGCACATCCTAATGAACCATAAAGATCGGTGTAGTTGTAGTGTTTTCCCATGTTCCCTCTTCTCTTGGTAAGCACTTCTCTGGCAAGCCTGAAGGAGGCTGTGTTTTCTTTCTCTGTTTATACAACACTGAGGTTCTTATCTGTGGCTAGGTCTCCTTGATCCTATCATCACACAAATAACAACAGGTAATGATTTAAAAAAAAAAAAAAGAAAGCCAAGCAAAAACATAAGGCTTAGTTGTTTGAATTGCTTTCACACAGTGCTGAAAAAGTCATGACTCGATGGTAGCAGAAGTGACGGAATCTTGCTATTATTACTTTTTTACATTGCTGTGTTGTTCCAGGGTTTTTGTCAACAATCACTGTCAGTTCTAATTCTCCAAACAGGCAAAAATTTGGGTGGAAATCCTGTCTCCACTGAAGCCAAGTGACAGATTTCCATTGGCCTCAATGGGCCTGGAATTCACCCGGTCACAACCTAGAGAACGAATATTTGTAGTAGCAAACCAAATAAATATATCTGTGTTTTTCTGTGAAAAATCAATTTGAGACCCTTTTTTCTTGGCAAGAGTTATGCACAGCGATATAATATGAGATATGGCAGTACTTGGAACAGGAAATGACTGTGGACACATTGTCAGGACAGTGCTGTGCTATGCCAATGACTGAAGCAGAGAAAACTCATAGGAACTTGTTAAAATACTCCAGGAAAATAAAACAAAATAAAAAACAAACCCAGAAATAAAATGGAGTGCACAATGAAAATACCGCAGCTGAAATTTCTGTGAGGTTGAGAGGAAACAACGAGATGGGTAACTATATTGAAAGAAAAATAGTATGGCTTGTTGGTTGCCAGTGAGATGCCAGGAGTTGCCCTTTGCAAGAGAGAGTGCAAGCATTTTGACAGAGATCTTCAAAAAGTAGATTAATAACACAGAGTACCTTAAAGAACAACAACCCTATGAAATATCATAATACAGAAACTGGGCATAGGGTGGAACAGCTTTGTTAGACATCCAAAGAGTGATTTTCCTATTCTATGGAATTAATATTAGCTGAAGCACATGCATGTGTGCTCAACAGATCACATGAAACAAGAGGATCCTTTCATGGATAATTAATTACCTGTTTGGTGCCTAAACAGGAGCAACTAACAATGAAAGTCTAGGATGCCTATGCCAGAAGTACTGAAAGCAGAAAATCACTGTGAATCAAAGAACATAAAATATGTTCTCCACATCAGATATCAATGATATTTTCAGATATTTAATAATTTTGCTTAAAGAAACAACCATTTATTAAGTCAGAGCACTAGACAGCAGTGGGTACAGTTAACTGGTGAAGTGAGAAATAGCCCAGGAACATGAAAAGTCTGTGTGATTTGGTACCTGAATGTGTCCAGAGTCACACTGCAACAGACACATCAGTTCAGTGTTTTGGGGGAGGGGACTAATCACTTTTTTCCCTGATCACTGATAATTTTATCAAAACATTTTGTCTCTCTTTTTTTTTTATTTTTTTTTTTTTATTAGGAGATCAATATACTTTTTCCTCTGAAAATCTGAAAATGTACTTTTTGGAGGGAATGCTAACATTATACAGACAAAAGTATTTCAGGGGAATAATTTTTTACTTGCATGGGAGAAAATTACTACTGGAACACCGACTTCCAAAGGAAATGTGGAATTCCCATGACAATTTAAAGTAATTATTGGATCATGAGACACATTCTTGGAATGTGAGCTATAGCAATGCATAGTTTATGTCATATAATAAGGGATATATTTGTACAGCATAAGAACATCATCAGAATCAAGTGTCTCATCAAAAGTGTAACTGGCAAAGTTCCAAACTGCATTCAAACTGATGATCATTTCTGTCATATCAGTCACATTCAGCTTGTAAACATGCTTATTCATTGCAGTGCATGTTGCACAATTCGGTGCAATTCCTCATTCCAATGTATTGTATAATGAGTTTTCATTATTTAATACTTCCTTGCTTCTTCTGCATGAGGTACTACTACTTTCTACATATAGACTTCTACCTTTCAAGGTAACTTTTGTGCATTTGATATGAACACTCTAGCAGAAGGTTTTGCTGGCAGAAATTGGGTCTCTGGGCACAGTGTATGGACAGACATATGTTGTGAGTGCACACAGGCCAGATCTATTGGGGAAGCAAGCAGTACACATGTGCACTCCACTCATCCACAACATCAGCCCAAAATGGACTTACAGGGTAAATAGGCATCCCTTTTAGCCCAGCTGCAATCTTTTTACTGAAGCTCCCCTTCTTAAGCTGTGGCTCATATACCTGGGTATTCACAGCTACTCAGACTCCAGAAGATGCAAGTTTCCTTTCTATACAAAGAGTGACTTTTATTTTCTTTAGCTTTTGAAATATGTTTTGACATAAGAATATTTTTCTTGAAAATATTTCATAAAAATACAGAATTGGTCATGAAAGTGAGTCACTTCTGACTCTCAGATCCAGGACAACACTGCAATGCACTATCACGGCATGAAACCTTGATTTTGCCTTCTTACTCACAGGAACTCTCCCCTGCAACTCCTCCTCACAGTCCACGGCTCTATAAATTGTATAAGATAGGTAGATCCTACAACAGTGTACATATGTAATTTCAGCAGTACAGATTAACGTGTATTGCTTGTTTTATCCCAATTCTTTATATTTTAACTAATATTTCTAATTTTATTTTCCTACTATTTTCTTTTTTTTTATCCCTTAACTCAATCAGACCAAAGGGGGGGGGGAATTCAGTGTTGATTATTTTTAATCTTAGGAAAAATAATTTTAAAATTAAATAGAAGAATTGAACAACAAGTTGTGGAAACCACGTCCCTTTCCTCTGTCCTTGCAGTCGTTTTTTACCTCCACACCACAATTTTTTCTTGATTCAGACCAGCATTTTATGCAAGCTTAGCTGATATCATGGTAGCAACAAGGACTGTGAAGAAGTACAACCAGTGACAAAGAGAACTGTGCTATTGCCTTTGTTATACAGAGGCAGCTTTATTTGCCAGTTGGGAGAGTTACTTTCTTTCAATTTATGACAGGGAACAGGAGAAAGAGTAAATGACACAAATAAAAATGGCAATTTGCTAATATGTACTGTAGTCATATCATAAGGAAAAGCTCCTCTGGAAATGAACTATCCAGGGTTGCTTCGCAGCAGTCAAATCAGGAAGATAACCTTAGCCAGCAAATTAATTTATTTTCATTAAAAGCACTTGTTTCTCATTTCCTATGTCAAAGAATTAATGCTATATTTTAACTGTATTAGTGCTTGCAGTAGGAGGAGGGCTGTAATCAAGAATTAGTACCAGAAATTGCAAGAACATGCTCCAGTCTTCTGGATCATTATTCCACAACACGTGGAATGGGCAGTTACTCTGTCATCTAAAGAGCTGACCCAAGCTCTCATAGCGTGATGTTCATTGAGAATGCAGCCCCAGCACAGCCCTCATTAAAATGAGCACAGACACAAGAATACCCGTGAGGTGCAAGACCAAAGGAAGAGAGGCAGAGGAGAACTAATTCCACAGCAATAAACCTGATCATATTGATGCACTTTAGCCCTTTTTGCATTTGGTGGAAAAGTGGTAGAGGGCATGAGGAAGTCATTTGGGGAATCATGCCCGGTCTGGGATAGAAACAGGACTTAAGTCAAAATAGCAAACAAGGTACATTATGCAAGAGTGTAAAGGCAGATGAGACTTTGCAGGTCTATAAAACACAACAAAGCCCACACTAGTGGGTACAGAGATTAGAACCCAGATGTCTCACAGATGAGAGCCTTTGTTTTGACTGAAGAGAAGTATGAAAGTATTTTCAGTTTGAAGGACCCGAGTACGCAACATCATGGATACTCAGCTACAGGAATCAACTATTTCAGGGAGCAGAATAAAGGGGGGAACCATAAAAGAAATGTTAGCTAAGGGGCAATAGCTGAGTTAAAGAAACCCACAATCTGAAAACACCCATAATAGTCTAACATAAGAAGAGACACTCTGTTTGAAGCTGTTTCTATCCCTTTATCTTATTCATTTAGATATTTTACACTCAGTTTAGTTACTTTCTTTTATTATTCACTAGGGAGCAATAAAAGCATATCCCTGGCAACTGAGTTTTCTTAAGGATAAATAGATGAGTTAAGCCATTTCCTTAGGCATTCCTAACCACCCTTAGTATGGCCTTTTTCAGATACTGTTCATGAGGAATTGTATTTGCAACTGAGAAAAAGTCCCAATTGTCAAGTAAATAAAGACGCTATTAAATGTTATCTTATGCTGAGATCCCTCAGCCCTACATACACCACCAAAACTTCTATAATCATTATCCTATTTTAATTGACAAACTGGCTATTTAAGTTCATATATCAGTGGAAGAGAAAAATTTGTAAAATAAAGCAGAATCCCTCGCACATGGCATCAGAGTAAGTCTAGCAAAGTCAGATCATTTATGAAGTCTATGTAAAATAGTGTAAAAAAATCACCATAAAGTAACACACCATTCTCAAACTGAGCTCAAGGTCTTTCTGAAGAATGTACACAACTGTTTTGTCTCAGCAGACTCTGCAATATCAAAAATGGTGAGTCATTTTCAACAGTGACCATGCTGTGACTGTGTGCAAGGAATACAACATAATATATGAGTACATTAATCTATAACATAGAAGACAATAAAAAAACCAGAGGACTGCTGACCAAACAGTGTTTTGAGAACATTTTTTGATACCAGGTACAATAATGATAGGCAGGTTAACAATGTATGATGAGAAGATAATGTCTTCGAAGCCCCAATATCTTATTAAGCTGTATATTAGATAACATCTTGTTCTCAACTGGTGTGTCAGCAAAGCCTTGTTTGTCCCAGTATCACCACCTGCAAGCCATGGCAGAGGGAGCAAGAAGACCTTGTGAAGAGCTTGGTTACCCAAATATTCTATTGTTCCTCTCCAAGCAATACTTGTCCTGGCATTTTTTTCCTTTATGACTTATGCAAATGCCACACAGCAATATGGTTATGAGAGTGCTTTTAAAAGAGATAGAAAACCTTTTCACAGATTTTTTTTCCCTTCAGTTTAGTAGACAGGATTAGTTGACAACACATTTCAGTTTCTATTCAGATTCAAGGTAATTTCTTACCTATAGAATGCTCAGAATATAAAGAAGATACAGAGAATAAAAATGAAAGTAGAAATAAAATAAGAACTATTATTGAATATGTTGAATGGGAATCCTCCAGCTAGCACAAATCAGTGCCTAACTCCAAATGTCATTATCTTCCATAGACACAAGGGAAATTCAACTCATCCACAGACATGAAAAAAGAGAAAATGCTCATTTTCTAAATAAGAGGTGGGGAAGCATTTCCCCCTCATTCTACAGACTACAGAGCTACAAATGTCCCTGTGTCATCCTGTCAATACTGCTGTCAGTGTGTACACAAACACATCTGTCTTCTTTATTTATTCAGTCATCAAAATTCCAAGTCTGCAAGCTAGTCATAATTATGCCTTCCAAAGAGGCAGGCACCTGCCATTTACTCTACCTTTTTCAATTACATCTAATTGAAGACTTGAGCTCAAATAGAGGAAGGGAGACAAGGGTTCTTCAAACTGTCTAAACACTTTCTGCTGAATAGAAAAAGAGAGGTTTCCTACCACAGCTCAAAAGAAGTCTTCCAACATGACTGGCATAATAAAGAACTGGAATGTGAGATGCATTTCCTTCCCCTGAACACCCAACATCATGAGGATGTTTTTTACACAGGTGATGGCTCACAGCCAGTAGAAAAGCCTCCCTCAGCCCTAACCCCCTGCCACTGCTGGAGTGAAACTATTGGAGAATTTCTTGAGTACCAGAACTTGTCCTGGGTAACTTCCAGTAATTTTCTGCTTCGAAGAGCATGGAGGGCAGCATGTCAAAAAGCAGTCCTGAAGAAACCAAGTTTATTTATGAGTGATGATACAGATGAGATGGCTGATAGTAGATTATCCTCTTCGAGTACAGCTGTAAACTCCTTAGCAACAGTAACCTGATAGTCCTGAGCTAGAGTAACCTTCTAGGAATTGAAGAAGCTGGAAAAAAACTCCAGCTGGCTCCACTTATATAAGGGATGTAATTAGGCCTAAAAGAGAGGATGATTTCAGCCTGTGTGATCTGCATTAATAGGTCCCTGAGTGCAGTTTTTGAGAAGGCACTTCTGATACTTGAGTGGGTGCACACATGTGTGTCTTGGGATTTTCTCTTTCCTTGGACAGTGATGCACAAGTTTTTATCAAGAGACAGTAGGAAGGTATCATTTGGAGAGAAGAAGGGAAGAGTCATTGAAAGAAATCCTTCTATCAAGTGATGTGATGGGAGAAGTTGACCGCATTGTTTGGTCCCTAAAATCAATAGACAAGAAACCACAGCTAACATATTTTTAGCAAATTAGACTAATTGTGCTAAAAAATGAAATGACCCAATGGAAAATGTCTCACATTTGTTAAGGGGGAATCAGCAGTAAGTTGTGTAAAATGCACAGGAAAAGCAGAGACATTAAAAATATAACAACTCATCATCAGATTATTGCTACATCCCAAAGATGCACCAGTACAATCCTCTGGTTCATTTATAATCAAAGCTAAAAAGCTATTTGTAATCTGAACAGAGGATATTACTACATCAGCACTTCCTAGCCCCATTACTACCTTCCTAAGTGCAGAGGGAACCTGTAGTGATTATGTGTTTAATTTTAAGATAATGGATGATGAGAGACATTCAACCATTGAGAACTCTGTATGTAGAAATCTAAGCTAGAGAAATGAAACATAAACACTATAATGGAGTTGTCCTGGCTGTTTGAAAACCTAAAGGATTTAATGCTGTTGAGTGAAAGCAAGGAGGAGCTCAGCTATTTTTCATTATTTGTATCGTCTGCTGGAAAATGCAAACAATTGTACCAAGGGGAGAAGAATGGAAGATTCCCTTTCTCTGCCTTCACATATGTTTTTTTCTTTCTACAGAGAAATGAAGGATGATGTAATCAACATTAAACAGTGTAGCAAAGCCAAGATGATTCTTTCAGACTTTTCTGGATGTTCCACAACACCTTTTATCAGTGGTATTTCTGGAGAGATCAATGTCATGGGTAGGAACCTTACAGGCGAACACACTGCACCAATACCACCAGCAATTAGCTAAGCTGTGTCCCCCTGCTTATCTATCTCCTCTTTTCTGGGGCAAGAAACTAGATAAAAGAACAGTTAATTTGCTTTCCTAGCTAGATATTACACTAGAAGAGGTATCTGCCAGGCCACCAAAGCATAGTAAGCAAATAAGACATATTCGCTGGGTTGTAAGTGTATACTTTTAATTTTAACATGTAGCCTCTTTTTGTAATATATAAAGAAGATAAGAAGAACTTTAGTTGCCAGCATCACTTGAATAGCTCTCCTTATGTTCATCTCTTTATTTTTTTTTATGTTTTTTTTTTAGCACTGGATATTTCTTCTCATGCTTGTTTATTTCCTGCTGCCTCCATCTCTCATTAGTATTTCCAATCATTCCTGAGCAGAGGACACTGCCTCACAGGCAAGATAACTAATATTTTTTCATATGTGGATACATGTTTTCAGGGATGGGGGAGTGACAGATTTCATGATACAAAACATGGAGAACTTTAAGTATGCAAAGAATCATACTCAGTTCCTTAGGATTTCTGACATGCTTTGAAGCAGGTGGAAGACCTGCTCTTAGTTTTTATAAACAAAAGAGATGCACAGATTCATTTCAGAGATCATGCCACTGCCCAAAAAAATTGCAAAATTGGTGACTTTAGTGGAGGGACTTGAAAGATTCATTTGGCTTATTGGTTTCCCTGTCTATTAATTCATTCATATACCTGGGAACCTGAAGCATGATTTCACTCAATATGTCATAGTTTGTGTTCAGGTGTAAGGGGATATATGCACACAGTAAGCCTGCACATTACTCTTTCCTTTACCTTGGCAGCATCACCCTCCCTCTCTGTTGCATTTTATCAATCTAACATGAAGAATAAAGGCACTTAGTTCTCTCTCTTTCACTGACATGAGCAAACAGGCTTGCTGTTTGACAGCACAGATTAACCATGTCCACAAGGGTGATCGAGTTCAGAGAGAAACTGAGAAACTGCACTTGAGTCTTCCTCTCTCCACCAAAGGTCTGAGCACTAATCCAGTTTAAGATGGGGGGGCAGGGGGACAGGGAACCAAAACTAAACCAAGTGTGCTTAGGTAGACAGCAAGTGGTGCAGGTGAGTAAACCAAGGCAATGCAGCACATCACTAAAGCACTGACTGAGAAACATGAGATTACTGTGGCAGGTTCCAGGCTCTGTAGGTGTATTTCTCTCACAACACTAAAAACAGTTTTCAGATCTGTATGCACAAGTGCTACACAGAGCTAATTCTTACATTTGCAAAGAGAAACACCTACTTATTATGTTCTTGTCTATTATTAGACCCTCTTTCATCCATGCACAGCAAATGAACTGCCCAACAACACACACTGAGCAGTAACAAAAGCCAGAACTGTATTTATACCTCTTGTATTAATATATTGAACAGACTGCTACTTATTGCACCTTGTTCTAAACTGGCATTTGCTGCTTCACTGATCTTTTTATTTCATAGTCACTGTCATTTAAATGTCTACATAATTTCTTGTTCATGTATTTCAAATAATTAGTATAATTAACAATATTTGTGGCTTGCCTCCTTACAGCTTGGCTTTTCCTTTGCTTACTTTCAAGAGGGTTACCCTGTTCATTCTTTTTATACATATATGATAGTTCCAATTATTTTATTCAACATAACACAATTAACAGAGCTTTTGTAAAAGGCTCAACAGCCTCACAGACCCATAGTCTGTGGGTCAGACTGCATTTACTACCGTGCAAGCAGAATATATACAAAGTAGGCAGGGTAAGCTGAACTTTAGCCTCCAAAGCATGTTTTTACTCCTAGAATGGGACAATCCCCTTTCACGCATACAAGAAGGGTAAAGGAAAGCATGGTATGTTCCTCAGTGCAGCATGAGACTACTTCAGAGCTCAGCAGGACTCCTGAGGGACAAGGGAGCCAGGGACACTTTCATCTCCTGGACAAGAGAGCCTGGTTTCACAGGCAGCCTGGCCATCAGAAACAACCATGAGCTATTGAAACATCTGAAAGAAAGATGTGGCAGAACAAACCCAGTGCCAGCTCCACGTGACAGACAGAATGCCTGCAATGGTGCCAAGCTACATTGCCACTGAGCTCTGACAAGCTAACACCCGTGGTATGGATGTAGTTTAAGAAGTTACCTCATGTTGTTACATCCAACTGTACAGCGCTGCTTAGGAATATTAATGTGTTGGCTCTGTGCAGCATTGTACTATGTTGATATAACCTTAGTTTTCCCTTGCTAGATGTGTTCTCCCTTCCTTCATTAGCCTGTGTTCGCATTGCTTCAGATTTAATTTGCTTCCTGAGTATTTCTTTGAGGAGCTGCACGAAACGGGGTGGCACAAACTTTCCCAAGGCACTATTGACTTTCCAAATGTGGTGAAATGGTGCAATATGCAAGAGAACAGACTGCAAGTACTCACTCCAGTAAAAGGCAGGTTTGTTTTTTCTAGAAATGTTTGATTTGTTCTAGCAGGTGTGTCTGATACCTTTTGCATAATGATAAACCCACACACATTCTTCATGCAAATAGTGACCCAACAGTTGCTCTGAGTTGCTTCAAGTAGTAAGTGCGTGTAACAACCTGCACTTACATATACACATATGTTTACAGAGCGTTCATACAGTGCAAGGTAAACAGATCCCATTGTGCCAAGGGAGGGACACACAGAGCTGCTGCAACAGAGGTGCCATAGGATAACCAACACGGTCAGAATCAGCTGAAATTGTCAGAAAAGCTCTTCAGAGATACTGGGAGAGTCATGAATCTTATCTTTCTTCTCCTTTCTGCAGCCAGATAGTATTTTACTCTCATGTGTGCTATTTGAAATGCCTCACCTATATTAACTATTCCTGTTCCACAAAGGCTTGGGGAGCAATGTATGGGAGAAATCATCGCTGACCTGGACCTTATGTGTTGTGGCTACTGCTTACTTGGGAACCTACACGTGATCCATTGACCTGCCCTGGAAACTCAGGCTTGGCCAGCGGAGAGCTTCTCTCATTCTATCTCACATCTTCTGCTAGCTTTATCTTTCTTTAAATCTTCCAAGTGCTGTGTCTCAAAGAGCAGCAGAGCATTTCTTATACCAGCTCTCACTGTTAATTAGGAAAGATTATTAATAAGAGCTTCTTTTTTCTTATTATTGATTTACTTTCACAACTGAACCAAATCTTGACTGGTTAATGACCAGTTTCTATATAGAAAAAATTAATAAAAATGATTGTCAAAATGATTGTTCAGGCAAACATGTTCACGAGCCAGATTGCTGGTGATTCTTCAATCCACTGTATGTAAAGGAAAGTGGAAAGGAAAGAAGGTCAAAAAAAAAAGAAAGCATCTCAGTTTGTGGCAATGTCTGAATGCACCTGTATCTGCTTTATTAACACAAAATTACCACTCTAGGATATAATCTGATACACTAATGTATTAATGTATCTGAACATTCTACCTCAAGCCAACATGTCAAATCAACACCCATGTTTGATGCAGGGCATTGACAACATCACAGCACCTGTCCCTCAGCTTAGAGATTGTGAATTACAACAGATGAGAGGCAGACATTTGTTTCCATCTCTGCTCCACCTCCTTTCTGGTGTCTACAAACTGTGTTTGGCAGTGAGTAGCTCAACTTCACCCATTTGATCTTGCACTGAAAGGGACTAAAGTACTGACACCACTCATCATCATTAACTGGACGAAGAACTTAAGATGCTTTTCAGACCTCATGGCACATCTCCGTATTCTTAATGCTTTCAGGACAGGTGAACACATATCTTTAAACAGTGTAAGTCATCTACAGCAGGAGTTTAAGTTTCCAGGTTTGACTTTGCACAGGAACATACTGGGAGTGCCAAGTCAGCAGAAATGTGTTTGCAGAGGCTGGAACCCTGCACGGAGACACGGTGTCTGTGTGAGCTCCCACCCAGCAGCAAAAGCTCCAGTCCTCTCTGCTTACACTCCATTCCTGTGCTGCCAGGAGCCAGAGAGAATATGGGAATTGGGCTGTAACTGCAGTATTCAGGAAGCTGTAAATGAAATGTTGCCCACCAGGACTGGGATATGGTCCCTTGGGAGTCCTACTTTGTTTTCAGTGGGGTGAGGATTTAATTTCATAGTATATTTACCACTCTAAAACCTGCTAAGCTGCACAGATGTTGACAACCAGATAACTAACTGTGTTTCATGCAGAGAGTTCCTGTAAAACACTGGAGTCCCACTACAAGTCAGTAAATATTTTATGCCCATTTGGGTACAACTGCAACATACTATAGTAAGCAGGACAAATAAAACAAGAAAATTGAGATGGGTTGCCTGAGACAGGTTCTGACCTCTGCATCTCCTAATCCTTCAAATGTGTGATGAGTTTTGTCTTTCCAAATATGTAGTTTCATTCATTTCTTAGCATTCAGTTTTAGTAAAAGCAGTAGAATTTGCCTCCATATGACTAAGAAAGTAGCTAATTATTGTCATCATGCTTATCTGTTTGGCATTTTAGCTTGAGTTCCTACTAATAAAGAACTATTTGAGATTTGAACAGAAATGTAAATGTTGAAGTTTCACAGGTCATTGAGTTTTATAATATTGAGTCATTGGGCTATTATACATTGATCAAGCAAACAGCAAATGGTGTGACTTGCCAAAGAGCATTACTCAAATATTGACCAGGAATTGATGACAGTCGGCTACTCTCCAAGGACTGCAAAAGTTAACAGGAAATTTCTACCTGAGGCAACTGCACACCTCTGCCTTCAGACAGGCAGTTTTGTTGCTTCCTTTTTGTTACCCTCTTTTCTAGTCTTCTCTGCTGCAACCAAGCAATTTTATCAAAAACTGAAATGTACTTGGAATAAATGCTTTCATTTCAAAATTTTTAGTTTATCTCTCAGTCATCTCATTTCCAACAGTCTGTATTGCTTTCTTTAATTAACCTTATCTATTCTTCTTGTATTTTAATTTTCTTTTATTATGACGATATATACTTTAATTAAACATACATATGCTTCCAGCTAGAGAGGGTGGAAGCAAGGACAGTTAGTCTGTGAGGAATATAGAGATATTGTCCAGGATCATGTTAGGAAAGCTGAAGCTCTGGTAAAATTGAATCTGGCCAGGGACATTAAGGCCAACAAGAAAAGCTTATATTGGTACAGTGATAAAAGAAAGACTTGGGAAAGTGGGGTCCCTCTCCAGAAGGAAATGAAAGACTCAATTACCCAGGATATGGGGAAGGCCCCAGTCTTCAACAGCAAGTGATCCAGCCATCCTGCCAAGTCACAGCAGGCAAAAGCGGGGACTGGGAGAATGAAAAACTACTTCCTGTAGAAGATCAGGTTTGAGGCAGTCTAAGAAACCTTAAGGTCCACGGGACTTGTGACAAGATACATCCACACTTCTTGAGGGAACTGGCCACTATCCATCATATTTGAGAAGTCATGGCAGTCCAGTGAAGTTCTCACTGATCAGAAAAGGGGAAACATTGCCTTCATTTTTCAAGAGTAAAAAGAAAGATGCAGGGAACTGCAGGCCAATCAACACCTCTGTGCCAGGCAAGGTCGTGGAGTAGATTCACTTGGAAACTATGTTAAAGCACAAGGAAAATAAGGAGGTGGTTGGTGGCAGTCAGTATGGTTTTGCTAAGAGTAGATTGTGCCTGACGAATTTGGTGGCCTTCTACAATAGGGTTACTGTGCTGGTGGATAAAGGAGGAGTGACTGAACTCATCAACCTGGATTTGTTGAAAGCATTTGACACTGTCCCTCATGACAGCCTTGTCTCCAAATGGGGAGACATGGATTTGATGGATGGACCACTCAATGGATAAGGAATTGACTGGATGGTTGCACTCAAAGAGTTGTTTTCAGTGGCTCACTGGTCCAAGCAGAGACCAGTAATAAGTGGTGTCCTCAGGGGCTGGTATTGGAACTGGTCCTTTGTCATACTGCCCCACTGTAAAATGTGATTTGTATGCAGTGTAATGTGTTTTATCTTGAACAATGGATGTTAAAGTACAAGCTTCTAGCATGGCCCTATTTGATTTTACTTCTCTGGAGTCATAAACTTGATCCCAAAGACAACATTTCAGCTCAGAAAGAAGAAATTGCTGTTGAAAAGACCTTGCCTTAAATCCTACCTTTTCCTAGGACACAGGACACGCTCCAGGAGTTTCAAAACCTGGTGCTGCAGTCAGACTCTAGTACAGCCAGAGGTAGTAACACACTGTTTTTCAAAATGTATAGCTAGTACTGGTTTGTCCACCTGGCTCAGAACCAGAGACCTCACCTGTATCCACAGAGGAATGGGCTCATTCTCCTCCTCACCATAAATGAATTTGAATTAATTCCCTGAAGAACCCATAAGATCAGCCCATAAGAGTTTGGGATCGATGTTCTTTCCTATGGAAGCTATCCCACACTATTTGGAACAACCAGATATTAACGTGGCCAGAGGGAGTGAGTAGGCTCTTGGACATTCAGCTGGATAGAGGAAACCAGTGTGTCAGTCCCTATTCTACTGCCTATTTCACTCTTTTGTGCTGTGTTTAATAAAACAGGAACTGACATCAAAGTATCTTCTTTCCCATGTGAGTTAACATGAGATCATAGAATCACTCTCAATCTCCTCCTTCTTCCTTTTAATTTCCTTCCTTTTTAATTTAAAGAATGTTGAACTAGTCCCTAAAAATCAGCCCAATTTCACCCTAACAGTTGTTAGGGTGATGAGAGACTGCAACAGGTGACCCAGAGAAGAGCTGTGTATGCCCCATCCCTGGAAGTGTTCCAAGCCAGGTTAGACGGGGCTTTGAGCAATTTCCAATACCACTGACAGCAGAATGTGACACACTTTCAGTGTTCCTTGTGGCAGAGGAGCAACCTGAACCCAAGCATCCCCTTTTGTACCAGGGGTTCCTGCATTAAACATATGCATGTTAAGTAACCTTTCCACACAAAGCTGTGGGCAGACTGTGGCCAATTAGGCATTTTGATACCAAGTCCAGTGCACCATGAAATGGAGAGAGCATCCTATTCAAGAACCCACAAGTGGCTGAAGCACAAGAAAAGGACCAAGTTGCCAGCTTCTCTGCGTGTGCTGGAGGCCCTTAGCCAAAGGCTGCAATAACATAGGTCTATTTTCATGTCTGCACTACAGCTGAGGGTAAGAGGACAATGCAACACGTCTGCCCAGCCAGTTTCAGCAAACTTGCACGTAGGAACAGACCGTGTTCATGATGGGATAACGTGGTCTTTGGCACAGGCTAGCAGTCCAGCTACATCTCTGGAATTTCCAGTACAACAAAAGAGGGCAGCCTGGCCATACTGGGGTCCTGCTGCTCTTCCCAGCTGCTGCTATACCACCAGGTAAACAAAAGGAGCACCTCCAGAGCCAGCTACACCAACACACCTCAAGAAATGTTCTGTCACCACTAGCATACAGAGTCACAGAGCAACTGCAAATAAATACCTGTCAACACCTGAGCTGTGAATATTGTATTGCTGTCCTTTGTGTAAAATCCCAAAAGCTTTCCTTTGTATTTTTAGAGATTTGCACTCACATCATTATTTTCTAGCTTTCTTTATAGTTCTAAGCCACCATCTAGAAAGGAGGTTATATTCAGCTGTGGTTTGGGAACAGAAGTGTCTCAGAAACAGCTTTTGCAGTTTTCTGCCAGCAGAGGATACCCAGGACCAAAGCTTCCCACAGCCTTGAATGCAGATTCTGCTTTGACGCTGCAAGCATTCACTTCCACGGTCTTTGAACTAGAAGCAGACAAGATCTGATGTCTCATTTCAGTCATCTCTATAAATTGGGGGAAATACATAAAGCTACTTTTGAAACTGTACCATTTTCATTCAGGCTTGCAAAGTTTTCCAGCAGTAGGAAATTTGCAGTGTCAGTCTATGACGTTTTAAGAACTACTGCACCTTGCCAAGGACATTTCTCATGACACAGGCTCATGATGGATAGATCAATAGATTCTTGAATCCTCATATCCTTTTCAAATTACTACCTGAGATATATACCTGAGTAGGCCATCTTATCTGATAACTTAAACAAGCAACCTGTCTACACTTTAATTGTTATTGAGGATTAATGTTGTTTATAAAACAAAATCAATACAATCTCTATTGCTTATTAACTGAAACATTCTAGGCTCTGCTCTGTTTGCTTTGCTTTTCAATTAGTTTCTATTATTTTCCCTATTGGCTTTTAACAAATAGCTGTAGAAATAAACTTAATGGTTGTGAAACTGTTATCAGAGTCAACAAAGTCCCTTAATGGAAAGTCTTGTATATTTAAATGTAAAAAAGAATCCACTGTTTAATCATTTGACATTATGAGATAAGTTTATTACTATACATCTGTTCTGTACTGGGCCTTGGCTTTTTTTTAAGCTAAGCAATTAAGAGTTCTTAAGGGTTCTCTAAAGTTCAGATGTCAGTACTGTTAAGCTCGTTGCTGCATTTAAGATGAACAAAATCCGCAGCCTAATAACCTTTGTTAAAAAATAGCAAAACTGAGAGTGGGCTGAAAAAATGGGTTTGCTAGGAACATAATAAACATCATCCAGTTGCAGTGTAAAAGTGTTCTCAACACTATGCAACAATTAACTATCTGAAATACCTTACAGACACTTTCCACGCTTTCCCTGTGATCCTGATACGCATCAGTCATGTGGACTGCTGCAGTTGTCAGGGTTTTAACCTTCCTGGCAGAATGAAAGAAAAACAAGGAGTGTTAAAGGATGGTTTCTCAACTCCAGATGTACCCCTGGATCTGAAGTAAGGTCCAGGAGTTGAGTGGGTGAACTTGAAGGAGGATGGACAGGTGGAATAGTTTTAAGGCTACTGAGAGGCAACGATGTAGGTGACAAGTCTCAATATATAGTGTAATAGCAACATGTCTCACTCCAGCCAGCACCAGGATGGTACAAATCCATTTTCTCAGTCATTACTTTTTGCTCTTTGAATGAAAAAAACTTTGCTTTCACATTACTTACTGTGTAGATGACAGAAGTGTGTTTGCTGATGAGCCTTTGAAGCAAAAGCTCTCAGTCTATAGGAACACAGTTCCAGCACACTTGCTGAGAGCTGTGCCTTTATGGATCTTTCCTGCTCTGCAATTTTACACATCACTGCTCAGAGCCAGAGACACCTGCAACCCAAACTCTTTTGGCACACTCTTTGTGGGCTCTCAGTAGTTTAGCTGGACTCGGTCATGAAGTAAGCAAATTTACAAGAGACAGTTACATAACAAAGTGACAAGTTCACACAGGCAAACAGCTTTGCCTGCTGCTGCTCAAAGCACAGGCACCAAAACCAAGTGGCACCATTCTGCACTTCCATACAAAATGATTTTGATTTGGCAGCATCACCTCCACTTTGCGTTTGCTGACATAAGTGGAGAGCTGGTGAAAATGCAAGAGATGGTTGAACCAGAGTCAGCAAACAGAGAAACTTTTGCACAAATGTGTATAACACCCCACTGAGACAACAATTTTGCATACTCAGAACCACACACAAGTGAATAGTTCTAAAGGCCATTACAAATGGTTTGCAAGCTAACTAGTGCAACCTATCTCAGTAAAGGTCTACACTCTCCCAGCTTCAAATAATTGTGTTTGCAGTCACCAGAACTGTTCCTAGCCTTCACACAGCACAGATGCATTCCAGGGTAGGGCGAGGCAAAAGGTTATGAAGCTTACTCAGGTGTCATTTATTTCATGAAAGTTTGTTGGTTATTATAATCAAATGTCAATTGTCTGTAATTGTGGCATGCAATGGAAAATCCCTACTTAGGACATGTTCTGCCACTTGCTGGTGAAGTACTCTAACCCTCAACAATGAAGCAATACTGAAAAAATAGTTCTGACATGTAAGCACGGTCAGGAGTATAATTAACACATATTTATTTGGATTTTTTTTCTTATGATTTTCCTGTAAGGAAACCATTCTATATTTTAAAAGAAAGGCTCGATGCAGAATTAAAGAGTTATTCTTACTTGGTTCATTTATTAATCTAATTACTAATTAATAACACTTTCTGCTTTAATGGCCTCTGTTTTGATTTACCTTCATAAGCATAGATGAATCTTGCAGTATTCTTACAATACACAAATGTGTCAGTGGCTTGTAGAGCAAGGATCAGATCATAGAGCATTACCTGAGCTCACCCCAGATGCTATTAGAAGATAATATTCTCTGATAGGGAATTTGCCTTCAGAACTTCAAAAATAGGTAATAACTACTTTAATCCAGAGGGGATTCTATTTGAGAAGAGAGGAATACAATTTAGTGTCAGAACTATGACTGATAATTGACACAAGGCTGTGTGTGGCAAGAAAGAACACTGAGTATTTTAATAATTTCTTTCCTTTTAAATGAAGCAAATGAGTGGATTTTATACGTGTGTAATAACCATAATATTCTGAGGAGTTACAAAAGTGTGGAAATGGCTTGACAGTGCTAAAATTGATGAAGCAAGCTCTTAAAGAAAGCTTGGAAAAAATTCCAACCGTAAACATCTTTTTTAGCATAGGAGGCAGTGGAAAATAAAAGCACAATGACAATTTACATTTTGAAACTCAGGATGAAGAAATCATATTAGAAATTAACCCCCAGGTCAGCTTGTATATAGATGCAGTAGGCTTGCCATCACTTACAGATTAAAGCTGGGACTATCTTACTTTCTGAAAAGATGGTGCAGTTCAAATAGAATTCTGGGCTTGATGCAGAAGTCACATTGTGTGGTTTTACGACTTGCTCTATGCATATGGAAAAATATTATCCACATCTACCCTTAAAATCTTGGAGTTTTGTGGAAAGAAAAGAGATTAATAGTACCTCAGTAGTCAAGCAATCAGGGTAGTTTATGAGAAGATGTACTTGAAAAATTAACAGGGGAGAGAAAAGGGAGGAATTTCCACAAGGATTTCATTAGCATGCCAAGTTGATCTAATATTCCTCATTAGTGTTTGTATTCTCTCTGCTTTGTATTTTTTTATAGCTGGCCTACTATAGATGAAAATACATGCAAAGAAAATGTGCAAAGCTTCCTTGAGCCTGTGCCTGAAGAATTCTTACAGCTGGAATTATCTGTACTGATTCAGACTGGCACTCATATGACAAATGCCCAGATCTTATGCAGGTTTTTCAGAAAAGCTGAATTAGGGGGATTTGTAATAGTCACTCCAGTGATCACATCAGTACTTTTAAACACATACACTGTTACTTTCTGTAACGAGAAGTGATATGAATATGAGACTCAGTGGGACTTCTAATTTTTTCCCAACCACTGACTGTACTGACTGTTTTCATATGTATACACAGTGAAGAAGAGAAATTATGGAACAAACCTGAATGAAGGTTTATGAGGAATAAAAGTCCATTACTCTTAAAGAAAATGTATATGTGTATGCACCTCTCTAAAATCATAATTATACATGCTGATTGTTTTGAAAAACCACTTAATTTGCAAAATTATTTAATTCTTGCTCTTCAGATCATTAGCAAAAAAGGACTCAATATTGTGTTTATTGTCATAACAATACACCTTTTTATATTTGCTTGTAGAATTGTACAACAGTAATACAAACTTTATTTCAAGGGTTAACATTTTCACAGTGTGAAATATTATAATTTAAGCTATTTTATCACAGCTCTCCTCCTTACCATCTGCAACTATTCATTTCTTTGGACTCCTGTAACTACACTTTAAACAACCCTGACCTTTGCTAAATGACTTCATTAAGGCTGATTTAGGGGCACAACTTTATTCTTATTAATATGCCTGCCTGTAGGAAAACTGGAGAAATGCTCTGCAAAAACAGCATTCTTTTTAGGAGACAGAACAAAGTAGTATGGTTTTGGCACAAATATGCAACTCTTCAGTCATAGGATGGAGAATAATTGGTTAGCAGCTCTTCAAAAAAGGGATTGCAGAGTTATAAACTGCGAGCTGAACTTGAAATTACAGTGTTGGACGCCTGAGCAAGATTAAACATGGTTTGAAACTTTCAGAGAAGACATTTCAAGAAAGCACCTTATAATGATGTATTTTATACACAGAACATAAAACTGAAATCCAGCACCTAACTGCCAAATCTTCAAATTATTTTCAAAGGGTATTAATGGCAATAGTTAACAGTTACACTGCAAATATATAGAATAACATGAGAACTCAGTAGAATATACCCCTAAGTAAAGCAAGAGACATTAAGTGACCATAAATGCAGCGTATACTACCAAACTTACAGGTGAAATATATTTTGCTACAAAATGCCCAGAATTATGTATTGGCTTGCACAGAACTAGAGGGATCAGATCCCTGTTGGTGTCCTTACAGAGCAGACACCCACCTCTCTAATCAGCTTGTGCAGCCTTTGCAAACAGAAAGAACTCACTACAGTCACGTAACCTGGGGACAGACACAGAGCACAGCACCTTCAGGGATTATACAGAGCAGAAAGCATCATTCAGGTGGCCAGAGAAGATGCAGAATGGTGTAAATATAAACCTTATGGGCTTGTTCTCTTGAATGTTATGCATCTCTATGCTTAAAATAACTAATGTATTATAGTTTATGTATTATGTTACATAAATTGTTGTATTTTTTATGTAAAAAGAATCTAAGTTTAGAAAAAGATCAGTTAGCCCATGCTTAGACTGAAAATGCAAATATCACATGCTCTGTCTGGATCCAAGTTTGCTCAAACAATGTGGTCAGTATTGTTTTATTTGGGTTTGATTTCTGTCCCATTCTCCTAAAGAAATGCAAGTAAAATTGGATGCCACAACACACACTCACAGACACCAAGTCCAGTTGCAGTAAGTCAGCATCCATCCATCCCTTTGAAGATATCAGAAATGCCTGCTAATACTTAAACAAAATTTACATAAAATGCCATAATACACAATTAAAAACTTTACTGAATACTTGGCATAACACTGGCCATTTCTCAGAAAAAGTATAAATAGAAAGAATATGGAAAAAACCAAAACAACACAAAATCCCCAAAACTACCCAGAGGGTCTTTTTAAATGCCTAATTTTTGTATGAAGCTTTATTTATTTGAAACAGCAGGATACAAAAGATACCTTACAAAGCTGATTAAACCTCACCATGGGTCACATAGCCAGGTGAAGGGTTGTGGGTTTTTTTTTGCTACCCAGATCAGTTTATGTGAATATTACTTTGCAATTACAACTCTGGAAATGATCTAGCAATATCTGGGAGCCAAAGAGCCCTGGAGCAAGAATGGAAACAGTAATATCCTCTTCAAGCAGACCTGAAGATCATCTGGTGAGATGCCAGTTCTCTGGTGGAAAGTACCCACAATTTTTGGGATTGGCCTGCATCCCCAACCTCTTCTCTCTTCCTATCCTCTAGCTCAGCAAACCACTTTCTCCCCAGCCCTCCCTCCACAATACCACCTGCACCAACACAACTTCAGAGCCTCCTGGGGGAGCATGTTGGCTGCATTCTTGGAGGTTCAGTGCTGAGCCATGGAGAAAGCAGCTAAGGAGCACCTTCTGGGGAGTGAGTGACTGCCACGCTCAGCACTACCAGGGCATCTCCACAGTTCTGCACTTAAGGGGAAAATTGTCTTCTGCGTGGGAATAGTGCAGAGTCGGTGCCCTGCTCCCAATCCTCAAGCTCTGTGATTACTGACCAGTCAAGGAAGTTCCTGATGGACCAAATGTGAGGGACCTATGCAGGTGGTTGATTTCAGCATTAAAAAACCTTGTAGAAACCAATGAGACTTCTTCTTTACAACATGTTTTTTCATGCCTTCCTGAATACTGTTCAGGTCACTGTAGGACCAAACCCTAGAAGAGAGTGGATGTGATATATGATCTGCAGAAGAAATCATCCATATATTATCTGTATTGTTGGCAATAACCTGGAAAGAACATTACAGAGAGAAGACTCATTGAACAAGACAGTCAGAGCATTGAAAGCTACAAAAGTCTGAAAGAAAAACAGCAAATATCAACAGTAATAGTGAACTTGAAGTGAGAGAGGACAAAAAACTACATGTGCATTTGTGATGTGATGTGGTTCAGAGAAAAAAACCCAGTACAGTTTTGTGGTGTGCATACTGAAATAGTACTGCCCACAACAGACACAAACCAGTGTGGGTAAAAGGCACCACCACTTGAGGATAGAATTTACCCAGGAATTGCTGCCTTGGAAACAGTGTGGGCAAACAGGGAGAAGTTAAAAGGATCCAACCTGCTATAGATTTGCCTGACACATGATTTAAAAGAATTGAATTCAAAGTCTAATACTGGGACCTGCCTAGCTCCAAATTCCTCCATGGTTCATATGGTATATGCTTGCTTCCAAGTGCATCTCTGATCTCACTGAGGTTCATCATATTGTGGAGGTCAAATTTGCTGTGCTATACTAACACAGGGCCTGAGACATTGACAAAAGACATGGAGGTTTTCTGAAGAATACCTATGAAACCTTTACTGTGACTTAAGAAATTGTTTCCACCCCCTGCATTTCTTTTCCAATGCCTCCAGCTAAATTAAAAGCAGAAAGCAGACAGTTTTTCATCAGCTCTTTCATCACATTGTAATTAGAGCCCATTTCATCATCTTAAACATCCTTTAGTCAAATAAATGCTGGTTTGAGCTGCAGCATCAACAACTGCAATGAAGTGAAGCCATACAGCAATCCTTACACACTTTGCTTCTAACTACTGTTGTGTATATTCCCATGACCAGAGTGATACCCCAGGCAGCACCTGCCATGTCCACTGGCTGGGTCACAGAATCACAGAATATTCTGAGTTGTAAGGGACCCCCAAGGGTCATCGAGTCCAACTCTTAAGTGAATAGCCTGTACAGGGATGGAACCCATGACCAAGGCCCTATTAGCACCATACTCTAAGCAATACTCACAAGTTTTACTTATTAACATCCTCACACACAATTCTCTGCCAAGTAAGTCCCCCATAAGTCTTTTGAGTGCTGAAAATTAGTTAATTCCTCCTTTGTTCTTTTTTCTTTTTCTTTTTTTTTTAACTTCTGTTTAATACTCTGTAATAAAATTTGCTTAGTAAGCTATTAAATGTACATTATTTCCAATTTGCTGACACAGTGTGCAACACACAGATACCAAGATCTGAGGTAATAACATTCCCCAGCTTTTAAGTCCCTCCATATTGTATGCTTTTAAAATAAACTTGGACAGACAGACCCTTGTTGTCATTGTGAAAAGAATTATTATTGCACTGAGAAACTTGTTAGAGCAGCTGCTAGCTTGATAGACTATTTATGTCAAACTTGATCCTGGGAAGGGTTTGTACAACAAACTCCTCCTGAGTAGTCAGAAAATTCACATAGAGAACTCCTGCAGGATTTGAGCTATTACTAATTTTCCCTCTTTTAAACATCTCTGCCATACTGTGTGTCTATGTTAGGAAAAAAACAGGTGAAGGATCTTGAGGGGAAGCCACATGAGGAGAGGCTGAGGGTACTTGGTTTGTTCTGCTGGAGAAGAGACTGAGGGGACACCTCATTGCAGTTACAACTTCCTTGTGAGGGAAAGAGGAGGGGCAGGCACTGATCTCTGTTCTCTGGGCATCAGTGACAGGACCCAGGGAATGGCCTGGAATTGTGTCAGGGGAGGTTTAGGTTGGATACCAGGAAAAGGTTTTTCACCCAGAGGGTGGATGGGCACTGAACAGGTGCCCCAGGGCAGTGGGCACAGCACCAAGGCTGACAGAGCTCAAGAAGTATTTGGGTGATATTCTCAGACACATGGTGTGACTCTTTGGGACAGTCCTATGCAGGGCTAAGGGCTGGACTTGATGATCCTTCTGAGTGCCTTGCAACTCAGAATATTCTGTGATAGCAAAAAAAGGTGGATTTTGGTGGCTGCTACAGACCTGCTATTGTATGCAAATATGTGGAAGCAGATAGAAAATAGCATAAAATACAGCTTGGGTTGATTAAAATGGGGTCACGACTTTTAATTTTTCTCTCAGACCTGATTTTCTTGACTTTGGAAATGTAGCAGATTTACATCAAGTCCTGTAAGGCATCTGATATAGTGGCATATAGGAGCTTGCTGTTTTAAACTAGAGAATATGTGGATGAGCAGAATTATAAGGCAGGTAAGCAGCTGGCAAGAGGGGATACTACACTACGCAGTCCTGAAAGGGAAAATTGATAACACTCAGTGACATAAAGGAAATTGGAGAGTCTGTAATAACCCTGAGAACTGGAATAAAAGTAGTAAGAATAGTATTTAGTAGTCCAAAGCAGAAGAATCTCCACTTGGCAGGTGAAAAGTATTTCTGCTGTAATGAGATTTAGTTGAGTCTGTACCTACACTGTGAGCCAAGGGATTTGCTTTGGGCATCCCATCATCTGCTGCTTTCTTCTGGCCTATGCACCTAGATTTTTAGAAGGGGAAATGGCTTTAAACAGAAAGAGGATAGGTTTAGATTAAATACTAGGAAGAAATTCTCTACTGTGAGGGTGGTGAGACACTGGAACAGGTTGCTCAGAGAAGCTGTGTATGCTCCATCCCTGAGAGTGTTAAAGACCAGGTTGGATGGGACTTTGAGCAACCTGATCTGGTGAAAGGTGTTCTGTCCATGGCAGGAGGGTTGGAATAGATGATCTCTAAGGCCCCTTCCAACTCAAACCATCCTAAGATTTCTACCCTGGAAAAACAAGTAGAGGATGCATATTTGGGTGTCTCTGGACATAAAAGTAGGATGCAGAGAAGCACATTGTCTCCCTTTATATTCACTTATGAAGAATGGTATTGAGATTCCAGCATGATTGACCACATGTGCCACTGCTCCAATATGAACATGAGCTTTCTGGGCAATCTGCTTCAAAACCATTTGTTGTCTTCACAGGAATTTGCGTTTGCTTGAAATAACATAGAAGACTGTTCTTCCAAAGTTACTGGGAAACATCCTGAATTTTCAACTGTACTTTGTAAAGAATAGTCTTAGTACAGGTACCAAAGAGCTGCAGCAGCAATTCAGCAGGGCACTGCACTTTAGGGAGACTCTGTAGGGCTTCAGTCTGGCTCCTTGTGAACTGCCTACTGGGGTTCACATGCATTTCAATAGGTTTTTATGGACCAGCTCTAACACTGAACTACAATATTCAGGAGTCTCCAAGTGCTTGTTGCATGAGCAAACACATCAGTGGAGGTTACCTGTGCATACAGCTGTGGGATGTTGTGCAAGTACTACTGGCATGTGTATTTGGCTATGCAAATGTACAGATTTTATGGGGTTCATCTAAACATAGACAAGCTTAACAGTTTGCCAAGTCCTGGAGCAGCTGTACAGGTTAGTGCAGGGCAAACCTTGATGGGAAAAGGACTATTCCTCTGCATCCACTGATGGAACAACTACACCTTCAGTTAATATAGGAATAACTAAATATAACAAGAAAAAACTCACATAAACTAAGGGAAAACATGAGACGGAATCAAATTTCGTCATCTATTTCTTCCCAAGATCATCTGATAGGTATCTACACACTGGCCACATGCCAGGATTGGTTACATTGTGAAAGACCTGCATACTTTACATACATTGCATTGCTACATATGGAAAACAAGTTTCATGCCCTGACTGCTGCAGTCCAGAGAAATGAAAAACCTCAACAAGTTTCTGAATCGGTAAGCCAAAGGTAGGGGTGAGGGGAGAAAGGCACAAAAAGTTACTGTCTCCCTGTTCAAAATATTTGTATTTCCTTATTTCAGTTACATTTTTTGTTTTGTTGCTGGTTTAGATAGGAGAGAGATCAGCTTAAATTCACAATTGCATTTTTTCCTTGAAAATATTCTAATGTGTGGTTCTGACACAACTGGAAATTTTCAGAAACGTTCCTGGAATAAGAAACCAAAGCTGAAGATTTCGCACAAGTTACTCTGGTTTTGACAAAACAGAGCTTGTCTGTCCCCAAGAGAAGAGGCTCTGACAAGCTGTCTGAGGGTTTGCCATCCCCAAGGAAGAGGCAGTTTGTTGAAGAAATTCCAGCCCACATTATCAATTATGCAAGTCCTGTGCTTTAGCAATACCCACTTCAGTAGGTGGAGAATAACTGGTGACATGCAATCTTGACCTAATGAGCTTGTCTCCATAGTAAACTATACATAAAACTACACATGTAAACATCACTTCAGTCTATTAATACAATCTGAAATATTTCATTGGATAAGCTGAATAAATTGCTGTCATTATCTTTTTGCCTGAAACCTTCTTCTAAAAACAAAACGAAATTACCAAATAAAACACATCCAATTACATTTTTTTTCTTGCCTAATCTGTCTCTCCATGACTAAGCTAACACTTGCCTACAAAGGTTAGCCTTGGGCTCTGTTGTACAGTCACCTCTTCCGTGTTTCAACATGTTGGGGACTTTTTTAAACTGGAAAAAAAATATTGAGCCAGAACAAGTTACTAGGGTTACTGTTCCTTAACTACTGTTGATATGAAAAGAAGATATATTTGCTAAGGTAAAACTATTCAGAGTAACAGAGAGAAGAAGCTGTGAATGAGCCTATCTAGTCATTTCTCTATATAAGAGCATGTTAGATAGTATTACTGATGTTCAGTGCTGAACTTTCCCTTAGTGGCATACTGGTAACTCATAATTCCAACCAGAAAAGATGAGTTACAAAGAAAAGGTGAGTTAAGCATGCCAGAAACAATTGCTACTAGTACAATGTACAATAAAACACTTTGCTCAAAAAATTAATGTGTCAAAAAATCTAGCTGGTGGTCAGCATCAGAAAGGCTTTTTCAAAAGTCAGAACTATAGAAGAACTTCTGGGTGTCCATGGCCTTCTTGTTATTTTCCCATTTCAACCTTTTTTTTCCCCTCCAGTCTTTTATATCCTTTAATTCCTCTTCAGTCTCCAGTTCCTTCTACCTGATATGTATTGTTCTTTCACCTGAATTCCCAGATAGACCCTTTCTTTTTGTTCACTCTTTCCTTTCCGTGCCCTTTTCCATGATTCTTTTTTCTGTAAAAAATTAACAATTCTGATTATTTATGAACTCTGGAGTTTTGAAATTTCCTGAAGTTGTGATGGGGCAGTACCTGAAGCCATATTAATTAGCAGGATACTGTTTTGAAGACTAAGATCTTGACATCTTTCTAGTATTAATTACCATAAATTACTTAATCTAGTTCAATTGATTGTTTTTTAGTGGCTATTCATAATAATTTTTTGATAGAAGGCAGAAAGAGTTAGATTGCATGGTCAAAACTATTAAATTTCATGAACCAGATGCCCCACCTCATGACATCTGACCATAAAGTGATGTCCTTAGTGAAAACTCCAGGGCAGGAATTCACCAAAATTAGACAGTGACAGCTGGTTTTGAATGCTTTCCAACTCTCTGGGACACCTTGAGATCCCCTCTCTTAATAAATTTAGTAGCCTGATGGGCTGAAGCTACCAATACAAAAGCTTCCCTGGGCAGACATGAAATCAGTCTTCAGCATCACTGAGTGCAATGAAGCAGCAGTTTGCAAAAGTGTCTTTGATCCAGGAGTTCAGGTTAAACTTTAGTGGAGGGATTTAGATCATGTTAATGAACATACAGCAGAAAAAGCCCAAGGCCAGCCTGGATTGGGATATTTTATCTTTAGGAATTATAATCCTTTTCAGGAGCCAAAAACACACAGCCTTGAGCCATTTTTGCTGCTCATAGTTGGTAACTCTGATCTCTACTTGTCTTCAGCTCCTAGAGACCAGCATCTCACATGCATTCCCATCAATACAGACACAGGAACTTTAGAATTATGGGTACCTAAAATTATTGATCCTCAAATAAATGATGAGCCCTTAAAGGTACTGAGCCAGACTAATACACTTGGTTGCATCAGGAGTGACAGATATTAACCTGCAATTCTTGTATTTTTTTATTTCATTCTGCTAGTTATTTGCAGCCTTTTCTGAACTCTGTGTTGGGTATTTTTATTGCATTTGGAGAAGTTCCCTTAGCAGTGTTACAGCAAACTTCCCCCACTGTCCACATCTTTCATGGTTTTTAGCTAACCCTGTGCTGGCTGCTGCTTCTGGTGCTATTTTACTAAACCCAAATATTTAGAGTTTTGTGTGCCATGTTTATGGTGCCTTTTGTTTGCACTGAGCAGAGATTCCCACAGAAATGGAAATCAGAAAACCTTCCCTTTTGCACTGTGCTTCATGCTGACTCTACCATATATGCTGATATCCATGGCTTTTACCCCTTTAAGAGCAGAAGTAGGAAACCATTGGTATTTGACACAAACTATTGCAAAGATCACAAAGTAGAAAGGATGACCTATAGCCAGGGTCAATGCTGGTTTTGTATTCACCTTGTGCATGCCATATCCACCACACATGTAATGTGCACTTGGGTAACTCCACTGTGTCTTGCAAAGGCTGAGAGTGAAGAAAACCTATTCTTGAGATTGTATGTTGAAAGTCCTACAGCTTTGAGAAAATGATTTAAGCTAAAAGCACAGCATAAATCTACAAGTCAGGCAGATTTGTTAAAAAGCAAAAATAGCTACAACTGTGCCTTTAACAGCCTGGTATAACACAGATGTTCACAATGCCATGATGCACTATCAGGTAGCAGATGTGCAACCCTTCCCTCTACAGATGCTTGCTGCTGTAGACAAGTAAAGAGGCCTTTGCCACCCAGCGAAGCATTTGCATTTTGACAGGAGGACACAACCAGTCTCTATATATCCCACAGGAAAAAAGGGTTTGCAAGCAATGGAAACCACTATACAAATAACCATAATTTGCCTAGGAGAGTGCCCATCTCCAGTTTATGCCTCCACTTGTAGAAAGCCAACAAACACCAATATCTTAAGGACAGAGTGAAGTGGTGTTTTTGCAGAGAATTAGGAAGGATGTGCATAGGAAAGGATTATCTGCACATGCCCATGTGCACATGCACTCCACACAGACAAGCACATCATCTTTTATCATGTGGGCTTCAATGGAAACTCATCTGGTTTTGTCAATCACAGCTCCACAAGGAACAAGGCAGTGAATGAATATGCCAAATGTTCTGACCACATTGATAATGATCTTACTAGCTGCTGGTCAATACAGAACAATATTAAGATGTCCTATATTTATGTGTATGTGTACTGAGTAAACACGCAAAGCGATGGTAAAAAGTGCTGACAAAGTATCCTTGCTCCAGTCCAGTTCACCAGCCTTCCCCCTGTATCTGCTTCCCTGTGTGGTTATCTTTTAGTAAAAGTGCTGTGGAGAGAAGCACAGCACTATTTTTTGGCAAATAGTTTTATACTAATACTTCAGTAATTAAGGACAGAATTCAGTTAATAGCTGTAGAAGGCATTTTAATTTATTCAATCTGCTTTTAAATGTCACCAGGAACTGCATATTTGAAGTTCTACTGGGCAACTGATTCCATAACCCACAGTCCTAATTAGCTTGAAATCAGGGTAAAACAAGTCAAATAACATACTAAGGTGGATCTTAATATATGATTAGAAACATAAAGCAAAAAACTAGCAGTGCCTAGCAATGGCCACTCAACACAAAAAATAAAAATAATTAATTCATAGGAACCAACTAGTTCCACTACAGCTTTGCTCTTTGACATTTAGGTTTCACTAAGCAGAATATATTAGAAAGGACACTTGAGCTCACCATGAGCTCATAAGTAGAAGCCAGACCTCGGAATTTTGCCAATGGGATTTTGAAACCAAAAGCAGCAACTGGCAGAAACCAAGAATTTCAACTCCTCTGCCCTCCGTGGGCAAAACCATTCCTTCATTGTTTACTTTCTCTATCCAGGAAAACAAATAAACGAACCAAAAAAACCTAACCCAAAACCAAGCCACAGTGTTTTGCAGGTGATCTTCGTGTGCTGTTTGCAATGTAGGAGGAAGCTGGAGGGAGGGGGAAGAGAAGCAGTAATTTTCTTGAGTCTTTTTGTGTGTAATCATCTATGCTAACCCCATTTCTATTTCATCTTGATGCCACGCAAGGTATCTGGAGTCCTTTGAAACTGAGAGGTAAGTCACTTGCACTCGAGGGCCCTACACTATTGGCTGTATCTAGCTGTATTTGTTAGAACTTCTTTTTCATACAAAGGGGCAACAGTAAAATGACTTTTTGAATCCTGATTTAAAGGGGAGAGCCACTTTCTGAATCAGTGCTATCAGCTTTGGGCAGTATCTGCCTCTTCCTGTCAAGTGTCGCTTCTCTATAATCATGTCAGTGCCCCAACATCCAACATTTCTGGGCAGGAGGGCTCAGATCACTACAGAAAAATGAATCCAAAAAGAAGCAAACCCAATAATTAAGAAGTAATCATGGTTTATAATAAACTCACATTAAAATAACATGTTTCTGTTCGCTTGGGAATAGTGGGTCAGCCTTTACAACAATTTCAAATTCTGAAAGCAGAGAATGAGAACAAGGAATTTTTCAACATGACATAAGAATCTGGCGAGCTTACCTGTGGTTTGCTTTCTCTAGAGATTAACATGTGGAACTTTCCATCAAAGAGAGGCAAGAAATCTTTTTGTCTGTCACTTTTGGTTCTTTCCCTCATATCCTGTGGTTCTAAGGAAACATCACTCTTTCAAGCTCTATGAAATACTTGATATTGTTCTTCCAGTTTGGACTAGAAAGCATTTTCATAGAATTTCAGCTGTCACTTGATTGCTACAACACATAAGTGTTAAAGGGAGCCAGCTGAAAAATGTAGAAGTTTCCAACTTAAATATTCAATGAAAAACCTCAGCAAAACTGACTTAAATTGATGTCCATTTCTATTATAACAACTATGTTTGTTCCATTTTATTTGTCCAATTTCAACTATCCAACTGGAAAACTTCAAAAGAAAAAAAATATGATTTTATGGGAATATTTATTTATGAATAATTCCCAATTTTACTAATAAAAAAGGGAATAAAAACTTGGCATATTATTGCAACATTAAATGTCACAAAGTGCCAGACCCTGTGATGAAGGTAAATAGGACCTTAATTTCTGTATAGACACCTCACTACCAATGAAATCTAGAGGTATGAAGCCCTTCTTGGGTTCTGCTGCTCATGCCCTTCAGGAGAGCTGAGTGGAACAGGTTAGATGTCATGATGTTCCTGTAACTGAAATACAACCAGACCACTGCACAAATGCCGAGTTGTTTTTGACTTTTATAAAGCTTAGGGACTTGTGATTCCTATGGTTTGGTGGCTCAGAGACTAGATAGAACAGAAGACCAAATTCAGATTTTATACCTAAAGGTTTAGCCAAACTGTAGTTCGGATTAAAAGGCACTTGTATAACCATGAAATAGTGAACCATCTGCAGGAAATCCTCAGGTGACATTTTATTTTATGCTGAAGTCATGCTAGAAAGTTACAAAGTTCCCTTCTGGCCTCCCTTTATATAGCAATCTGTGGATCCAGAGCTGGCCCTATTCACTAAGCTTTGCTCATCATTTCCTGTTGAATCAAGATTCCAAATTTGGATTGCAAACCACTCCCGCTAAATTTTCTTCCTACACCTTCAACACAGAGCCCAGATGTAAAAATCATGGTTTGGCTTAGGCAGGTTTCTTTTGAGGAGAGTTAATTTACAAGAACTGACTGTGAAAAAGACAGTTGCTGATCTAACTTATCACAACTGTGTCACAAGTCTGTATCCTGTTGGGGCAGGGACTTTCAATTTAAACTGGAATTTATCTTTTTTTAGGTTGGCCCTGGAATGATTACCTGCCTTGCAAGGTTCTAGTTTTGATAATTGGCTTGTCATCATCACTGGCACAAGTTTCTCAGGGGATTGAAATTTCAGCAATAGTGGACTGAGAACTCAGAAATATTTGATAGGCTAGAGGGGCACATGGTAAGAAGAAACAAAAAGATGCAAGAAAATCTGGAAATGCAACATAATTTGGAAATGGAGGAGCAGCAAGAGAGAGAACAAAAAATTCCATTTATCTAATTATGAGATGCACTGTTACACCCAATTCTTTTCTCTCTGCTTTCTTCCAGTCTTCCTTCCACTCTCTTCTTATAAACAAGCAAACACCACCACTATCATCTTCTCTAACAGACTTCATCATAGTCCTCAATATTTTTATATGCATCTAAATGCAGAGGAAAACTTTGTTGTTTCTGTTTTGCAGGTAGAATCCACATGCTTTGTTTTCATATCTGCTTCTTTGAACTTTTTCTGGACGATCTACTTTTTTCCAATATGCAAGTTTCTTGCACAACCATATTCTCCTTTAGAAATACTCCTATTTGTAGACATTCTTTTTCTGCAACTACCCCTCTCACAGTCAAGCTCTGCAACATATTTCTTTGCCTCTGGGCTTGGTATTTATTTGTCCCTTCTCAGAGGCAGAAATTACTTCATCAATCCTGAATGCAGGACACTAGGCGCATGTAGACAAGAGAACTAAGCTGTTTCTTACAGGAAAGTAGTCCCAAACTGCTTACTTAGTTTCATAGTCCTCTCTAACACAGAGTAATGCAGCCAATATGCTAAAACCATAGTGATTCTTCAATAGTTCTCAGCTGATTGGAATTACCCTGAAAGGTACACGCCTAACTTTAAGCAACAAAAGGCTGTCCTAAAGATGAGAGACAGAAGAACTTCCCTCAAACCCAAAATCCCCATGGCATCATTCAGAAGGAGCTTTACTGATACCGCAGCTGGTTCATTCTTGAATATAATAATAACACTTTTAAAAAGAAAGAACCTTCTCTTTATATTTTAACTTCCATGAACCTTGAGCTTTACAAGCCTCACTGTCAGGAGAGTAATGCAAGATTGTCACAGATTTGCAGGGCCAGCTCATGTCATACAAGCAAGTCCAGGAAGGATCATCCTTTGCTTTTCCCTGTCTGTAAATTTCTGAAGCCAATTCATCAAGGCTGGTCTCATTTTCTTAACAATACAGAGCTGTTACAGCAGAGAAAAAACTCCTCCTCCACTGTTTAAGTGTATTTTACTTTATTTTAATAACAAACCAAGAAAGGAGGGGAATTGAGAAAAAAAGAATTTCTTTAGGTGAAGACACTTGAATCTTAAACCAAAAAATTCTGTACAAACTAACCACCTCTATTTTAAGGTGAAAAAACATGTCTGCAGGTCATATCCTTCTCACTTCTCTGTGACTGCTCTTAAACCCTGGAATATCAATAAGATTAGATAAAATTGATTTTTTTGAAAAGCAAAACCAAACCACTCCACTATATATTCACAGTTTAGCCACGCATCAACCTCAAAACACTTGTGTTTTCTAGTCTGTACCTACCACATAGGTTAATAACTAATCTCTAGATGATTGGAACAATGACTCCATTTATTTTCACATGTTTTAGTACCACTCTCATCTGAGGGGGAATTGCTGGGGAATTCACTTTTCAGAGACTCATCCATAGGGGAGCAAGTGTGAGGGAGTGCAGTCTGAAGAAGAGGCTGATTCTGTTTCACTCTCTAGTTCTTGGTTTCCATGCACTGCTGGAGGATTATGTGGCTATGGATGATAAACCACACTTTCCTAGAGATCAATTTACTGCCATACTTTTCAGCCATGAATGCTACATAGAAAATAATGTTAAACATAAGTGGGCTGCACTATTCCCACCCACTCAATTCCAGCAAAAATCAGAGGACACACCACCCACACGCTGCCAGAGATATTTACTAGATGTAGCATGCTGAACTGCAAGTTTAAATCGGGATATCTGGGGAGAGGTCTGGATGGCTCTTCCATGTTGGCTAAATAGTTTGTTTCAAGAGCAGAGAGCTGGGCTGGTTTTCCCCTGGGAAATTATGTTTTGTGATACCTGCCTACACAGAAGATATACAGTAGCTGTACCCAATGCTGGTTGTGGGAAGCTGGCCCTATGGAGCAGAATTTCAGAAGAGCTCATCAGATGCTTCTGGCAACTACGTGACAACTGTGTTGCACATGGAGAACCTCTACAAATTCAATTAAGGAACACTGCAGTTGCAAGCAGGGCATAGACTTGGGATTTGAACAAGTAGGATTTGCATTGCATCTGCCTCCTATCAAGCCCAGGATTTAGACTCAACATCTTTTATAAGCAGCATATGCACACACCACAAGATGCCAGAGACCAAAATATAAGTTGCATTACTTTTTTTTTTTTTAATATTATTTTTTAAAGAAACTTCACCTGATGGGTGCTACTTTTCCCAACGAAGTTATACCTTGCCAGTGTGCTGCCTTTGCTAGAAAGCAGAATTGGATGGAAAAACAAACTTAGCAGCAAGCCATGGAACCGTTACTCACTGTCTGATAGCAAAGAATAAGCAGAGCTGCCTCTGAAAGTGCACACCTAGCCACATAATCATTCTACAATTGGTTCTTAAGGCAAAGGATAAAGCCTTTTACCTCCTTTCAGCCTTTTCCCATGGCCAACATTACTATTCCGTAATAACTCATCTCTGAGTAACAAAGTAAACAGCATTACAAAATAATTTCTGAAGCCAAATATCTGATAAAGATGATTAATGCCTCATGAAATACCCAAGTCATATTTGCAATAATTGCAATATTTGAGATGGATAAGAGGAGAGAATTATAGGATTTGCTGTAAGGCTGAATTATCTACAGGAAGTTCATGTGAATGTCACGCTACCATCTAACTCGCTGGTACCTGCAAGACATGCTCCTTAACAACTGGCTTATTTGTTTTCTGGATTTTAGAATGAGAACAATTAGAGTTTTGAGATAGATTTTCTAAATCTACCTTAAAAAAATGCCCTCAATTTTGAGAGGAACTGTATCAGTCTAGAAACTACTGCACAAACATAGGAATCTCTCCCTAATGAGCAGAGTTTTGGGGTATTCTTGAATGGCTGCCCAAGTCAAAATTTCACAATGTTTGTTCAAGACAAAGTTTGCCAGCAAGTACAATGTTCTTCCAAAGAAAAACGACGCATTTCTTATTCTGAGTAAGTTATGTGGGTACGTTCTGTAGTTTCCCTGCATGAAAAAAATCCTGATGTTTGACACATGCATTGGGAAAAGAAGGCTGAAAGGTACCGTCTTTAAGGGCTTCAACCACTTTACATTATACAGTCCATAGACTGTGAAGAGAATTATGGATAGCTTCCTTTTTTCCTATGATGGGATAAAGAAGCTCTTCTGTTTATGATCATAGACTGCCTCAGCAGCTAGCTAGTGCTCAATATGATAACTTTTGATGGAATGAGAATAGAAAAGTTACTATTCTTGTCAGCCACCTACTCCAGAATTCTCATATTTATGCAAGCAAAATTATCTATTACATCATTTTGTTAATAATGACTTTGTAAGGATTGTTATAAGCTAAATTCACAACTGGAGTTGTTCTGACTGGACATAACTGTTTTGTTTTGCTTTCGCAATGCCTTAAGGTTCTCTCTTATAATCAGTCGCTTCACTGGTGCTAATGAAAAGCCTTGCTGCATATACTCCAACTTAATTATTATTCTATGACCGCTCCTATCCCCCCCAGCCCCAAATTGCACCAGCTTGAACACCAGTGGCAAACAAGCACAAACAGGGCGTGAAAAAGGTCAAAGACAATTTGTTTTCAACTTTGAATACGAGTATTCCTGTAAAATTCTTCCCAGCATCTGCTGGGAAGACCCTAGAATCTTGTAGACCCTAGAATATTCTGCACTCCTGCTAACTGCTGATTTCACACTGAGAGGAAGAGGCAAGGAAGAAATATCTGGAAGGGGAAAGCTGGCGAAGAGCAAGATCCTTCTCCAGGCATTTATACCTATGGTGTGAAACTCCCGGCTCCCTTGAGCAGTCACAGTGTAATGGGGGAGGAATGTGGGCAGACTTTTCCCTCCATTTCTATTGCAAACAGTCAGCAACAGCAAAATGCCTAGTTAGCAGGTCTAACTGAGCTCAGAGGGATATACAGGGCATATGGCTGAGCCACCACACACTGTTTGGCACAAATCAGTCCTTTACAGCAGGCTACACAGTCACCTTTTTCTTAAGCAACTGCAATATCCAGTCACTTACAGCTGCCACCAAAGAGCCTAGCACATTCAGACTTTTATCCAGACTTTTCTACACACCAGAAAACTCAGTAAGTAACAGAGACACCTTTCCTTGAGCCCTCTCTCTGTGATTACAAAATCCCAGAGCAGGTGATGGAGCACACCTTGCTCCAAAGGCTGAACACTGAGGGCAAAGCACGGTTGCCAGTGTTTCTCTCCCCTGTCACCACAACAAACACCGTGGCAGGAGACACTGAGAACTGGCATGCCCTTCACCTGTTACTCTGGTTTTCCCCTTATTGATTCTCCAGAATGCCCTTGAATAAATATCCCTTCCTCCCTCATTAGAGAAGAGGGAAGCTGCTCTGAAATCAGCTTACTCATGATTGCCAGTGCAATTGCACGGTGCTTGTTGAACTGAAGGGAACCCTTTGTTACCCACACCCACTGTGATATTAGTCTACCCTGGGTCTATAATGACATAAATTCTTGGAAGTACTTGTCAAGGCTGACAATTTTCCTAACAAACACTAAGACAGAGGAACATTAGAAAACAAGCAAGCACAAAAACCTGCAGCAAATAAGACTTTGGAAATGACAATATTTCTTTTATTTACAGGGAACAAACAACCTCATGTGTGTCAGGAATAAATAAAAATCAACCTCCAACCTTCACAAATTAATAATCATGTGTAGAAGGCATAGCATTTTTGTTAAAAATAAAGATGCAGTTTGCAATTAACTGAAAAACAAGAACAATTTTTTTCTAGAGCCAATCTACTGAGGATTTTAAAACTGGCATATTCTGATCTCATTTTTTTCCCTATGGGCAAAGAAGCCAATCTTGAGCTTTCCTGTTGCAGATCAAAGTGACTACTACAAATGTTAATAAAACAAAGTCTCCCCTAGTATGAGGCAAAACAGGATAAAAAGCAAACAAGCAAAAACTTCTGCACAAGCATATGAGATGAAATGGGGGAATACTTCTGCCATGGCAAGAAAGCTGAACATCCACTAAATCTTAGATTTCAATAAATACAACATTATTATGATAGGAGACTGGTTACCAATCTGCGTCAACTCTCTCGGGAATCTGATTTTTATTTTCCTTCCTGTCCAAGGACAGTTGTTCATATATTTATTTGCATTGCCATAACATGGAGATGCAGGCTGTGATCAGAGGTCCATTGTGTAAGGTGCTGTACACACACAGTTTATCAAAACAGCCTCTGCTTCAGAGACCCTCCAGTCTAAACAGGGAAATTCTAGAAGTCCCGAGGGGAAACAAATGCTTGTAAGGCTTCCAAGACAGAACCAGAAAATCTTTGGAAAAGCATCTTTGGGTGGCATTTCAGACTAAATGTAAATCTCAATGTCCATATTTCAGTGATATATTTCCTTGGGTTTGAGTCATTAGGAGTCTTCCCGGTATTTTCTCAGCAATCAGATCAAAAGGGTTGCAGATAATAAAACTGAGGCTTGAAGTTGTGCCCGTAGCAAAACCTAGCCAGAGTACCCTTCTATCAGAGAATTCATTGTTTAATTAATCCTCACAATTTCTTCTTAAACATCAGATTCCACAAATTCCTTGTTTATTCCTCATCTGCAAACATTACAAACTAACTCCCACCTCTACTTGTTCCATCTTTCTTGAACATTAAGGGAACTTGGAAAAACAGGGAAAACACGTCCACATGAGTGACTATCACAAGGGGGGAGAGAGCAAGAAAAATTCTGAAAGCAAGTCCACCAGTGTATTTCCAAAATTAAGGCTCGAAATATCTTGAAAAAGACACTCTGAATAACCTTTTCAAAGAAAATGATGCCCAGATTTATATAATAAAAATGAACAAAAGAACAGAAACAGATCTGTTCCTTTACATATTATCTTGCATCCGTTCAGAGAGAAAATAACTAAATATAAGGCGCATGAAATGTCACCCTCTAAATATAAATATTCACTGAAAAGAAGGGTGTGGGCATTTCAAACAGAAAGGAAATAAATGGTGAGCAGAAGACAAGGAGATTTGCTTCACTGGGAATGCCACTGACTGAGGGTGTATTCCTCTTCTAGAAAACAAAAGGACCAAGTGAGGAGCACAAAAACTCAAGGGTAATGCCAAGATGATGCTTATCTTCATGTTCATACAGAATCAACAGCTTCTTGAAGCCCCTTGGGTTTGAATCTCTGCTCTTTACTCAGCAGGGTGTGATCCTTTAGCCTCAGAACGGGCTTTAGGATTCTCTAAGAGTCTGTAAGGAAAGAGGTTGACAGACTGCAAATATCCTTACCTCTGGGCTGTGAGTTTGGTAGAGTTTCATCACATAATTTTTTTTTCTGCTAAAGGTACTGTAGATATGCATTAAATTTCTGTCCTACATGTTGGCAGGAAATGGAGATCTTATAAGGATGTGCTGGATATGCTGAAGGACAAGGTGAGAACGAGGAGGGTGAAAAAGCAACAGACCTAGCAACATCTCCTTTGCCTTCCACTGTGGACATAAGTAAAACACACTTATATTTCTATATAAGTATAGTATTTCATCTAGAAATACTGATGATAGATCAGTGGACAAAATTCTGACATGGAAGTTCATCGAATTCTTGGAATTTAAGAGAGAAAAAATTGTTAAAGAAAGCACAAGCAGTACTTAACTGATAGAAGCTGCAAAATTTACCACTTATATAGTAGTAGTAAGGTTCTGATCTTATGTTTCAACAGTTGAACATAGTAAAAATACTTCAGTAAATCATATTGCAAGTGTTGTTTTTCTTCTAAATGAATAATGGCATAATCTACTTTGGCACTGCTATGAATAATGTCCTTTTTTTCTTTTTGTACACCATCCTCTGAGTTACAAAAAAATGCTAATCCCTGATAGAGCTGAAGGAGCTAATTTTGTAAAAAGCAGAACACGCCAGATTTAGTAAAGGGATTTCTGTTCTGAAGCTTTCAAGTCTCCTGTTCACCTTCCTGTCAATCACTGAAGTGAATCAACTTTTTGTGGAAACAACATCATCTAATCTTGGTGAGAAAAAATACAGGATACAAAAAGCTAGTTCAAGAGAATGGCAGCCTGACATGCTGCGCTGCAGACATGAGATCCTGAATTCTTTATTTAACAAATGGCCTTTAAAAGTACACAGAGATGAAGAGCAAGGGGAGACGACAGCCCAAGGCATTTGAAGGAAACTACAACTCAAGGACTCCGTAGCAGGCAGGCTGACCTTACATGTCCAACCTCATCTGGTAGCCTTCCATTTCAAAGAGAGGAGAAGACAAAATCTGCTTATTGGACATAATCTGCTGAAGAATTGTCATGTAGGTGTTTTTATAAACTTTGCTGACAACAAATTCCTAGACAATGTTTCACCTAACATGGATGCAATACTCCTTCAAACTAGCTGTTGAGGCTTTGTGTGACTGAAGTAATTCTTCAGCAAGTGTCTTCTTGGAGTTTCTTTCATTTTTCTTGCTCTTGGTTGTTTGTTTTTGGTTTGTTTTTTTTTTTTTTTAAAAACCCTTGAACTCTGGTTAGCAAATTGAATCTAAAATATCATGCTGCGTGCTGAAGCCATTTTTATTCAAGTGGAGCTAGATGTTTGTCTACAGATTTGATCTGGAGCAGTAAATTACTGAAATTTTAAAAATCACTGGAAAAACATCTGACTTTTAACAAAGTACTGAAGAGATGAAAACCTGGAGTTTCTTAGTTTTACTGCCCATTAGTTCACTACTCTTCATTTGACCATGTTATTTCTCCTTGTAGCATTCACTGGATCTACTGTAAGATCTATACAGTAGATAAAGGAGTGCCTGTTTTGGGTCAACTATTTTAATCTAGGAAATTCTTTTTTTGTAGTGAAGTTTTAAGGCTTTGAGAAACATCAAGCCTTTGTTTTGACTCATACAGGAATAAACTTCAACTCTAAATTCACTAAATTAAACCTGTTATTGCCAAGGACTGCAATGAAGAAAGATATTTATTCAATATGCTTTCCACTAGGGTCAAGGACTAAAGTCATGGTTTATGGTTGTTTCTTATGTAATAAACATCAAATGAAAGATGCAAAAGGATTTCATTTCAAGACAGAGTTAAAATGAGCTATTTAATATACTAAGAGCTAGTGCATACTCTACTGCCAGTCCACAGTGTTCCATAATGTCAATTGCTGCCTATGCCATTAAAGAAATTAAATGGATTGAGTTTCAAAAATAACCTGTGAGCTATTGAGAAATTGTTTCTGCAACCCCTCCAGACAACCTGCCTATTACAGCTGCATGAAGATAAGGTTAGTGTTGCATGCAGGATGGGAACATGCACCTCAAGCCTTCCAGCCTAAGCATGAGCTTCTTGTGAGCCTGAACCACCAAGTGAAGCTCTGCACTTCCTCCAGCTTGACACAACGACCACATAATACCATGATTCCACAAATCAGGCTGACTGCAAAACTGCCTAAAGTTTATGCAAAAGATGCCTGAATATTGCAGACAAGTTAAGACTGCTCACAGCTTTTAGTCTGCATGGAAATAAACTATTATCTGCCCAGCTACAGATGGTGGCAAAAATTTCCCACCTGCACATTTCCTGCATGTTTTTATCTTGTTCCGGTATTTCTTAGCCTATTATGTGCTAATTGATTGCTACCACCAGGGAGATAAAACAGCTATTTCTTGGAGAAATGCAAGGATTAATTAATTAATCTTTTAATATGCAAATAAAAGATACTCCTTTACAGCCGGAATTTTTCATAGCATTGTATAATTATACAAAGACAATCTCTGGTTCAGAAAATCTCACAGCCACGAATCATATGAGGCTGGAAGAGCATCACTGCTCCTTGCCCTCTCTGTACCCTTTTTTCATAGACACCCACATTTAAACCCTTTGGAGACAGGATTCCAGGCTAGAAGAAAACCTAATCTGTGATGGCACAGCCATTTCTTCGTGTAAGAGACAACTTCAAAAGGACATTTTTACACTATTTACTTTCTTTTCTCCAAATGTCAGTCCTGTTAGGTTGCTCTTCCATTAGGTTTACAACAGGAGAGTGGATTCAGAGTTAGAGGAAAGGTTACTGAACAGGAAGCTTGATCCCACCAGATCATACACAGACAAATTCTTCATTCTAGTAATAGATGAATTCAGCTTTAGAAAAAATTACAGCATAGATATTGTGACAAATAAAACAGTCCTAAGATGCCATTATGAAGTAAGAAATGAAGGAACCTTAAATAACATATGTGGGAAGGAAAACTGGGCATAGTCCTGGTCTTGGGATTTTAAAGAAAATGTTTAATTACCTTCTCCACATAAAATTTTCAGGCATTTTATAATAACAATCCACCAAGAAATAAAGATGTTTGTTATTCAGTGTTTTCAGCTTCTGGGCAAACTGGTGTCTGACAGGAGTCATCAGGTCTTTAAAGACATATCCAGTTCTTCCAATGGGTCACCTTTTCTTTTCCATCAGCTGCCACTGTCACTTCACCTACTGGCTTGGAGTCTTCATTTTCCTGCAAGTACCAGCTTCTGCAATCTCTAATATTTCACATCAGCAAGTCTTTGCCTAACACTTAGTATGGAAAAAATAAAAAAAAAACAAACAAAAAATGCTGGAGGACTGCAAAAATATTCTTCCAATTTTAAGAGAAAGAATGCTTTTTTTACTTCGATAAAAATTTGTCATCACCTTTCTATTTAAAATAAAAAGGCTACATAACTACAGACTACATAACTCATACAGGAATGTCTCACAAGCAGTTACTCATTGGTGCTTATCCAGATTTTGAAGGATGATTTTCCCATGGCCCCATCTCTCAGAAAGTCTCCCTTCCATTTTTATTAAAAGTGCCTAGTAAAAGTAGAGTTTGTGATAGTACCTTTCCCTGGGAAAAACTTATTTTCTCCTCTGCACATTTATTTTAGAAAAATTGTAGGAATTTAGTATCTTTCAAAATTCTATTCCTCCATCAAATGTAGCTAAAACAATGAATTAAAAAGTTTCCAGGAGAGTTCAAATGGACAGACACACAGACAGTACTTTCAGCTCAGGTCTCTAAGAAATACAGGAAGAGAAGAAATCCATGTACAAAGACAGGTTGAGATAGGCTAAAGTGGCCTGACAGCATTAAATGGTCAGGCCATCAGAGTAGAGGTGACACAAGGTTTACATAACCAAGGTCTACTCCCAGCAGGAGCAACAACCAGGAAACAAGCAGGTAGGAGGAGACAAGGAACAAAAGGGAAGGAGAAGAAAAAAAAAAAGAAAAAAAAAGGCTTTGCTAGCTAATCTGGTTGATTGATGCAATTAATTGCCTCCCACACTGGTAGGTGTTGCTGCCGTTTATTTAGCATTCTGCCAGACACAAATGTTTGGGACTCCTGGTTGCTTCACAGACCTTGTCTACCTGGAAGAGAAAACCAGTTGTATCTTATGCATCATCACTGACTAAACAAAACATCAGGAGCATAAGATAAACAATCCTACACAGCTGGATGGCAGGGACAGTGCATGCTCTCCCCACTTGCCAGGGAGCCACAAGCAGTGGGATCCAGCCAGCCTGCCTTACAGAACTCCTTCTCTCCTGCTATTCCTCCTTCCTCAGGAAGATGCTAGTATAGCACCAAGAGGTTCATAGCTATTTATACTCCTGGAACCTTCCTTGTGAGCTTGAAGATTTAAAAGTATCTGCTTCATGTGCTGTTAGGGCTGGAAAAGACAAAGCAAGGAGGGAGGACAAAGGGGAAAAAACTATATATCAGAACTATTCTATTGAGGAAGGAAACAAATTCATATAAAACATATAGGTATTGCAAAAGATCTTGGAGCAGGAACCACTTTAATTTTGTTTTTTCCTTCTGTACTTACACATCCTACCTGGACTGAATTTAATAGAAACTGCTGCATTTACAAAGAATAGGTAAAATGAAAGACTATAATATATTCTAACTTAGAATAAACACATACATTTTCATTCCACAAAGAGAGATTTTGAAAAATCCTTACCAACTTTATCATGTCTGAGAAGTATATTTTGAATACATCTGTACAAGTGTTCTAAAGTTGAATTACTCCTCTCTTTTAATCACTGGCATACGTGAAGGTAAGTTACCATTCCTCTTCAATTAGAGCAGCTTGCATTTCAAGTATGAGTAATCTTTCTAGCAATCTGATCTATTCTCACCAGTTTCCACATATTAAACATAGCAACAGTAAGCACCAAGGAAACAATAATAGCTAGAGCCATGCCAGATATTTTTCTAAAGTTTCTAGCTAAGAACACTTTTTCGTCATATCAGAACTTCCCAACTTCTCAGGAACTCTGTGAACACGTCTCCTTTAATAACACATATTGCTCCATGTCTGTTCTCAAGAAGCAACACTCACTTGAATACTTGACTAGTGCAAAAGAAAATTATAGACCACAGGCAAACATACTTTCGGTCAATACAATGCCCTAGATGAGAAAAGACATGGGAGAAAAAAAGAATCATGAGAAAAGAAATAGAGAGAGCTTGGAGTACTTTGTGTAATGCTGCTTTGGTGCTTTATCTTGGTCAGGGAACATGGTGAGTGTGGCTTTCCCAGCTGAAAATAGGTGTCTATTGTTTTCACTTTTGATAAGAAGCCAATTAATTGTCAAACAGGGTCATCACAAAATTGTTAGTGTGCATAGCAAACCAAAAAGTACCTTTGTCAGAAACAAATTGTAATGCAAGAACTTCCAGCAAGGATGGGATGAGGGTTATATCCTTGTTCACAGGGCAATCAAGATGCAAACCTTCCTGCTAAGCTAGGCTTGAGTTGATGATGAAAATGGGTGAGGATTTACTGGAGACTGGTGTGTAACACCCAGAATAGGCGTTATACAGGATGTTTTAAATACTACAGGACAACTCCTCTTACATAATTATACTGCCTCCTGATAGGGGTTCCAATATATACAGTCAGATGCTGAGATTTTTCTTTTTGCTGTCAGTGACATTTGCAGAGAACATGAAGAGAACTGCATTGTCACAGGTGAGTGAAGCCAAAGTTGCAGAGTATGAGAAAAGATAAATCTGCACTAGCACTGAGCAGCAACAACAGATTTGAGATATATCGCACGCCTGTTTCCACCTATTAGGATTGCAGCATTCTTTCAGTATGTAATTAGCACTGCCTACCTGTCTTAGCCAATATCCCTCTGCCTAATATGTGGCATTAAAACTAATCACCCTAATATTGCAAATGCCAAGTTTCCAGTTCAGGGATATACACTGCCTAGCCACCAAATCCTTCATACCAGCCAAAATGACTGACAGCAGAACAGTTTTCAGTAAGTAACACTCACAGCACCTCCAAGCCTAATGAGCAGTTGTTTGGCCAGGGGTTTCCAAACTCTCTTGGAGTCCAGCTGAGCAAGCTGAGGTGTGGCCACGTCCAGCCTGCCAAGACCTATCACGCCTGAGGCTTCTGAGACTGGTCATTGCATGTGTACAGTACAATGAATGATGATGAACAACTGATGCCTGGCTGACCTTTTTTAATATTGCTTAAATCCTTAATCACTTGCTTTGCCTGTCCACAGCAAAGCTAACCATTAGCACCACAGACAATGGCTACTGAAGGAACAAGGAGCTCTGGGCTGTGTAAATAGATCTTACCTGTGTAAATAGATCTCCAGAAGGTTAACAAAGGCCAGTGAATATTGTGGTCTACCAGCTTGTTGTGGTTTAAACCAAGTAGGCAGCTCAGTCCCACACAGCCACAGTGGAATGGGGAAGAGCACTGGAAAGGTAAAAGTGCAAAAACTCATGGGCTGAGATGAAGACAACTTGCTAGGCTAAGCAAAAGCTGTGTCCAGAAGTAAAGCAAAATAAGGAATTAATTCACTACTTCCCATCAGCCATCTCCAGGAGAACAAGGCTCTGTCATACATAACAGGTACTTGAGAAAACAAATGCCATAGTTCAAAATGCCCTCCCTATCTTCTTCCTTTCCTGCAGCTTTTATTTTTGGGCATAGTGCCATACGGTATTGGGATATCTCTCTGGTCAGTTTGGGTCAGTGGTCCTGACTGTGTCCTTTCCAACCTTCTTGTGCACCCCCATCATCCCCACTGGTGGGGCAGTATGCAAAGCAGAAAAGGCCTTGATGCTGTGCAAGCACCACTCAGTAATAACTAAAAGATCCCTGTGTTACCGACATTTTTCATCACAAATCCAAAACAGAATACCATGCAAGCTACTACAAAAAAAATTAACTCCATCCCAGACAAAACCAGTAAATAGCTGCAGGAGAAAGTTCAGGAAGACCATACAGTTTGCCCATTATAAATAGATAAACCCACAGGTACAACAAACCTAGATGTCTCTTCCATTCTAGTGTTGCAAATATCCAACCAAGGATAAACACTTCTTACATCCGTAACATCAACTTTCATTCCTGGATAGGCTTTCGTTTCCTAAGACCGCCATGCCTGCATAAGGCTACACCTGCCCTGCTAAACCCTTGGTGTTCACTGAGCTGGTGTTCCTATTGATCCAGCTGCATGTGCTGGTTGAGAGAAATCTGCTTTAGATTTTGTTTTCAGACATGACCCCTGAGCAATGATGAACCAGGTCTGTCCACAGAAGCAACATCAAATCCCTGTGAATCCTGATGGAAGGAAGAACTGGCACAGTAAGTGTCTGTTTGTACTCCATGTACTGTACATGAAATTAGAATGAGGGATACTCCACCTCTTGGACAGGTTTAGCTGGAGATACCCAAATCAAATGGCCTTTTCTTCCTCTTATACATCTCTTTTACGTTTACCCCAAGCATATGTTAACGCATACATTTGTGTTCTCTTTACAGTGGCAGGAGCCATGTCTAATGCTGCACCATGTGCACAGCTGAAATTGTATATTACAAAAGGCATGCTATCCAAGTTTATTTTCAGTTACTTTGGAGGATGTTTCTCCCTGAGGCACTGTCTCTGTTTAGCTTGTTTAGATGCCACAAATCTAAAACATTGGAAAAAAAATATATATATATTTGAAGTGCATACAACCAGTACTGTGAAAGACTGCCCTGGGAGGGAGCAGATGCATTGCAATTTTAAAAATTAAAACTTCTGCAAACAGTTTTCCAGTTCCTTTGATGATGAAAGCAAATTTCTTTAAAGTGATAGCAGTCAATTTCCTGTAACTGCACCAATGTCTTTCTGTAAAACAAGGCCAATAAATAAGTATATATTTAAAGGCAAACAGAATCAATATACCAACACAGCATTAGGAAAGGCATCATAAGCCTCTGCCTCCCCTTCCACAAACATTCTTGTGTCAAGGCTTCCTTCCTGCAGCAGGCTCACCTTCACTAATATCCTCTTGCCTTTGCTTTTCTCCCAACAGCAGGCCAGAGGAAGGGACAGTCTCCTCTAGTGCAGTGGGTTNCAGAACAGTTTTCAGTAAGTAACACTCACAGCACCTCCAAGCCTAATGAGCAGTTGTTTGGCCAGGGGTTTCCAAACTCTCTTGGAGTCCAGCTGAGCAAGCTGAGGTGTGGCCACGTCCAGCCTGCCAAGACCTATCACGCCTGAGGCTTCTGAGACTGGTCATTGCATGTGTACAGTACAATGAATGATGATGAACAACTGATGCCTGGCTGACCTTTTTTAATATTGCTTAAATCCTTAATCACTTGCTTTGCCTGTCCACAGCAAAGCTAACCATTAGCACCACAGACAATGGCTACTGAAGGAACAAGGAGCTCTGGGCTGTGTAAATAGATCTTACCTGTGTAAATAGATCTCCAGAAGGTTAACAAAGGCCAGTGAATATTGTGGTCTACCAGCTTGTTGTGGTTTAAACCAAGTAGGCAGCTCAGTCCCACACAGCCACAGTGGAATGGGGCAGAGCACTGGAAAGGTAAAAGTGCAAAAACTCATGGGCTGAGATGAAGACAACTTGCTAGGCTAAGCAAAAGCTGTGTCCAGAAGTAAAGCAAAATAAGGAATTAATTCACTACTTCCCATCAGCCATCTCCAGGAGAACAAGGCTCTGTCATACATAACAGGTACTTGAGAAAACAAATGCCATAGTTCAAAATGCCCTCCCTATCTTCTTCCTTTCCTGCAGCTTTTATTTTTGGGCATAGTGCCATACGGTATTGGGATATCTCTCTGGTCAGTTTGGGTCAGTGGTCCTGACTGTGTCCTTTCCAACCTTCTTGTGCACCCCCATCATCCCCACTGGTGGGGCAGTATGCAAAGCAGAAAAGGCCTTGATGCTGTGCAAGCACCACTCAGTAATAACTAAAAGATCCCTGTGTTACCGACATTTTTCATCACAAATCCAAAACAGAATACCATGCAAGCTACTACAAAAAAAATTAACTCCATCCCAGACAAAACCAGTAAATAGCTGCAGGAGAAAGTTCAGGAAGACCATACAGTTTGCCCATTATAAATAGATAAACCCACAGGTACAACAAACCTAGATGTCTCTTCCATTCTAGTGTTGCAAATATCCAACCAAGGATAAACACTTCTTACATCCGTAACATCAACTTTCATTCCTGGATAGGCTTTCGTTTCCTAAGACCGCCATGCCTGCATAAGGCTACACCTGCCCTGCTAAACCCTTGGTGTTCACTGAGCTGGTGTTCCTATTGATCCAGCTGCATGTGCTGGTTGAGAGAAATCTGCTTTAGATTTTGTTTTCAGACATGACCCCTGAGCAATGATGAACCAGGTCTGTCCACAGAAGCAACATCAAATCCCTGTGAATCCTGATGGAAGGAAGAACTGGCACAGTAAGTGTCTGTTTGTACTCCATGTACTGTACATGAAATTAGAATGAGGGATACTCCACCTCTTGGACAGGTTTAGCTGGAGATACCCAAATCAAATGGCCTTTTCTTCCTCTTATACATCTCTTTTACGTTTACCCCAAGCATATGTTAACGCATACATTTGTGTTCTCTTTACAGTGGCAGGAGCCATGTCTAATGCTGCACCATGTGCACAGCTGAAATTGTATATTACAAAAGGCATGCTATCCAAGTTTATTTTCAGTTACTTTGGAGGATGTTTCTCCCTGAGGCACTGTCTCTGTTTAGCTTGTTTAGATGCCACAAATCTAAAACATTGGAAAAAAAATATATATATATTTGAAGTGCATACAACCAGTACTGTGAAAGACTGACCCTGGGAGGGAGCAGATGCATTGCAATTTTAAAAATTAAAACTTCTGCAAACAGTTTTCCAGTTCCTTTGATGATGAAAGCAAATTTCTTTAAAGTGACAGCAGTCAATTTCCTGTAACTGCACCAATGTCTTTCTGTAAAACAAGGCCAATAAATAAGTATATATTTAAAGGCAAACAGAATCAATATACCAACACAGCATTAGGAAAGGCATCATAAGCCTCTGCCTCCCCTTCCACAAACATTCTTGTGTCAAGGCTTCCTTCCTGCAGCAGGCTCACCTTCACTAATATCCTCTTGCCTTTGCTTTTCTCCCAACAGCAGGCCAGAGGAAGGGACAGTCTCCTCTAGTGCAGTGGGTTACTTGCTCTCATGTACCAAAATAGCAACTTGTTCAACTGACACAAAGGAAAGAAAACATCCTTGCATCCTGTCCTGCTGCCAGCTCTCAAAAGGTAATTAAACATCCCCCTCTTTCAAAGAGCAGAGTTCTCCAGGATCGTGGCGTTTGAGCTCTGATGTTGTCAAACAACAGGGGGTTGCTTAAGCTTTGACTGACCTTTGCAAAGACCTACAAGCAATTTAATGGGAGTCCTCCTCAGTGGTGAAAGAAACGTTCCATTATCTGCTTCCGACTTTCCTGATTGCTTGGGGTAATGGGGAACTTAAATTCTCATGGTCATGAGGGCAAAACCAAACCTCTTCAGGCAGATTCACATTCATCCATATTTTCAGCGCAAAGAAAAGCTTTTCTGTGTAAAACTTAGTGCCAGCTTAATAATGTAATCCCCCCTCCCCAGTCTGTTCTATTCAGCTGCCATTTTCTTTCTTATGCTCAAGAAATTGTAATAACTACATGATATAAAGATCCGATCCCCCTTCCAAGTTAGGAAGTCATGATCTCTGTGTGTCCCAAGATCCTCTGTCTGTCTCAGAGATGATGACTGGTGGAATTACCTCTGAAACACTTGTCTAGCAGCCAAGGTGTGTTGGTATCCAGCACTCCATGTATCAGTTTCACCTCCTTTTCTATCCTATACTAGAGATGCTGAAGAGACGGAGGAAGAGAGGAGATGAGCAAGCTGATGCTATGCTGGATGAGAACCCCTTACATGAGGAAAACTTCCCTGTTTGTTTGCAAGCCACTAGAAACATTTAAAAACCCAACAAAACACTAGAGAGCAGAATTCAGCTCAAAATTCATTCTACAATTTGTGTTTGTTTTCTTTTTCTTTCCATTTCTCCTTGAAACTGAAAAAATGGGAGTCCAAAAACAAATGCTGGATCGAATTCTGTGGGCTGCAAAGTGGTAAACAACCCACTCATTCCAGGGGAGATCTGCTCAATTAAAAACCATTAAGTCTAGCTCTGTTTCATAATTCTACTGTTTGCTTAAAAATTCCTGAAGACAGCTTTCCAGAGAATCAAACCTTTGCAGCCAACATGACATGAAGTTATTCTTGTGCTGTTCCTGGACTCACTTAGGCAGGACTCTAATCTCTAAAGTGGAAACAAGGCCACTGTCATGCCATTCAACATTCAGCCATTTGCTTTGTCTCCAATAAAAGGGGAGAAGAGCAACAGACTGCTTTTCAACAGGCCAGCTAAGGGGCCAGCTGGCTCCAACTTAAGCTCTGGCTTCTGCATTTTGGTTTTGCCTCAGTGAGATCATTCTCTGCACTGCCTTTCCCTCTTTCCAGTTTCCCTCTGCTTGGACTATGTAAAATAAGCACTAGAGGAAACCCCTCTCTCACTTTTCTTCCCCTCTCCCCCAGATATCCAAGGTGCAATGATGTTCTGGGGCAACCCAGGAATTTCAGAAAAGGAATAAAAATCCCTGTGTTTATCTCCTTCCACAACATGGTCACTACACAAGCCCCCTCTTTGCTCCCTTGGCGAGGTGAGAAGTCATGGGGACACCAAGGTTTCTGGGGCAGGGTACAATCATACTAAGTAGCACAATCTGCCCAAGTCATTTCAAGACATCCGTGGTGTGGTGAAGATCAGTGAGTGTTTCATCTCTGCCCACGTAATAAAGGAAGATGCTTAAGGCAGCAGACTCCTTTCTGCTGCCTACACCGGAGCCTGGGAAAGCCAAGCGTGCTGCTGCAGGCAGGAAGAAGGGGTGTAGAACTAACATCATGCAGGGGTGATGGAGGAAAGAGAAGCCTTCCTGAAACAGCTGTTACTTTCCCCAAATTTCTCATCACGCTCCAGAAGTAGCAGCCAGCCTGGATTTTCTTCAGGGCACTTCCCCAGCTTGGTGGTAGGAGCAGACAGGCAATAGTTCTTTTACCTTGGGCCAGCAAGTTTAATTCTGCCAGACTTACCAAAAAAACTGCCTGAACTGTCCAAGCTCAAAGACAGGTCGGGGTCATCCCCTGGGAGCTTCAAGAAAATCATAGCAACCATAATGGCCACAATAAATTAAAGCAATGCGTCAAACAGTTGCAGGCATTTTTGGAAAGTACCTTTGGATTATGCTGCCAGCAAAACACAACCTCACCAAAACCACAAAAGTTCTGTAGTCATATGAGGTGAAGGAGTGTTGGGATGGGTTTTTCATTTATTTGTTTTGTTGATTTTTTACACCAGTTAATGCAAATTTTGAAAGGAATATAGTGCCATAATCTAGAAATAACTAAATACATATTTTTATTACCAGTTCAAAGCACATGGTCAAGTAGAGGGCTTCTTCACATGCTACCTGAGTGCATCCAAATGTAACACCAACTCAGAAAGTGATTTATGAAAGCATTAACCATCTATTGACATGGCCCTAAACTGAGCTGCCATCACTGCTCACATCACTCTGGGGTAACCACCAAACACGATAGAGTAACTTCCTATCAGCACTGGGATAAACAAAGGGCCAATCCCATTCCCTGGAAATCTGTATTTATTTTTTATGACAACTGCTGGGGATTTATTTATTTTCTATTCCTCTAGAAGAAAGAAGGGTCAACTGGCTTTTGATCAGGGCTCATGGACTCCTTTTCATCCACAACTCTGAGCAGTGCTACCCTAGCAAAATAACACAGCTAAGTCATCCCAAATTACACGAACTCCTCTGGACCAGAGTATGAAGCTCTGCTTCGGGTACTGATTTTTCTACTTCCTTCTTCCCTCTTTGTCTACATCCAAGACCCCATCACAAGAAAAGCATCCACAAGGCTGTAAGGAAGAATTTTTTAGTCTAGTAAAGTAGACAAAATTTTTTGTTGTGTTCTTTTTCTTTAATTAGGATGGACAAATGAGAAGATGGGAGCCAGCATGACCTTGCACCACCATGAAGCATCTTACTCTGAAATGGGAACTCAAATAATGTTTTGAGTTATTATAGAATAACAAGTCTCATTATGTTATGAGTACAAGCCTCACAACAAAAATATTTAGAGTCTTAGATGCTTCTTTAAAAAAATTGACTTGTGGTTCCATGAAGATGGCGTCAATGTGGAACACAGAAATGGTGAGATACAACACCCACAAATACATAAGAAATCAATTGAGCTGAGCTCATTTATTTAGCACTGGTTTGGCATGGGCAAAAATACCACCCAACATAAAGAATTAAATTCTTCTTTTGTGCATGTCTCACAGAAGTTATCCATACATCATTTTGGTTAATCAATATCTTTAATATCATTCAGACAGTAGCTCCAAACAATTTCTCTGTCATCCAGTATTTACTGTTTTCATGCATTGGCTTTGCTTATGATAATCCTTCTTTATAGGTCTGGAATCTCTGTTTACCTACTCATTTTGATTTGTTACTGTGTGACTTCTTTTTTAATTTATAATTGTGTGAAGTAATTAATTAAAGAACAGCAGAAGCTGACAGACCACTGGGTTTTTGTTTGTTTGTGGGTTTTTTGTTTTTGGGTTTTTTTTTGGGGGGGGGGGCAGGTAGGGAGGTGAATAAGAAAAAAAAGAACTAGCTATGAGAAACATCAGGCTCTTAACCCTTCTCACCCATTGTATGAAACTGTATTTTACACATCCAGGTTGTTTTTGACTAAGATTGTTACTGTTTGTGAGACTGGCTCTATCACTATTGCCTTGAACATGTATCAGTTTGCAATGAAGGATGAATTAGTTTAATATATTCTTGAAAGCTAAACCTACATTTCTCTACCCTGACCTATTTTTAATAGCTGCAGCAGGAGGAGTTCAAAGAAAAGTTGCTCTGCCTGAAGCTGCACCTTCCCAACATGATTGCATCACCAACAGCCACAAGAACTCCACAGTCAAAGTAGCGAACTCTCATATGAGCTGTGAAATATATTCTCACACTCAAGTTCATAAGCAACAACATTAGCAGGCCAGACTTTGTAGATGGGGTGAAGTGATAAGCAAACCCTTCCTTTCCCTATTGAGAACAAGAGAGTCAGATTCTCCAACACAGCTACTAAAGAAAAAAACCCTCTTGCTTAGGGGCATGAGAGTGGCAGGACAGGAGGCAGGAAGAAAAAGCCTCAACTTCAATGAATCTGAACTCCAAGCTGGATTGTTCAGTCAAACACATCTCATTTTCACAGCACAAATCTCTCTCAACTTTAATTTGCCATTATGGGTTGTGCTGTTGCTGGAAGTCAATATCTGGAGCTGGTAAGGTGCATGAACATCATCCTATAATGAGAGTATTCTGTTTTGGTCACCTGGGAAAGGCAAGACCATGGCAAGCACATGAGAAGAAAAGTAATTTATAATCAGCACAGCTGAGCAAAGGTATAACAAATGTTTCAAAGAAGAAACCACAAGAGATGCCACAGACACACTTTTCAGCCCATGCAAGTCAGCCAAGCTACAGCAAAATCAGCTGAGCATCTGCATCAGATCACACGTGATGAAGAATGGCTGCACAATGTCACATGCACACCACCAACCAGATTTGCCCCTGAAATAACTAGCTAATATTATTATTGAAATGAATTGCTCCTGAGTTGCCACATCTTACGTATTTTAATTTAAGCAGCTGGAGGATGCCTTCACTTTCAAAACATGGAGTTCTCTACCCTCCAGTAAATCCAAAGCACACCAATTAAAACTCCAAGTTCCAGAAAGACAGATCCAAAGGATCTTTCAAGTGTCCTGAGTAAAAGCCACAGATTAAATTCTCTTCAGGGATAAACAGGTGAGATCCCATTAAACTCGACACCACAAGTATATAAAAGAAGAACCATAGTGATGAGCATACAGACAGTGACTTCTAAATGTAAAAATATGCTGCAAATGTTGGTTATGGAAAGCACATTGCTTTAACAAGACTCTAGATGGTGATACCCTGTTTGGGTCAAGTGGGAGAGTCAATTTTTTCTTGTCAAGTGAAGTTCATTTGTAAAACTTCTCCTGAGGCACTTGCTTCCTTCCAAAGGTTCAGCAATTTTTAATATATTCTCTACCTTGAAGATGTATTTTTTGTGAAAGTGATGAGAGTGTACAGCACCACGCCCACCTTTTCCAAGATTGCTTTTGGTGTTATTTTGATGCCTCAGGAGTCTCATTGCAGCCTTATAATAACCCACTTACATATGAACAACTCGTAGTTGTCACTGAGTGATGTTTCATATCTCCAGGCTTCCCATACCAAAAAACCTTGAGGCTTATTCTGTGTTTTTGTTTCTCTGATGTGGGGCAGTGGTGCTTTCCTGTACACTGCTTAAAACTTTCCTTCCTAATGAATCTGGCAGGTCCTTGCAGTTGTCTACATGTTGTATCACGGGAAAGGTAAAGCCTTATAGGTGAGTGACTCAGTGATTTGAGAGGAGTTCTGGCTCGGTCAAAGCCTACTGTGCACACAATTCCTGTCACCCCAGGAGCCCCCTTGTGCAGCAGACACGGCAGTGATGCTGTGAGAGCAAGAGGGACCACTTACAAGCACAAGCATGCCTTCAGCTCTCCTTAAAACAAGCAGAGGAAAGGAGCCCTCAGAAATGTTGGTGAGCTTACAAGGCCTCTCACAGGGTCTCCCCATCTATGCTCTGAGGAAAGGAGGTACTAATTTGGATAACCAGGATGAGCTTAAAATTCCTGGGTGGAGGTCTGTTATCAGCCCTGTCTTTTGTAAGGAGCTGGGAGAGTTGATCTCACCACTAACCTATATTTGGACTGATACTAAACTAGAATATGTCTGTCATTGCAAAGAATTTGACCTGCTCTTTGATATATGTTATTTATCTAATGCTGCACTTCTGGTTTCAAATTGCCTGAATGATAACTAGGATCTTACTGGATGGTACAAAACACTACAATGAAAAATTTTCACTCACACTGCCCTGGATCCAGACAAGCTGCAAAGAAACTTCACAGATTTTAAGCAGGAATGTAGATAATAATAATTCATTCTTTCACTTCTCAACCTGGATTTAGTTTTCCTCTTATTTTGTTTGACTTTGGTCTGCCCAAGACCTAAGAGATTTCATTCATAGATGTTATGTTTAAAAAATCTTCCAGATTACTACATTTGACCTCCAGTAACTCATAAATCGTTATATTTCATACTATTATGAAATTAAAAGTTTACTTTAAACTAAGTCATTTTTTCTAGAAGGGCTTCTGTTCTAGATTTGAAGGACTCAAAAACTGAGCAGTGTACCCCCAGTTTGTTCCAGGGTTCAGTCCACCACTTCAAACCAAAAATCTTCTCTTGTTTCTATCTTAAAAGTACCTGAAGACACTGGCAGCTTCTAAGCTATTGATCATTCCAGATCAATAAACAATTCAATAAGCAATTTCTTGTTCTTTTGAAGGCATTTATCCACTGCTTTTATCACTTTCTACTCACTTAGTGAGATGTTACCAGAAGTTCTTCTGGTTCTTCTCTCATTTACACAGACAATTAGGAATAATTTGAAATCAATGTCATTAAATTTGACATGAAAGCAGGAATAACTCAGTTACAGAGTTTTTGACTGGTAAAAGTTTAGAAAGGATGCTATGTGCTACTCAGACTGATTTATTCAGGTTAATCTTCCTCTTCACCAACATAGATGTTTATTGAAAGAAAAATGTTTGTGTTTTGAAGTAAATTGCTATGGAGAAGACTCACATACCAAATATTGTTAAACAAGTGCCAGCCTTACCAACACTCCCAAATGACCTGAAAAATCAGAGAGGTTTTGGCATTTCTTGCCACAAAAAAGATGTTCTGCCTTATCACTCAAGCAATAAAATACACCTCACAAGACACATTATGCAATGAAAATCAGCAGGGGGAAGGCAACTCTTCTGCCTCTCAACAGCACTAAGAGAAGGACATCAGATCAAACTGTACGAGTGAGAAACACCAACTACAGAGCTCAAAGCTGATGGAACATCTTTCCCCTCATCATCTTGTGGCTACAGGTGACCTCACAGATGAAAATGCAGAGAAATGTTTGCATAGGCAGGTGCACTGTGTGCAGAGAACTCTGGCTTTTGGAGAGGCAGAAAGAAATATTTCAGCTTCCCTCAATGAAAAATGAAGTTCAGGGGGGTAGACAGGAGAAAAGCCATCATTGCAGTTTTAATTTTCTATTGGATTTTCATATTCTACGGGAGTTAAGTTGTCAAGACATATCTCCTACCTCCAGTAATTTCTAACCCCTCTTGTAATAAAGAAAACAAGGACTACTCACTTACTCCTTCCTAAAAGGAAATGGCGTGCATGCACAAGCACAGGAATAAAAATGTCTTGTCTTTCTTTCTTTCCTGAGCTGTCAAACTGGAAAATATAATCACTACAACTCCCTGGACACAGTGCAGCTTCTAGCACTGCTTCCCTGTTCACATCCTCATTCCCATCTTCTCAGTTCCTGTTTTGGACCTGCAATAATTAAATAAAATATGTTTGCAAAGGAGTCCTGTGCTGATGGGAAGGGGTGCATGTAGCTGCTCACCTGGTCACCTCCCTCACATCCCTCTGCTGATATGCCTCAGGAATAGCAAGCGTGCTGCTCTCAGCCAGAACAGTCCAGATTTATTTGGTTTGGCAAAATTTTTCAGGTATAGTTGCTCATTGAAATCCTTCATATTGAGAAAAACAGTTACACAGACATTTACATGCTCATTTCATGTTCTTTTCAGAATACTGAAGAGTTTAGTGATTTACCACTTCTGCTTTCCTCTCTTTCTATCAGACCCTGCTGTCCAAGTAACATCATATAAAGTACAGATGTTATACAGACTTAAGCAACCCACCTTCCACTCCTTCAGGATTTCTAAACAACCTCCTGATGCACTGAGTGGAGGGCACATGCCAGAGTGGGATTTGTTCACATGCTCAGCTCCCCTGGCAAAATGCTCTGGCTCTCTCAAGCAACTAGTATGGTAATTAATACACTCACAGTTTATCATGGCATTCACAGATGAACACCTGGGTCTCTGTGCTTGGGCACAAACAAGGGCCACAACTCTCAGTCACAAGAACCTGATGTGCTTCTGGTCCATTTGCTGACATGTGATACCAGTGACACTGGGAAACAAATTGTTTCAAGTAGTCCAGTGCACACAGATGTGAGATCTCAAACAGGCATGAAGAAGAGCATATTCCAGAAGGCAACACTCCTTTGCTAAAAGAAACCTCAACCAAACACACAAACAAAACACAAAAAACCCAGCAATGCCTCTGCTCACAGCCATATCCCAGGGTGCTCACCCCTAATTCATGTGCTATCAGAGATCTTTTCTACCAGTTACTTCACCTTCCAAATCTGCCCCAATGCTCTCCTCCACCTGGGCAAAACTGAGCAGGCAACCCAAGAGTTAATCATAAACTGTCATCTCTTTTACTCTTAACACATAACAGGCTCTATATTCTTGCAAGGATGTCTGGGGAGCTATTGGGCTTGGTTTATGTCTACTAGGGGTTGCCTATAGCTTAGCTCAAAAAGCCATATATATGTGAACACATATATATGTACCTATACAAGTACGCACAGATTTTTAGCTCCCTCTCTTTCCCTCTATATATAAAATAAGCTAGGTTATGTACATATGCATATATATGTAGGCAAAGCTCATCCAGGAAGTTTCCAGCTTGCCATGGTGTGCATAGGAGGGTAGAATTTAACAGAGATGACCCTTTTGACCCCTGGCATACTTGCATTTTGTAGGAGGGGGCTGTTTATTTAAGGAGATACTTTGCAGATAATTGTATCTTTGGGATACACAACTCCATACACAGAAACTGCTGGCTTTGAGCAGGTTAAACTGGGAAAGAGAAGGGTACTGGGGGGCAGAAAAAGAGACCTGTTCTAACAGAAAGGTAGTATTACCAGCTTCACAGGTATACTTTCAAAGTACAGCTTTTCAAAGGAGCTGGTGTGAGGAAAGAAAAAAAACAACACCGTGAATGCAACTTCTGTGCAAACTTCCTTTAAGACCCCTGGAGTTTACAGATGTTGGTGGACACAGCAAAGCACTTGTCCACCAGCACTCTCTCACCTGATTAGAGACTTTGTTACCCTTTGGTCACCATAGAACAGAGGCTTCTTCACTGACAGATCAGATACATCCATTTGATCCAACCTGATGAACTTCACAAGCACCCAAATGTTAACAAAAGGAGAGTTCATCACTCCAAGGAAAAGCCATGTGACTTCAGATTCCTATCTGATTTGTCCCTCAATAGAACATCTATCACCTTTCAAAGAACCATTTGTAACAGAAAGATCACCATCCTTCCTACCTGCCCGAGTTAGACAAACATGTTGGAAATCTCTTCACTGAAGAGCAACAATCAAGGAAAAGATTTCCCAGGTGATTCCTCAGAAAAGAGAAACAAACCTTGTTTTTTCTCCTGGAGTCTTTTTATTTCCCCAGGTCTTTACATACAGTCTTTAAAATCTCATTGAGTGGTTTTAGGTTTTGGATTTGTAGCTGTATTAACACCAGTGATCTTAGTATTTTTAGTATGCTCACAGCATTCTCAAATCACTTTGTAGAAGCTAACAAATAACATTAATCCTTAACTAAGACAAGAAAACTAAGGTACAGAAAACCTAGAAATGGCCCTGAGAATGTGAGAGGTTTCAACATCCTGTAGTGTGAATGCTTAATGTATTCAATATAGTTTATAGTATTTCGAATCATGAAGAACGTTTGTCTAAGTGTCTGCAAAGCCACTGTTACTCTTTTAAAGACATGCCCTTTGAACAGTGTTTCTTTTTTCTGTAGTTCCATTCAGAGATCAGGCATTTATTCATAATGGGAACATTCAACATGTTAAAAAAATGCTGTAACAGTTTATGGAAAACATAAAAAAGAAAAGGGAAGAAAAGAACACAAGCATTCTTGTCTTGCCTTAGGGCTCTTTGTTTATCCAACCTGAATTTAACCATCCCATGGAACAATCAGCCCAGCCTATCTCTCTAAAGACAATACTCTTCAACATTTATGCCAGCCAACCTGATTGCAATCACTAACCTGGATTCAGCCCCAGTTTATGGAAATGGCAAACTGAATTTTACCAGCAGCAGAATGAGCTAACACAAACACTGTCGTGAAGCCCTGCCCTTTGTCAACACTTCACTCCTGTCTCCAGTCCTGTGTAATGGATTTGTTATACGTGTTCCCACATACCTTCTAACTGTGCTAAAGAAATTATCACTTCATTGCATCATACCAGCACTAAAAAGGCAGGGGGGAAAAAAATATTGCAGCTTGACTGTTCAAATGGAAGAAGGAGACATTAAACACCAGGTATTATGCAGGATTTGTGCAGGAATCAAACCTGGAAGATTTTGGACAGGAGAGAAAGCTACAGGTGATTGTAGCCAAATAACAGAAGGGATTTGAATGAAAACAGCCAGGCAGTCTTGAAGGTAGTACTTGTAGTAAATAACGCAGTGTGCACTTTGTGTACAGGTAACACTAGCTTTTATAATAATTGATGAAGTTGTTCATGTGAAAGATTTGTGTACTTGCTTTCTTTAGACATTTGTACTAGCCCATTGTCCTGGAAAAGCTAGATTAAGAGAGTAGTTCTGCTATGAACATAAAAAAGCTGGCAACCTCTGTTAATGCAAGGTTGCTGAAAGAATAAGCTGACTCACAGACAGAACTGCAATGAATAAAGGAAACATTTGGTATAGGATGATATTTGGCATTCCAGCCAACATTCATTGAAGGTTTTCTGTTCAAGCCTTAACAAAAAAGAAACTTTAGCTAAAAGAGAAGACTTGAGAGAGGGGAATTATCACAGAAAAAAGTTCTTCCTCCCTACCACTCCCTCCCCCCTGCCCTGAAAAATGGTGTTGGAAAGATTTAGAAATATGTGAGAAAAATGGAAAATTGTCTTTTTTCCCCCCTCAAATTCTATTGACATAATTATCTTTAAAAAAAAAGAAAGAGAGAGAGAACTCCCTTGAAACACTTCATAGAAAGGAGGGAAGAAAAAGTAATTAATTCCTAAACCCTTCCTCCAAAAGAAAAAAAGTGCATTTTTTTCATATTGATTTTTCCTGTCAGAAATATAATTTGACACTGTCACTTGGAGCTACTTGATTTTTCTTTTCATTTTTTTTCCAATGAAAAAAAAGTGTTCCCTCATGCCAACCACTCTTCTAACAATTTGCTTTGGTGGCCTCAGTTTGTACACATTCCCTCCTCCTCACTCTTGGGAGAGCAGAGAGATTTCTGCATCCTTGACATCTTATGGTGATGTACATGAGGAGGAGGAGAGAAAATAAGGCCATTCACAGTGGCAGCTTGGAAATCCTGCTTCTCTCTCTCTTCCCATCAACTCTTGCTTACTGAGCTCCAGTCTGCACAACTAATGTCCCTGCTTCTCAGATGGAGCAAACACTGCCCTGATTCTACAACTGGATCTCCATCAGACTGCAAGCTCACCAAATAGGTGATGTATCCTAGAGGATTTTGGGCCACTGGTGCTGCTTTTCCTGGCTCTTGTTGCACAGGTCAGTAGTGCACTGAGGAGTGTAAGTGTTGCTCTCCGGGAGGAAGAGATCTGGAAACCAGCCTGGAGTTATATGGCAATAGGTGGTCCTGTGGAAGAACAGACCTTCCAGTTCCGATGTGCAGAGCACTGCTACATACTGTCCACTTCCTTTTATTTCCTCTAATTTGACTGAAGTCCTGGTTCAAAGGCATTAGAAATCGGACCTAATTCTCCCCACATTGACCCTTGCAGTATTCACAGTAACACCTATGTCTCACTTTTGCTAAGCCTAGAGTGACCAACCACAAAAAACAGAAAGAAGCATCTCTGCAACAGCAAGGAATGGCCCTAAGATTTCACACAAAAAAATTCAACCTGCATCCTGCTGAAGAACTGCAAGGAAGTAAGTTGGTGCCTTTTAAACTGGCACATCTCCAAAGGGCAATAACTGAGCTTTACTCTTTCAGTTATTCCCATTAAAAAAATAAAATTATCAGAAATGTTTATTCAACAGTGAATAAAATGCTCAAATCAGATAGGCTTTATCTGATAGTAAGGTAATGACTGACTACCAAATCACATGGCAGCAAAACATTTTTCATGGATGTGGTAATGTGTCCTTACCTGAAAACCTCCGATTAAACAACAGGGAGGGGGGGACCACAGATAAGAACAGCAAAGTCACGTAACATAGCAATAATTGTAACACAGAGCAAGTCTCTTGGGGGGAAAAAAATTTTGGGGCAACCATCTACAAACAGAGTTGTGTCTCAGCTCTGCCAAAGGGTCCTATTGTCTTTCAATTAATTGTCCCCTGACTCCATTCACCTGGACAGCTGAATATGAGCAGACATTTCTGTGACTCCTACTGCAGGCAATGACAGCCTCTGCAAGACTTCTACTATGTACATAAAATTCATAAATAACAAGTTTATTTGTTGCTTTATGTAACTAGTATTGTGTAATTTGTCTAGAACTTTCAGTTTAGCTCACAGAAAAAGGAAAAAGAAAATCAACAAATCTGCACTCTCAGGAGACGTTCTTTAAAAGTTGTTAGACAATTAGCATTAATGTTTACAAGAAGCAATTTACTTTCTCCAAATTCAATATACACTAAGCTGCTGGCAATTTTCAATCCTATTGTATCACAGCAGCTTTAATGCACTGTGGAAGTAGCAATTTCACTGCTAACCATTAATCTTCAAACCATTTTAGGAGCTTGTAAGACTAAGCCTGGAAAGTCATAGTATCAGAGAGCACAGAGTTGAAATAGACCCCAAAAGGTCATCTAAGCAGGATCAGTAATGTCTAAACCTGGCAGATGTTTGTTTAACCTGTTCACTGGAAACTAAGGTGGTAAAGGGACAAACACACAGCAAATCACTCAGAGGCCAAAGACTTCAAACTGAGCAATATTACAAAACATCCTTTCCTCAAATAGATACATTTCTCTGTTCATCACACTGAAAGGCTTGTCAAGCACTGGAGCAGGCCACCAGGGAAGTGGTGGAGTCACCGTCCCTGGAGGCATTTAAAAGATGTGTGGATGTAGCACTCTGAGACATGGTTTAGTAACAGACTTGGCAGTACTGGGATAATGGTTGGACTTGATGATCATCAGGGTATTTTCCAACCTAAATGATTCTATGATTAAGTAAATCCCTATTACTCCTTTTGAAGATAAGCCAAATACACCTGCAGCTATCACTTGCCTAAAGGCAATATGGAGATAAAGCATTTGTATTCAATGCCATGTGTTGCTGACAGCTTGGTCACATGGTACCTACATGGAGGCTGCTCTTGAACAGTGGTTTCAGGGGGGGTTTGTTAAATAGAATAAATATAAGAATAAATACCAACTCAACAGCCAGCTAAAGGTTGCACTGTCCAGTGCACGTAGACCCTTGCATTAGCCCCATACCTGTGGCTAGGCTGTTTCTACATCCTTAGGAGATACCAAAGCTCTCTTCAGGAAGCCCACTCTGCCCTAACTGCTGAGGGTTTGCACTCTAGCTGAGCCTGTGTCCATGAGGAAAGGCAGGGAAGGACTGGATGCATAATTCCCACTGTGGTGGGACTCAGAGCCAACAACATCCCTACAGCCTGCAAGGCAGGTTGCCAAAATGAGGCTCCAGCCTGTGCAGATGCAGGGGCTGATGTAGCTTCCCTGAAACCTTCTGTTTCAGGGCATGTCTCGAGAGGGCCATTGTAACAACCCGAAGTCCTGTCATGTGGATCTAATTTTCCAACTGTCAGATTGTAATTATTAATTATAATTCTATAATTAATTTGAATTATTATTAATAAGCCTCAATGTGGTTGCCATCATCTTCACCATCAGCCTCTTAATCCACCTCAGGTTCACCAAGGTGAAGCCAATGAAGAGGGATTCTGTTTTCCTGTTCAAATAACCAATCCTAAGAAAAGCTGGATATCATTACAGTTAGACATTGCATATATATCTGCTCCACTGCAAAATGTAATTCACATTACATAAATGCATTAGCAGTATTGCATTTATGTAAAAAGAAAATTAAGAATGACCTTAGCAAGGAAAATATGAATCAGCTTGCCCTATCAAGCAAGTAATTTTAAAACAGATGCCTTTTAGTCAACTAAGAATTGCTCATCAGAACACAAATAACTGACATTTGAGTCAGAAATTTCACTGATTGAACATTTTAATGAACATTTTTATATTGAGATTTAAAGAGGCTGAAGACAGACATTTCTGTAATTTCAATATGAAAAAAAAAAAGAACACTTGGAATTTGAGAAAGAAATTCCCACCAATTAACTTATCCTCTGCTTAGGAGAAAGATTTCTTTTTTTGAAAGTACATTGTGTTCTCATCCCCAACTGGTTCCACACACTGCTCCAAATGCTAAATATCTATAGAACAGCTCCAGCTTTGAACTATGCTAATGACCAGACATCAAGAATTTTTCTCTGGGTATGAAAACAATTTCACTCTTGGACTGAGTTATCTAAAGGAGACTTTTATATATATATANCTATATATATATATATATATATATATAAAAAGGTTTGCTGTGTTTGCTCTCTGGAATAGTTCAATGCACAACTAGAGGACTTTGACGAAAATCATTTTGGCAAAACCTGCATGGTTTATGGAAGGCTGCTTTATTCTCAAGCTGGCCTCAGATCCCAAACATTTGCAGTAGACTCAAATACGCCTGTTCTCTGATGCAGTGAGGATTAACCTCCAGCTTTGTATGCTCATCTGGTGAAGTACACAATAAAAAGAAAACACTCTTACAAGCGTGTCAGGAAAATCTGAGGACAATTTGAATAAGACAAGGATTACAGTACACAAGGCTCACTTGCCTGTAATGCTTTGTAACACTAACACAGACAGCATGATGTCTGTTACAGACATATAAACATATTCTCACAAGCACAGAAGAAAATGCAATGTCCTCAATGGTTAAAATTCTAATTAGCTTGTAGTGAACATCAAATGCCTAAGGAAAAGAAGTCCACTGATACTTTCTGGGCTCTCCATGCTTATACCCCAAATACTCTGTTTCATGGGTAGTTTCTCAGGCAATAGTGTTTCCTTATTGCATATGGATTACTGCAACACTTCTAGCGTAAACTAAGATGGAGAAAAAATGCTTTCCACAAGGCTTGGTTCTATTCCAAAGCTGAGAGGAAGGAAAATACCCATTGGTCTGCTTGAATATTGAAATAAGTCCTTAGCAACTGGAGCCAATGTGACCTGGAGTTTGTCAGTGCTGAACACAAGGCTGCAGGTTCCAGTGGGTTTATTGTTCCTCTTGCACCCTCGGGGCAGTTTTTGGCCTGCTCACTTAAACCCTCATCACAGAGCTTGGCAATGGATTCCAGGCACCGGAACTTCAATGGCATTTTAGACAAATAGAACTCATTTGGCTTGGCCTGATCTGAGTTTTAGACACTTGCCTGCCGTGTGGTTTGACAACAGGCCTCTTGCTCAGCAGTCATCTAGGTCCTATTGCTCCTGGTATTGTGGTATTGAGAATTCAGTAGAGAATCAATCTTCACGGTTATTGCCTGTGAGAAAATTTTTTTTAATATAGCAGATAACTAGAATATTCAGGTGTCTGATTTGCAATGAAATGAAACACAATTTCTCCAAATCGAGTTCCAGTGCAAACTGCTTACACACAACATGAAAGATGCTGACAAGGTATGGGCTGAAATTAGCACCATTTATTAATAATTTTTTTTCTGCACAGCCAGAATATAAAAGTGACATGCCAAACCAGAGAATGGAATTAGTAATTACAGTGTCACTTGGCTTCACTGTTCAATACACATGCATGAAGAGGCACGACACCAGATCCAGACGGATAACACGAGGAAAGAGTCAGTACCCAGTGGGATCAGTATGTTGTGCAATTTAAACAAACACTGTGTCTAATATCAGGCAGGATGAGTCACGAGCACGTAGATGATCTCCAAGATTTTTCAGTGTGCACATGCAGATCTCCGTGTTTCTTTCACAAGTGTGCAAAAATTATCTTTAAATGCAAAATTCCTCCATATCTTGTGTCATGTTGAGTAAATTAAATAGTGGAATGGTCCTTCTTGGACATGGTATTAGGCAGCTTATTATGACATTTGGCTTTATACAGGGTTGCCAGAAACAGAGCAGATCTTGCATTGTGGCATTGTGCCACAAAGAACAACCACTTAGTGTCCCAGAGCAGCAGTGTTTCCACTGCTAGTTCAATGTGTGAAATCACTGGGCAGGCAGAAACACAGGGTAGATAGGAAACTACCTCAAATGACAGCTAATAACTGCTCCTTCCTATTGATTTAATCCCTACAAAGTACACTTATGTGGATGATATGCAAGCCTCATTAACTCAAACCAGAGGGAAGACTAAACACAGTAGGGCAAGAACAAGAGTCTGAATTCCCAGATTTCAAACCCTTGAACAAACAATTCAAACTTATTGCTCAGTCCTGATCCAACAAAAAAGAAGTGGCAATGCCTCCAACTTCACAGTCTAATTAGAGACTTCTCTAACGTATCTAATACTTATTTCAAAGTACACTTTATAATGTTTTTCAGGGAAACTGACCCATCATTACTTGAATAAACTTGTGTTCTAGTTTGGCATTCTGCAAAAGAGAAAGGATAATACACACATGTATGTGAATGTGTACATGGGTTTACTCTTCATGTACAAAGATCCTGTGTTTCTGTCTGAGTACCATGCAAGAGATTAACAAGAGAAAAATCTCAATTTTGAAAATGAGAGATAGACATCTAAATACCCAAATTCACTGCCTAAAATGGCCTTGCTTAACTGTGATGTGCTCCAAAGGCACGTTGTATTAGTGTTTCAAAGTACACATCACAAGACCATGGGGAGGAACTACTACTCTGCAGCCTAAGAACACGAACTGTTTCTGCGCGCAATATTTCACCATCCATAGAAAGACAAATATTAGCATTGGCTGCTGTAGTAGAAAATCCATCTTCTGATTTTCAGCAGCAGAGATTTTAAAGGCTTTATAAAAACTTAAAATCTTTATGCAAACTGATAGACTGCTCCTAGATTAATCTAGGACAGAAGTGTTTGTAACTGCCTGAAGGAGCTGAAAAATACAATAGGCATCTTCATGGCATGAATTTTTCCATGTGTTCCACAGCTTTCCGAGCTCTGCAACCTAATATCCTGGACTTACACAGACTGTCACTGTTTTATTTGGTCAGCTATGATATACACAAAAGAATTAACTTCAGTCTGTGCTACATGAATATTAATCATCCTTCAGAGATGCACTTCACTAAACACAGCTTGTACAAGTGGCTGTTCTAGCTATGGTACACCACAACTCTTTCTGGAAACAAAAGAGACTGGTGGAAAACTGAGGTAACAGCATAAGGTTAGAAGTTCAAATCTATAAATTCTGATCAAGACTCCATCCAAAGACTGTCCAAAGACTGGATCTGCAATCTAGATCTCATGGAGAAGGTATAGTAACATGAGAGGGAGAGAGGAAATAGACAAACAAGCATACATACATAAGTTGTACATACAAATGCATCTAATCTATAATAACTGCCTAAAAAACCATACACTCCTTGAAGTTACATATAATGTTGCACTTCTTTCTAAGAGCATGAATTCCCAAGCAAGTGGGTGGAAGCTCAGGGACTGGGCGGGCTTTGCAGAGCACTATCTATCTCTATCACCACTAGGAATCCCACTCTCCTAGACAGCACATCTAACACAGCATGTTCTGCCACCCCAAAACTTCAACATAATCTTCACCTTCTTAACTCTGGACTTCAGAAAGCACAAATCCTTCCTCAAGGGTTGCTCTGCCACAATTACCAGAATCCTTGGGTTAACTTCTGTCCAATGCCCAAAAAGCTCCCACTATCTTCCCTGGATAGGGAAACATAAAGCAAGTTGTGGTCTTGAAGGCTTTTAGCATTTCTTACCAAGTTTCTTTGTGTCTTTTAATACTACAAAGCCAGTAACGTGCCCACAGGTATCTGAGGCCCGGCCATCCTTCCCTTTTTCATCTATGATGAATGAATAATCAAGTGATAAAAGAGGGAGAAATTTAGATTAGGTTTTACCTCTTACACTGGTCTGCCCACAAACAGGCTGTGGTTTATTTATGGGTATTCCCTGCCCTGTTCAGACAGAGCATGTGAACAATTTGCTGGAACTAGCTGGTATTTTTAATTCAAGCTATATATACAGGTCATCTAGAATGTTATGCTTCTCTTCCCTGATGAATTAACTCCTAGAAGTTGGTTTCTGGTGGGAATACTCATGGTTCTGCATTCGTCATCTGTGCTACACACTCACAGCTTTCTTAAACATTCCTGCCAGTAAACACTCACTGGAGAGCTGGAACACAGAGGAAGAATTTGTTGAAAATTTCTAATGAGACTTTGAACTGAGGAAAGTCATTTGCTTCATGTTTATGATTAGCACACTGAGTTCCTGACCTGGTCAGACCTTAAGGTGGTACCACAGAGTAGATGTTAATTTGCAACAAATAATACATCAAACTGGTCTAGTCTGATTCACCCAAATGCCACAAGAAAGGACTGGAACTGAGGCTCTTCCCCCAGGCAGCAAGCCAAGAAACCCAGTACTGTCTCACTTTTACCCACATTTCCCTCTACATCATCAGTCTGGCTACAATCAACTACAATGCTAGTGAAGGTTCTTCCCAATAAACCTGCATGAAGTCTTAGTACAAAAATATTTGCTGATCAGAAGATTCCCCATCCCTCAAGCCACTGCATTTTCCACTCTGTAGCTGGCTGCTCTTCAACTAAATGGATTCTCCTCAGGAATACAGGGAGGCACAGATGAGGTTAATAGTGGGACTCATCTCATCTGTCTTTAGCCATTTAAAAGATGTCTGAGTTAAACCATCTCTCCAGGCTCCTCTCTAGTCAGTGTAAAGAGCTACCTCTAGGAACAGACTCAATCCCTCTGTGCTAAAAAGCCAGAATACTGCTCCCATCCCTTTTCTGTAGCCCTGACCAAACTTTCTGATCAGACTAGGTCTTGGATATGGGGGTAGCAATCTGTGCAATGACAGAAGTAGACTAAGTGCCTGATCCATCCAAGAGAACAAGAACGTAAGTCCCACAAGGTACAAATTCCCAAAGAGCAATCATCTTCTCAATAACTGCAACAGTTCTAAAGGAAAAAAAAATTCAATGCAGAACATCTTTCGGGGGGGGGGGCACGTGCGGAAAGAATGACCCAAAAACCGACCCAAAAACCAACCCAAAAGTTTGTGTGTGTGTGTGGAGTGGGGAAGGGGTAGTGAACAGCAACAATATTTTATAACACTTCCAACAGAAAAGTCAGTCATCATATTATTGCCAACATAAGTGTGCCTTTTATCCATCATTGCTATAGAGAGATACCACTTTCAGGCTGCTTCCCCTTAGAGTCCCAGGAGGAAAACAGAGAGTTTTGCCAAGTCGCCTGTTGCTATTTTTTATCCTGAGTGTTGCCTTTCATCATTACAGAATGGGAATTCTGCCACTGATTTCAAAGACTCCGTGATCATAATTGTAACTTTATATTAATGTACATGTGTTTAACTTAATTGCTTTGTTTAAAGATAAAAGGAAAACATGAATTTCAAATCTCTCAACTGATTTCACTGCACATGTTCATAGTTCTCTAGTTAAAAAACTCATATAGCTTTTTCCTCCCCCCACGGGGAAATAGGACTGTAAGAACCACACCTATCTCTGCTATGAAAATAGCTATAAAATATTTACATTTTCTCCATTGTAATGGAAATTTCACACTGTACTACTGTAAAACTGATTTCTCAATCCTCATATTCTAATGTTTTAAAGGTAATTTCATGTAAATCTCTCTGGAGAGTAGGCTAGAGGCTTAACCCTCTTTAAAAAAAAGGTTAAAAAAAGGAATGCTTTAAGGCCATAGTGGTCCATGTATAAATCCGTGTTGTTCTGTTAGTGGAGTTGCATTAATTTACACTTGCATAATATTTTTTCAGAGACCTAGTCATCCTGAGGCAATACGTGACAATCTGAAATGAATTTTATAGAAGAAAGTAATAAGTCCAACTTCACATTTACATAGATTGAAAGTAGGTGAGCAAATCACACTTTGTGAACAAAAGAGCATTCACCTCATCTCTCAACAGCAGTCCTCTTCAGACTGGGAGAGGTTACACAGAAACATTCATTATAATGTCTCAAGAAGTTATAACATAAGTAAGCTTAGGGTGCTGTGCAGCAGTTAAGCACACTCTCCACCCTGGCTGGTGGCCAGGAGAGCAAGGATCGATCTGGAAAAATCCACACCCAGCTTGCCTATGAGAAAAAAAAGTGATTTTATTTCCTGTAATTAGCAGGTATTTGAAGTGGTGACAGAGGAAAGAATAAGTTGTCTGTTGGGGTTTTCTGTGGTTCTTTTTTAATCCTTATTCAGTATTAAGGTTTGAACTTTGTCTAAAATCTCTGTGGTGACCTCAGTGAGTTTACAAAGTCTAATGCCTTGTTTCTAAACCCCAAGACTAAGACCTAAAGGATGGATAACTAATGTTCTTTTTTTTTTCAGTCGCAACAACACATCCTTGGTGTGCCTTTTTGTTGGGGTTTTAGGAGTGGATGTTTGTTTTTAATGTGAATAGCTAGTTTTTTTGTTTACTCCATTTTAAAACCAGGCCTTCACTTTTGTATTCAGGTCAAGTCAGAAATAAATTCATGGTGGTTTCATTACTCTTGTCTTGAAGCATTCTCTTTAACTCATATTTAATGGATTGATCTACTGGACAGAGAAGAACTGCTTTGTACTGTAACAGTAGTAACCATGAACTCAGGCAGAACACATAAAAGAACACAAAGTTCACAATATGTGCCTAACTGTAAAAGGGCTTCTGCACACCAACTCCTGCTTATAAAAAACATCAGATAAATCTTGTTTATTTCCACTCATGCAGGGTATGATAGAGAAGAACACATTATTTGGTGTATGCTAAAATACATTGCTAATGGAACAAACGGCGTTGAAAGAACAGGAGAATCTCATTATTCTAGTCACATCATTACCTGCATATTTAAATAATTGTTGGTGTTTGATTTATTATGTATTTATGATTTTCAAAAGGTTTCTTACTGCCAGAGTGAGTCAGAATACAAATAGGCTGCAAACAGTACATAATACAGTTACACCAGAAAAAGATGAAGTCATTTCAATAGTAAAACTGCCTGTTTTCCATGTACTATGTTCTCAACAGTTCAAAAGTTGTTGCAAATCATTATAATGACCATCAGACCCGCATTTTCCCCAGTGTTTTAAGCAAAAATCAAGGTAGGATAGGTTTAAGCAACTGAAAGTCAAATGGTATGTTGCAAGCTCACATCAAAACTATTTTAAATCAATACTCCTGTAAATGGTTACTTTGATGCTCAAGAACCAAATGTAGCCAGAGCTGATTCATATCACTTCGTGTGGCTCCTTTGATTGCTGAAAATCATACACTCCTATCTGTGGACTGGTTAGATTCAGGTTAGCCTGTGATTCTTTTCTGAGACTCTGCTGATCCTCTAAGAAAATTTTTCCACCTACAAGTAATAGAAATAAGACCCTAATGTCTGCACCAGCAATTATCAAAAAACTCTTCTAAAAGTTAAAGGTTCCAAGTATTTCTGGAAACTGTTCTTGTGCTAGGACACGGTGGCCAGCATGTCATACCTGGTGCAACACAAGACCGTATTTGTAAGGATGTGAAGCCTTCTAAAGTGACAGAAATATCCCCATCGGTACTCACCTATCTGCAATGACCACAGGTGAAACTACCTTTGAACTAAGTTATATTTATCTGTTCTTCTCTGGCATTTAAAGATGACTTATAGGAAAAAGCCACCTTTCTTTTTAATTCAGAGGACATCTTGGAGCAAATTGTTATTCTGTTGGACAGGCACATTCTTTGAAAAAGCGGGAGATTACCACAATTTCCCATGCACTCTGCTGCCCTATGTACAGCCTGCATTTAAAAGTCACAAAGCCAGAAGTAATGCTAATGGTCTTCAGGTTTCTACAGATAACTTCACCCAGATCTCACACCCTTTCTGGATGCCAATGAGGGGACTCCAGTGCTGAGAGTCACTCACAGGACTCCCTCCTGGACTGCACGTCCCAGGCAGGAGGAAAGCATGCAGTCCTATGCCATTGCCTGGGCAGAGGACCCTTCCCCAAGAGCCATCCATTTTCTGACCTTACATCAGACACAACCTAAAGGCAGAGAAAACACAGGACATTCAGCAGTTTACACATGCTCTGTGGGTGCTCTGGAGGGGCTGCAGGAGGTGGAGACAAACAGGGTGCACCTCATGATTAAGGCAGGCTTTGCAGCTTACAGGGAGAATGATGGAACAAAGTTATTAATACAATATAGCCTGGAGCTATTAAAATCCTTCTACTGGAGAATCCTTTTCCTGTAAAACAAAAAAGGATTTCAGGGCTGCTGTAATCAGAAGCAAAAAGAACAGAAACCACTGAGAGGCTGTTCTCACTTCATAGCAGATGTAGGAGTGCTTTTAGGTTGTGGTGACTCTAAGTGACATCTACTGTACTGATCACAGACCTCCACTCCTCACAGCACCTTCCCCTAAAGCTGCTCGGACAAAAGGAAGGCAACACAGTATGACTAACAAGCAGAGAAGTCAGAAGTCATTAGTCTAAGTGGTTGCACCTAATCCTGGCTCTTCAGCAAGAGAGTTTTGTTGGTAGAGTTAGTTTCTGGATCCTGATTGATTAAATCTACTTATGCATAAAGAGATCTTATTGTACTTACAGAGCCTGACTCACCTATCTCTTAACAACACAGTAATAATTTACTTTTTTGTGTTAGTTTCATCATTTAGGTAACAAAATTACTACAAGAGTAAAAGTTACCAGACTCTAAAAATTATGGACCCATATAGATAGGATAATTCCTTGACCCAGTCCTGTTGCCAAACTGTTTAATTTCATGGTGATCCCTTTCAATGAAGTCATTAACAGATGACACCTATAGATGCAAGGTCAGATGCTACTCAGTGTTTGATTTCCTTTTGCTCATCAGGCCACGTGTAAGGTTTCAGCTCAGTGAGCAATTCACTTCTCAGTACTTCTTCTCAGGTAGCTGGGCATGCTACAAGACAACCCCCCTTCCTGCTGAACACCAGCACATTCTTAGACAATTTGTCATCCTGAAAAGTGGTGGAAACAAATAAACAGTCTGACTGAGAAGCAGAAAATAGTAAACCGACTATGGGTCAAATAGCAATAGGTGTTTCCGGCTCTCTGCATACTCAAAGATCTCTACTTGCTTAGGGTTTGCCAGCTGCTGTAGAGCAGAAACTGAGCTTCATCATTCATATGCTTTGTGCTCTCATGTTAGCCATTTCAGTTCCACGTGTTTATGTTTCCACACCTGTAGCACGTGGTGCCAAATGCTTAGCATTTTTATTATTGAACTGTTAATGCATGTAACACTGACTTATAACCAATAGCTAGTCAGCCTCCATTTATATGTCCCAGGGAGTCCTTTAGCCCCAACAGGTTTCTCCATGAAGAGCCAGAAAGGGGACCTTCCATTGGATGGTGGTGCTTCCAGACTGTCAAATCACTTCCTTACATGGATCATCCCTCCAGGGAAACTGGCTTCCTTCTCTGCTCTGTTTGGGCAGCTACATGGCACCTGTAAGCCCTGCTGAATGATCTTGCCTTAAAGATAAGCATTTTGTTGTTTGGGATGAGAAGGGGGCTAACTGCTAAGACCAAAATTACCCATACCTGCCACTATTTTTCTTCATGATACACAGGGATTGGGAAGAAATTGATGATTTCCTCAGTGCACTGTTCTGAGAAAACATGTGATGTTACCTAATCTGCTTCCTCAGTGAGGTGTGTTTGGATTAGTTGTACACAGATAGAAACAAAAGCTTTATGACATTCAGCTGCTAACTTCTGTCTGATAGCACAAGATATCAGAACACTACATCTCATAGCCAGTGGCACTTATTTGTGAATGAACATAAGAACAAAGCAAACATACAGAAACATGCACCCTTCTTGCTATCCTTCTGGATTTTGGAAATCTGCTGTTTGGAGACTTTGCAAACCCAGCAGCTGCATGTTGTCTTTTGGGTTAAGGAGTCCCTAACTTCTTCCTCATGATCTGAGATATCTCAGTCTTTAAGTAAATGACAGATATACATAAGCACTAACATGCTGCTAAAACAAATATACCCTCTTCACACTAGCACGGCTTTTGGGTTGTTTGCTGTGGAAGACAGTGTGAAACAATGCCTATCTGCTGTGTGTCTTAATGAAGATGAAAGCATGAGTGACGACTGTGTTTTCCAATGAGTTCCATCTAAGACAATTCCAGCATCCTCAGATTTCCACACCTAAGAAGTACAAAACAGGCACACAGAATAAAATTTTCCAAATTACACTGAAGTTCCCAAGTGAAGCTAATTAAACAAGCAGTTCAAAAAAGTGTTACATTATACTTACTACACTGTCTCCAGTTTGAGTTTTCTAAGGTTGAATCCTCATTTCTGAGCTCTTGCAGAAAGCAAATCAGTACCAGCACTGCTCCATGTGGCCAATTTTAATTTTCTAATGGCCTTATTCCTCTTATTCAGATCCCTGTGCTAGAACTTTTGTGCTTCACAGTCTGATCACAGCCACATTTTGTCTGTACTCCTGCTGAGTACCAAGCCCAGCCTTCATCCCCTGATGTTTTAGTTAGTCCTTTGTGACAGGACACTTTTGTGTAACCTGGTCTACCTTTCCTCCTATCTCAGCCTGTGCTCCACATCTGTCAGGACAATTGTTCAGTTGCTTCTCCAGCTTTGTCCATGCCATTCCTCTGCTCACCAAACATGTCTCTTCCGTCACACATCACCTTCTTGCCTCAACCCTTAACTTGGGTAGGCCCTGAAAAATTAACTTTACGCTGTCTACTGTATGAAAGCCTTTTCACACCCTTCTGCCATTCCAGAAAAATCCTAAATCTACTGCTGCTTCTTTCTTCAGAGATTACTCCATGGCAAATGGGCAGGGCAGATGATAAGCTAGGATCTCAGTTAATAATATGCTGTCATATTTGTAAGCGTGTGCATGTACATGATGTTCACATCACTAGTTCAGGAGAATATATTCTCATGTCACCATTGATGGATTAATTCCAAACACATCAAAGACCTTCTGTATCAGAACAACAACAACAACTGAAATGCTTTGGGACAACCAGGAACAGAAAGCCAAGCGTAAACTACTGAAGTGCTGTATAAAAACTCTCTTGAGAGGAACGTGAGCAGCAGGAACAGCCTTCCAGAGATGATTAGACAGTTTCTCAAGTCTGATCATTTTTAGAGATCCTGATAAAGCCAGTGTTTTGAGAGACCCTGTTCTTCTGACACAGTTCCCTTTTTGGTCAGAATGGCTAGCAGAAAAATTTAACCTATCTGAAACCACGGTCAGTATATATCATGACAAAAATACCAGTTTTACCTAGGGCAGAGTGGCATACAGTCTCCATGATCAGCAGAATGAAAACTGAAAAAAGTCTTTACAAAGGAAGGGCATGAACTTCATTTTACAAACTTTTTTTTAAACAGTCTCTCCAGAGTGGCTCAAAAGGCAGAAATTTCGCACACACTCCTAAAGGATTAGAGCACAAAGCCACAAATACTGCAGAAACTGTCTTCAAGATCTGTCCTATAGAGCTTTTGGGCTAAGGTTGTTCAGATGCTATAAATGCTTCTATAAGTAAATAAATAGCAGGGACAAGAATTTTCACAGGAATAAAAGCAAACCAACGAGTAAACAAACAAACAGACAATCCACCAGCAACAAGGAAATTACATTTGCAATCTGCAGGTTAATCCATGCAAGGTTTCCCTAAGTTTTATGTAATGAGCAATTCCTAACAGGCTTTTTAAAAGAAAGACACCATTTTAGAGAATTTCAGATCTAAACATCTTCTAGGCTTTGAAATAAATCCGAGTATGTATGATCCAAAAAATTAATGAGATCACTGGAAAGCTTCACTCTTTCAAGCCTCTCAAGTGGTTTGAAAAGATCACATTTTATGCTATAGCTCAGTGTGATTATAGGTTAGCATAGCAGAAGAAACACAAGGCTACCCTGGAAGAGGGCACAGAGTTTGCATTGATATTACCTTCCCATCATATTTCTTTGCCTGCACACAATAAAACTGATGCAGGAGGGAGACACAACTAAACAGCAGCTAAGCACAGAGTTCTAAGAGTAGCTGAAAGTGGACCTAAGTCTTGACGCAGAGTTTGGTTTTTCTAATTTTGCCTACAAAAATCCTGCCTCAGGAATCAGGCAAGTCTGATCTTGCTAGATGTATGGGCAACACCTCTGTGCCCATAGAAAAGGTCACCTCACAGAACTGAGATAGGCTCGCTTAGCAAACAGAAAAACTGCCCACATCTTCTCAGGTTATTTCACCTGAAGTAGTTTAGCAGCAAAGGAGCAGACTTACATTTTTCCCCTTTTTTTACACACTAAATTCCTGACTCCTGCTTTTGGACAGGATAAAATGCAAAGGTGCTAAAATATATATATAAAAAATAACTAAGTAAAGCTGTCCCCATCTCCCACCACCCACCCATTCCTGAGGTATGACTGGCTGTTTCATAATCAGGAAATGTGTGAACACTTGGGGGGTGGGAAAAAAAGTAGATTTCATGAGGTTGCAAGCCTCTTCTAAAGGCTTAAATACTTCAGATAAGAATCTAAAGAGACAGGAGAGTTCCAGAGATCTTGAGCTTTACCCTTCACTAGTTTCTGACTCAACTGATTCAGGTGCTCCCTTCAAAAAGAGGAAGAGAATGCACCCATGTGGACAACTCAGTTCCATTATGTGCCATGTTTCAGCTTGAAAACTGTTTTTTTCTTGCTGCAGAACATCTCAGTTGGCATTTCCCTGCTTCACAAGTCTAATTAAAACAACCCTAAGCAAACTACATTTAAGCCAACTCAACTATGTGGGTTTAGGGGTTTTTTAGGATTATTATTTTTCCTCTGAACTGACATTTAACTTTTTTCATTATTCCGTGGTCTCACAATCTTCCACCTCTTTTTTACTGAGTCAGATTCTTCTGCCCTTACTCCAGCAAAAACTTTCCTCCACTGCACAGAGCCTTGGAAGAAAGCTGCTAGAAACTTTTTCAGAAGACTTTTCGAAGCAGCTTGAGCTTCAATCTTTTGCTCACACCCCTTGAATACTTACGTGCCAGAGAGTTATTAGCACAATCCCCACACCAAAGGTATTAACATGTGTGAATGCTCACTTCTCCTATTTACCTCCCACCTTGTGGTCCAAGTAAATCAGCAATTAGCATTCTGTTGCATCATCAAGGAGCAGAAATACTTTAGGACTTGTACCAGCTGAGCAAAAGAGAGCAGATACAGAGACACAGAGCAAGAGATTTTCCACAAGAGAACTTGCCCAGTAATAGCTGGAAAGGGAGCACACCATTTGGAGGCCACGTGAGATGCATTGTCCACCCTTTCTGCCTCACATTTCATGCTTTTACCACCTGAGTAAGATGCTCATTAATCCCAGGATCCTGAGTTTGGTAATTTTAGCTGATGGGTGAATTGTCATAAAGTCTCCCATCAGCTGCTATTTGTAGTGATTGCGCTATGAGCTTGACATGCATTGCATTGTTCAGGCTGGTTTTGTTCTTTTATTTTGCTTGGGCTGGCTGCCTCCTGGAACCTCTGCTCTGCCTACTTCCTGAGGATTAAAGCATGTCTTCTGGGCAAGGAGACGCAAGGACCACCTGCAGATTCTGTTTATATATCCAGCCTTGTAGCCTGATTGATCTCACAATAGGACTGCATAATGTAAACACTTCATTATTCCACTAAAGGATATGTGCTGTACCACCTATGGTCCTCCAACCAAGAGTCAGTTTTAGATGGTTAAAATTTGTTAAGCCACACCAAAAGAAGCTAAACAAAGGGAAATACATCCTAGCAACATGTTAAAGTTTTTAAGTCAGACTAATTAAATGCAGTTAAGTCGGAAACTTTAGCCTACTCCTTTACACCAGGATTTTGCCACCAAGCTCCAGAAGTGCTCAGGCCCATTGCTTCTGATGCACTGTTTCAGTGTGCCTAATAACAACCAAAACTCAGATTATCAACAGGATTTATTCCCACTCCACCAAGACACCACAAGTTAAGTCTTGGGAACTTCTTTCTTGGCATGGGGGACTGGTGGGAGACACAGACCCACCTGGAAAGAAATGAAAGCCTGAGGAGTCTCATCAATTTTTAACATGGCACCTACTAAACGTTCTGCCTTGCAACCTGGCACAGCAGAGGCGCAAGGGGAGAAGGGGGGGGACACCTTTCTCTTCCTTCCAAAACACAGTCTGCACCTGAACCAGCTCTGAGCACCTCTTGCTGCTTCCCACACTGAATTTTATCACTTTTCACCCTCTGCTCAGGAACAAACGCCTCCTTTTACTTAGAGCCAAAGGGCAAGTCAAGGGCAGAGCTGTAGCCATAGCATTGCATCTCCTGGGACTCAGGGTTCAGCTCTTATGAGTATTTCAACATCATTCTTGTGGTTTATTTCCCTTCGGGATTTGTTTGTTGGTTGTTTTGTTTATTTAACAGTGTTAATTAAAAACTAAAGGCACACCCAGCTAAAGCAAAGAGCAGTAATCTGAGCAACTGCCCAAGATCGTCAAGAGGGAGGAGTTTACCCTGGATTTATCTAAGTAGGTAGAAACAATAAAAGAACAGAAAAATACAGAGTACGCCAATGTCTGTAATGCACTCTGCACACACCTCAAACTGCTTCTGAAAGCATAAACCGAACCAATACAATTTAATTCAGCTTCAAATGAAACAGCCCATTTTGATTAGTAAGCAAGGCATGAACAGGCAGATTGTCATTGTGTCTGCTGAATTGGGCATTCACATTTTCAGCAGAGAAAACAACCATAAGGTCTTGATTGAATAACAGACACAAGCAAGGCATGCAAGCACTTACTAAGGTCAATGACACTTAAAACACATACACACTTACTTGCTTTACAGAATTAGAGCTTAATTGTTCATCAAATTGCAATAGTTTGGCGTTTACATCAAGCAGTTTTTCAGCTGAAATATATTTCTTTTAAAATGACTTTTCTGCTTTGGATCACACTGTAGGCCTTTAACAAGGTGCTCTGTGAAACTTTAGAGGGCTTGAGTCTGCCTGAAAACCTGATGCCATTACTCTGTTGGCTAGTGCTGACTCTCATATTTTATGATGGGCACCCAGATTTAACTCCCTAAATTCACATAGAGATTGTGAGTAGGAACAGTTTGAACTCTGACAATTCTCTGAATCTGAAATAATCCCAAGAGCATTCCAGTTCTAAAAGTAGGTTCTAGCCCTTCCAATCTAGACTTCCAAGAAGAAAAACAAAAAGACACTTTGGGATTGGAGGAGAGACAAGCACAGAACCTTTGTAAAAGAACCTGTATGTAGGAAGAAAATAAATTATTTACATTTGACAGGGGAAAGATATAGCAAGGATGTTAAAAATGGCACCAGTGTGGATCCAGGAAGGAGCTATAATAACATAGCTTTAAAACAATGCTCTGAGCTATAATTTTCTTTGAATTTCTCTTAGTTCATTTCATCCTTGGAGGTTTCTTATCCTATACAAAACTATAGAGCTTAACCTATCTTTACTAGCAACTTATGGGAGGAACAGTTTCTTACTGTGTGAACTTGAACAAAAGTCTTTATGCAACAAGGAAACAAAGAAAATTGAAACTGACTCTAGATTCCTATGTCTAGATTGTGCTGCCTCTTCAGCTTAAATCAATGGAAGATAAAAACTATTTGAACCAAGAGCAGGATCAACCCCCTATTTTTACAAAACTCACCAAAAAGTGAAATCCCAACTTCTTCCCAGCTGAGGTGCCTTCACTCCTGGCCAGGCCAGCTCCTGGCATTGCATGCAGCTATAAATGCCCCCAGTTGTTACTCACCTCTCTTGTTGCAGGAGCAAGGCATTTTCTCCTAAACCCTGCTAGCACTGTTCAAACAGAGAGCCAAGACAGCAGCTCTCCTTAAGAACATCACTAGCACCATCCTTACACAGCAGAATATGCCTGATGTTTTAAAAGGTGCCCCAAAGAGGAAGGTTGTTGTGTGGAGCCCTAGGAGCGTTCTGCAGGATCTCCCTCTGCACCTGCCCCAGCAGGACTTAGCAGATGAAGATCATCAAGTCATTTGAGCTCTCCAGGCCTTGGCTTTTTCCTCTACGAGCAGATGGATAAAGACCTCAGCACCACAGAGGAGACTGACAAGACTATGCTTTACAGTATTCCTAACACAACCCAAAATCCCCTGCATAACAAAAATTCCTCTAAGGGAATAGGTCTGTGGAGTTTAATAGAGATTTACTTTTTAAGAGTTGCATAGCTGTAATTCAATTCATTTTGACTAATGTGTCCAGACTTGTTCTTCATGGTCTTTTCTTTTAACCTGCTTGCCCTTTAAAATCTTTTCCACCATTTTAGGGCCTGTCTTGCACTCCCAAAGCAGATAAATTTTGATTTATGATCTCTTCTAGGTTTGCAGCAGCAGGCAGTAAAAAATGTATTTTCTCTATCAGACAAAGAAATCCTCACTTATCTCTTTCCCCACCTTTTCCCCAACACGGAGCACTGGCAGAGCTGGTGAGCAGAGCTGCTTTTCTCAGCCCCTGTGCAACACACAGCAGAAGGAGCAGTGCTGCCAGGCTGGCAGGCTCTGCTGGAACAGCATCCATCTTAAAACAGGCATCTGGAGGGATGGCTGGAAACCCAAATCTGTGGAACATCAGAATTATTGGAGACGAAGCTAAGCTACAGGTTTGGAATGCAAATCTGGATTTGTTTCCAAATTGAAGAACCAGGGACTTGCTTCAATGCTTTATAGAAACAAAGAGCCATGAGGTTTTGATCTGAATCAGAAACTCGGACCTATTGAGAGCCTGGCTTTTGCTTTGAGCCCTGTGCCTAATCACAGCTAGTTATAAAGTGATTACTCAGCACTGCTTGTCCAGTTCATTCATCTTGGAGCCTCTGTCTTCCGTGCTGTTATGTACACTTGGCATTCTTTACCTGTTATGTCTGTGATCAGGTAAATCTAAGTGCCTTTTTTGCTTTTGTGCAAAGGAAGTAAAATGTCGAATGGGAACTTGGGGGGGTCACCTCAAACACTTCAGTTTCTAATTTCTGACATCTACAGAGAGCCACAAAATGTAGGTATTTTGTGCAAAAGCAGAGATGCCAAGTTATTTAAAGTGAGCTGCTACTGGTATGTACCATGCAGAGTTTGTCTTTGTTGGTGCTACCGCTTTATAGTGTTCAAAAATAACCCAAACAGGTTAGGTAGTAACCAAGATATTATCTGAGTAAATTTTACCTCAGGGGATTCATTCAGAGTCAAAAATGTTTTAGTCTGTCTGCACGAATATGGCTCCAAGGAAGACTTTACAAGCAAACAAGTTGAACGGCACAAAAAAGCAGGGAAATGTAGAAAGGAGGGGAAACAAACAGGGAAAATTGCGACACATTTTAGCAGCTATGCTTTTTAATACCTTAGTATTGATATTTTTCTGTCTTTGCAAAAAATAAAAGTATGTCTGGGCTTTTGCAAAAATGACAGCTTGCTTGTTTTGGTTTGTAAGAGGCACAGGCAGGTCCAAACAAAAATCCCAGAACCAAACACCATTTGTGGTAGGAAGAATCAAACTCCCAGAATACAAGCACTCCTTTAATTTGAGTACTTTAAAATCCAAATCCTCTTGTGTCTCAGGATTACACTGCTGGGCATTGTCTGACCATAAATCCAATTTAATTTTCTAGGGCACGGAGGATCTTTCAGTGCTTTTGAGTTGATCTAGAGAATTTTACATCACTTATTTCTTCCATTGCCAGTTTAATAAGGAAAATAGCTTAAGCCAGAGGTGTCTATGTCCCTTGGTAACCTTGATCTGCATATATAGCCTCTTGTGTTCACAGCAGCCTCGTTTAAGTGAGAAGAGAGACAGCTAGCTCACTTTTTTCCTGTATTCTGATCCATGTCTTTTTCATATCTCCAGATCCCACCTTCTTTTCATGTAATATGCAAAATCAAAACTTCAGGACACTTCTACACGTACAAGTTGTATGAGCACTTGTGTACTTCAGTATTTAAAATCCAGATAGAAATTATGGAGAATTACCCAGCCATGCCTCTTTGTAGTAGCAGAATTGAACAAGAAACTTACCTATGAATCCAGACTAAATATTACACCAGCAGATTTGGATTATATTATATAAAGACTATCTAATAGGTGTATTGCAACTACTATTTTCTAAGTAGCCCCCCAAAAAAGTAGTAAATTTGCAACACATCTTGGCATGACACCCTTCATATGTTCTCTTCACGTGTACGCTGATAATTCTATTATTTTCTTCATCTGTAAATTTGCAGACACATATACAGGCAGGTAGGCAAATAAACAACTGTGTGTTTCTGTTTATAATCACTATCTTGGATTGCACATATATTTTAATTGCCTTCAACATACATATAACATATTTTGACATATTTATCCACAAAAGAATGTTTTATTATGTTTAAATACATCTAAAGGTGTCATGCTAAAAATATTTTGCCTATTTTGTCCTTCTGCCTCTTATAGGTTTCAGAATGTATCAAATAAAAGGGGAAAATGAGAGAGAAAAGTAGAGTTTTAGCATAAATCCTCCAAAATTTTACTACATGTCCATGACATTTAGATGACCAGCTATACAGCTCTGACTGCATTGCTTTCAGTGTAAGCTGTATGAGGCACATTTTTGTAGCCAGTTTCCAGTCTCTCCATTTAGTTTAGTATTGTGCATAGGGTACACCAGACCTTACAAGAAACATCTGGGCTGAATATACCCCCAACACTAAACAGACAGCAAGAAAAATCCACAATATAGTACTATTAGAATTATTTGTGGCTAGCTACTCACAGATAAAAAATGTTGAAAAAATATATTCCCTGGGAAGTATTGACCAGCGTCATAAGCAAACCTGTTAAAAAATTTGTTCTCTAGTACATTTCTCCAAATCATTGACTTCAGCAGGCATGTACTAAAGCTGAACTATGTTAATATACTCGTGAACCAAGCCCAAGATGAGTTTAGTGAGAGATAAGCAGAGGCAATGAACTGTCGTCAGGGTCTTGTCCCAGAGGGTCCCAGATGGGTTGTGTGAGCCCAAAAGGAGCCCAGGAGGAGGTGAAGAGGGGAGCAGTATGAGTGATCAGCAGCCTAGAGCTCCCTCCCTGGCCCTTTTTTGGTCAGCAGCAGTCCCAACCTGTGAGCAGGACTCTAATCCCTGCACAACTGGGATATTGGCACTATTCTAGGACATTAGTCCAAGCTGCTTGGGAAAGTGCTGTAAATATCCCCATTGTATAGATGAGGAAATAAAGTATGCAAGGACAAAATGCTTTACCATGAGGACAGGAGATATGAAGATTAAAAAGGCCACCTGATTACCTTAGGTCAAGATTTTCAGGTACTGAGATCACTGGATGACTCTGCTATCAGTTCGAGTGGAATAGACCTTCAGAGGACCCCAAAAATTACACAGGCCATGTCAGTACCCCACATGGGGTAATTTCCTGGATGTATTTATCTCTGTCTGCCTAAAGACCTCTGAATATCTTCCATAGCCAAATATGGTCCAGTGTATCAGTACAGTTTATTCTTTATGGTAGGTGCATTTGCAAACTCTGCATTCACTTAAATTTCTAGCTTTCTTTCAAAAGCTGTATTTATTCCCGGGGGCTGGTTTAGTATCCCTTCAAAACATGACAAGTAATGAACTGATGAGCAGAGGTGAGCAGGTCCAGGAAGAAGAAAACAACCAAGCTTTCTGTGAACTACACAAATGAATTTCTTTGTTGTCTAAAAATGTGCTTGCCCTTTTAATCTTAAATTTCACCATTCAGTCATTCCTGACCCTGAGAAATAATTAGCTTGGGAATTTCTGTGTGTCCAGGAGACCATGCTTTTGCTGTTCTTAATTTTTCATGGCATCCTGGCCTGGATCAGCAATAGTGTGGCCAGCAGGACCAGGGAAGTGATCATCCTCTCTCTGTACTCAGCACTGGTGAGGCAACACCTCAAGTCTTGTGTCCAGTTTTGGGCCTTTCAGTTTGGGAAGGATGTTGTGGTGCTGGAGCATGTCCAAAGACAACAAGGCTGGTGTAGGGACTGGAGCACAAGTCCTGTGAGGGGTGGCTGAGGGAACTGGGGTTGTTCACCCTGGAGAAGGCTCAGGGGAGACCTTATCACTCTGTACAACTCTCTGAAAGGAGGGTGTAGCCAGGTAGGGGTCAGACTCCTTTTCCCAGGCAACCAGCAGTAGGACAAGAGGGCACAGGCTTAAACTGTGCCAGGGAAGGTTTGGGTTAGACATTAGGAAGAAGTTCTTTAGAGAGAGAGTGATTGGGCACTGGAAGGGGCTGCCCAGGGAGGTCATCAAGTCACCATCCCTGGAGGTGTTTAAGAAGAGGCTGGAGGGGGCACTCAGTGCCACAGTCTAGTAGGCAGGATGGTGTTATGTCAAAGGTTGCACTTGCTGATCTCAGAGGTCTTTTCCAACCTAGCTGATTCTGTGATTCTGTGTTTCACCCAGGGAAACAACAGGCACTACCAGAAAACAGGGTTCTAACTTCTACACCCATCCATCATGCTACCTGCAAGAGGAAAAATGCTAAATATATCAGTGCTTCCCAGTGTGTAGGGAGCTCCTTGGTGTGAATTGGAGCTATGTACTCAGCAGAGAAGCGGCCTCACTTGAAGCCTAGAGCAATGAGAATTCTGCTGCAAAGCCAATACCATTGCTCCTTCAGAGTGGGAAACTTCACTGGCAGCTCTACCCTATTAAGAGAGAAAACTTACAGACATTGTCACAGTGATGGGACTTCTCCTTAGAGCTGAAGGACCCAGAAAGGGCATCTTCATCCCTGCTTTCTTCCTCTGTGCTTCTGTAACAAAGAAGCAATACCCAAAAGTGATAGTAAGCCTGGAAAGACTTCGGTCCCCCAACCAGCCCTTGGAAGACCTTCAAACAGAGTTACAGTGGGGTTGGGTCCTTTCTTCTCATATAGACTATCTGCCTGTCAAATAAATCTTACTTCTGCCTCTCAATGCAAACAAAGCTTTCAGGGACACTGATAAGAGCAGGTCCAGTGGTAGAAACCCCTCTGGCACCTAAGCTGTACTGGCCCCAGACAACAGTGTGTGGAGGCTGCGATGCTCTGAAAATCTCCCTCCTAACTGAGGCTCAACAACAACCTTCCTGATCTGATTTGAAAACATATAGGTTTGTCTTCAAGGACAGCTGTCAGGCAGGAGAGTCTGCAGGTGAATTAGACCTTCTATAAGTGCAAAGCCTCTTGTGTGAACAGTTTCATTCCCCTGGGATAAAGTTAATTAGGTGCTGGCTTCTGTTTTAAATATGTCCAAGGTGGTTTACCTGAATGGTATTCATGTCAACAATGTTTTATCACCTTTAAATTGTTTCTGTTTCATTTGCCTACTCATAAGCCATTCCTGGGAATGCTTATGGTTTATTTAAAGCCCAGTGGTATTGGGACAAGTTGTAGAGCACTGGTCTTTTTTTGCATTTCCTTGATCAACTTCATCTACTGCACAGAACCAGGAAGGTCTGCTTATCTTTGACCAATGGTAACTGCTAAGTCCTTTCTATAGTGCCTGACTGGGTCAGATCATGCAGTTATTTGAAAATACTTCCAGGCTACTTTTGAAAAAGATGCATCCTGACAAAGCTAGCATAAATAGTATTTATTTGTTGACATATTATTTATATATAATATATATTATAATATAATATAATATATTATTAATATATTATTTATATATCATTATTATTAATATTTATTATTTATTAATAATAATAATTACTAGCATCACCTATAGAGCCAAAAATATTTATTGCAAATGGCATTTCGTAGAAAAGATTAGGAAGTTTTTCTCTGTTGCCACTGGACTAAGTTTAAGTGGTGTTTTCAACTACAGCACATCTCTGGGAAACAGCTGGTCTTCTGGTCTTGATTTGACCATCTCTGGAGATGAAGAGTTCAGTGCTGTTCTGAAAATTTTTGGTCATCAGATGACCTCAACCACAGAGAAATATAAAAAGTATTTCCCAAGTATTTCCCACTTCCCCATCCTAACAGGTCTTCTTTTGGCCTTGTCTGCCCCCATCCTGTTTCCCAACTTTATTTTGCATGCAAGTTGCAGAAGAAGACTTTACATTCCATGTGGTCTGCACCAGTGAAGCACTCTTCACCCAGGTAAAAACAAGCCTTAGGCTTTTGTTTACCTGGCTGTTACGTTCAAAGGCTGCCTTAATCGTTTCAGCCACGATACCAGCCTCAGAAAAGCCTCTGAAGTCAGTTGCCTGCTGATCTGAAATACTCTGCAGAATCCTTGTCCTCCAGGAGAGGTGTCACTCCTTCTGCGACCCCAAGCCTTCTTTCCCAGGCATGACTCATCACTTCTTGTTCCCAGATGCATCCATTTGCTTGTAGTCAAGAGCAAGGCTGCAACATCTGCAGGGGTCTCGGTGATTCTACGCATCTTGTCCTCCTTAAAATAAAGCCAGAGTTTTCTGTGTTATATTACACACAGCAGCCATCTCATAATTTTGGAAATGATTACTTTATTTTGCGTTTAGACTGAATACCTAAGCCAGCATAGGTCTCCATGACACTGGAGCAACAGCTATGATGTCCCAGTGAAATCAAACTATAGCCTAGGATCGTTCTGACTCAGTGAGCACTAAACATCAGAGCTAATGCTAATGCAGGGGAACGTGTTTGCTAGAAATAGAGCCTCTTGTCTATGTCAGGCATATTTTACTGACACATCACTGCGGAACTTAATAGTCTCACACAATCATTCCCAACAAACGTTTTTCTCTCACTGGCTTATTTGCATGGGTATCTTTTGAGTTTCAAAGTTTCCTGAGTAAGAGAAGGAAGTTTTGAAACACTTAATATCATTGTGATTGTCTGTGCTGAGCAGCAGCTATTCTTAGTGATTTAAGAATGGAAGAGCTTCCAGCTGCTGACTGCTGGGCTGCATAGTGTGCCTGTCATCTCATCTGCTGTTCCTGTACTCTGCTGCCAGGTCCTGGTCTGTCACAGCTGGGCGCATTCATGGAAACATGATGGCAAAGAGAATTCAAAATAAAATTACCCACTCCTGAACAAAAATTCTGAATTTTTCTGGAATAGTTTAAATAAAGCAACCTTTCATTTTGATTCATTTTTTTCCCCGCTTGGAAAATTCCTTGAATGTTAGCCCATTTTGCAGGTTACCAGAAGGAATCAATTTCAGTGAGTTTACTAATATCCTCTCACTGAAGTAGAGGCCAGGCATGCTCCAGTTATGGTTAGTGTTTCTCTGTGCCAACTATTCCACACAACAGATCTCAGACAATCCCTCCTGTCCTTACACAGCGTATATTTATATCCCTGGACACAAAAAAACCCAAATTACAAGTGATTAGGAAAAGATTACATGGAGACAACTTTTAAGGATCTTGCAAGACTTTTTTTCATAGTAGTCTAACTCCATTACAAAAAAAAAAAAAAGAATCCAGTTGTAAGTGGTTTTGTCAATGGTGGGAGTTGGCAAGGAAGACAAGGAGCTCAGCTTTAGCCAGGTTACACAATAACTTGCTACTATTTGTGGCTGGCTCCCAGAGGGCCAAAGAAATTAACTCGTGGTTAGTTAAATAATAGTTTTATTAAAACAATGATCAGATCAAATAACTGGCATGTATGTGCAGGAAGTCTTTCAAAATACTCAGGTCCTGCAAAAAAAAGTCAGATCAAGAAAATATCTTTTAAGTGTCTGATCCCTGAAGTAACTGAGAGCTGTAGAAACTGGATGCCTTAAAAAGAAAAAAGTTTTTTTAAACCTTAATCCCAACATTCTCTCCAAAGAATAACACAGCTCTCTACTTTCAGTGTTTTCTCTTCATGCAGATGTTTTCATTCCCTTGTTACAGTAGAGAAATTATTTTTTTTCTGTGACCACAGCTCCCTTTTAATATTTTATTTTTAAAAAGAGAAATAAATGAAAGAGATCTGAAGCTGTGTGATTTCACATCCCCCAGTTGACTTGCCCACTGAAAGGAGCAACTAACTAGAAAAGAGGAACGCTGACTGAAGAACAAGCCTCCAGATACCCCACAAGTTGTGGAGAACTGCAGCTACAGACGAGCTGGTGAGAGCAACTGCAGGTACAGCTCCTGAGGATACCCAGCCCCTTTTTTTGTGCCACCACAGGTTCAGGAACCACCTTTACACATTCACGTATTTGCAGGCAGGAAGAGCAAATTCGGTCCCAAGTTATTGTACTGCACCTGGATGATGAGGCAGGATGGGGAACACCACGGCTCCCTCAGTCATGCCCCTGCTGCAAGAAGCAGTGCCATGGGCTTGGTGACTGCAGAGTCAGGTCTGCAGTGAAATTGCTCTGAGCAAAGTTACCAGCTTCGGTATGAGCGGATCGCAGCAACATGGAGCAGACTGCACCCGAAAAGGGCCAAATTACCTCACAAGGTTCAACCAGAGTGCACAAAGGCAGGGCGCCTGCAGGCAGTTTTTGGCCCCTATTCTCTGTGCTCTTGATCCATGAGGTTACTTGCCCAGTGGATGCTTTGTGACTTTCAGGGTTTGAGAAAGCGGCTTGAGGTGCTGAGAGTTGTTTATACAACCCACAGCGCAAATGGATGCTGTCAGCAAAGCGAGGTGTGTTCAAAGAGAACAGCTACACAAAGAGTGTCTGATTTCTTCAAAACAGAGAACCAGTTTTCTTAAGTGTAAACAACGCACGCTCTTGTGGCAGATACCCATCTAAAGGTGAATTGCTGCCCCTAATCTGTGCTTGCGTCTATCAGTTTGCATTACATTCAGGTAGCGGTGAGCACTGCCTTTTGGGTGGGTATAGAGTACTTGGTGAGCTTTTTGGATGAAGGGCAGGTAAAAACTTGCTATGTCTTGTATCCAAGATTCGAGTATTTACCTGTTGGAGCCTTGCATATTAAGGCCCACGCATTTACACTGCAACACAACGTGGAATTTTAATGAATTCACGGACTCTGAAGGCCCCCACCCACCTCTTCTCAAAGAACCAAGATCCTCTGCATTCCTCTCAGCTGTACCTACTCTGCATGCAATGGCAGCAGATCAGACTGGGAACAAATAGGCCTGCTATGAAATATAAAGTGACAAACACTTCTAGGTGCCATCTCAACCAAAGCAGAAAGCATCTCTGCTCTCAAAAGCACAAGAGGATCAAAAATCAACTCAGAATTCTCCCCTTTCATCATAGGCCTGTATGGCTGTAAATTATACAGCATCACGAGCCAGGCTTGATCGTTTTCATCATCCCATTGAAGAAACCACTCTTGCTCAAACACAGAATGTTTGTGGTAAACATAATCAATTGCTTATCTAAATGAAAAATCAAAATCAGCAGTGAGGTAGACCTTTGCAAAGCCTTGACCAGATTTACCACGCTGCACATTATCCACTTCCAGGAGAAAAGGGGTGCAAATAGAAGATAATTCCCAGCACATGGCAGAATCTCTTTTTGAAACTGGTGTTGCAAACCTCCACGTATAAAGCACAGTCTTTAGCCCAAGGGGAGGGACTATGCTGCCCAGCAGTGAGAGAGACAGTTTCTATTCCAGTATCTCGAAATGTGATGAAACACTGAAAAGATAAACTGTAGATATTATCAGTCTCACATACTATCTTGACAGCTACTACTGGAAAGGAAAAAAAATATCTTATGAAGAAGAGAGGACAGCAGAGAAGAGGAATGGGTACAACAGTAAAGCTGATTAATCTTTGGCTGCCTCTAGCTGGAGCCCAAGGAACTCTTCTCCATTGGCAGCAATGGTACATCTTCTCATGCCAAGACATCCTGAGTGAATTGGTCTGACAAATCCTGTAACAGGTAAAAGGATTTCAATTAGAATAAGATCTGACATTTTGAAGCAGCCGTCTTAAAAATACAACCTGCCAATGACAGTCAATACCAAATTTTGGATTAAGAAACATTGGATGGGGCTGTGCTCTTCCAAATCCCAGGATCTGCATCAAAGGAGAAGGAAGGGGGTGAGTAATGCATGCAAATGGCTGCATTCATATTTGAACACAAATCAGAAATGCCTGTCATTAAAGAAATCCCTTGCCTGGAATCCTACCCTAGGAGTCAGACTGTGTAACACAGGACAACATAGCACAGCAGCATTTATACTTGTGCCTACTGAAAATAACTGAAGATTGGTGAACCCTCAGTTACAGCAGACATTCTTTCAGCAAGGGCCTTGCATTTATTTTTACTGTAACTAATCTCACACCTCTTTCTGTGTCTCTCATTTTATGCCTTGGTAAATTCTCCAAGTGTTTAGTCCTTCCACATTTACCTCCAAACTCTGCTGCAGCCAGTTTCACCAGCACACTTCCACTTTCTGGGCAACAACCTCTAGTAAAATTAGCACACAATCATTAAGGGCTTTCAATAACAACTCCCCTCTAGTTGGCAAGCTCTCCTTTCACTTAAATCTTTTAGCTTTAAGCTTAAATCTTTTTTAGCTTTTAGCCTTTTAGCTTTGCTATTAGTCACAATTTTTCTGCTATTACCCAGAGCGTCTCTCAGTTTCACATGGTACACCATACTAGAAGCTAAGCAGGGAGGACTGCACTTCCATGCCTGGAAACACCAGTGCTTTTATCACAGCAGTTAGGTTCACCTAGATCATGCTGGATCTAGCCTCTTTTGTTTTCTTCCCTTTCTCTGTTACTGTATGCCCTATTCTTACTTTTGAAAGTGTAGAACAGCTGCTGCAAACAGCATGTGCTCCAATAGGGCTGTCCTCGCCCATTCATCAAAGACAGACTTACATTCTCTGGCTGAACGGTGTCTTCCTTCTGCTCCTGAGTCCTATTGAAAAATGTTGTTCTTGAGCCTTCAATTCCATGTGTCAATTCCTTCCAGATACCAAGATGACAACGGTCCATCCTTTCTCCAACATTTAACTCGAATTTTTTCTCCCACTTTAGCTGAAGCCATTTCGATTTCCAGGTTTTCATAGCCACTAAAAACCTCCTATGCCTGAATATTCAGAATCAGCACCTTAACTGAAACAGAAACAAAGTATCTGATAAATTATTGAACCATTCCAAATTACTTTCTTTTTTTCCCTTTTATTTATATGGCTGAAGAACTTTTTGCTATTTGTTTTAATTTCCTTTGCAGAGTCAAACTCAGCTTGACTCATGCGAATTCTCATTTTACCCACACATTTCCTGACTTCTCACAAGTGGCTTTCTTTGCTGACCTGTTCATTTTTCTACTCCTTATTCAATCATATCTGATAACTTTTCTGCCATGTTTTTCACTTTGCAAGATAGGCTTGTTCCAGGCATTTTTTGCACCTTTGATTCAAAGAAGGGTCAGTCTTGCTTTACAATCCTGTCCTCTTGAGCTCTTCAGGCTTTAGCGAGTTCTCTAAACGTATCAAACGCCAACTATCTGGAGCTGAAAAGCTCAGCTATAGACCTGCACTTGTTAACCCTTCATTTTAATTGAAACTGAAATCTCTCACAGCAAGGTTATCTTCTACTTTGTTCCACAACTTAGTGTCAGATCTAGAAAAGTATTGCCTCTTGCTGTTTCAGTGACTGGTGAGGAACTCTGTTGGCTATTGAATTCTGAAATGTCTGAATTTAGCTATTTGTTCCCATTTATAATCCAGGAAGTCAAAGCCTCTCATAATGATAGACCTCTAACAAGCAAGATCTGTATCTACCAAATCCAGCTCTTGAGGTCACTGGCAGATATACCACACTGCCTCAGCAATCATACTTCCCCAGAATATCTTTGGCTCTATTAAGTTGGTTATTTAACTCATATTATCTATCCTTATTTATCTCATTAAAGGCTTACAGTATCATCACACTGTTTACCTTTGCTTCTATCTTTCACAAGTTAGGTATGCTCCAGTACCTCTACTCTGGCTATTCCTGTCTTTCCCCACTCTCTTCTTCAGTAACTGTTTCTAAATCTACAAGTACACAAATAACCCCCAGACCCATCTCCTTTGTCATATCTTTATCATATCACTTAAATTCCTCCCACCATTTCCAGGCAAAACTTCAGTCCTGTGATTTACTCTTACAAGACATACGTTCATTGATACGTCATACCCAAATAGTTTATAGGAAGTAAGGATAACATGCAACCAGCAACCTTCTTAGATATATTCATAATTGTTTTGCCACTTCTGTTGCACCTCCATAGTTAGCCTCATCTATCATTCCTTGCCAGATAATTTAGTAAAAATCAATAAAAAGGAAAAAGAACCCTCCTCTCCGCCAGGTATGCAACCCTTAATTTTGTACCCATAGAATCTCTTTCTACCCCTGGCACTTGGCTATTCAAGCTCATTTTTTACCTAGTAAAACCTTAGACCCTCATTTAAGCATGATGTCCACACATTGATTCTGCGACTGCAAACTACAATGTATTTTGGGCAAATTGTTTTCTATTTAATCTATTTTTTTTAAAAATATATAGCTATTAGCTATTCATATTTTGATCTCTGTCTCATGTTTTATTGTCTTCCTCAGTAATCCCAGGTATTACAATAATAAAATATAAACCGCCCAGAAAGAGGACTCATTTATGTTATAACCTAATAGATACAGTCCAGGTTGCTTGGGATATCTTCACAGAGGGATAATACTTTTTGCACAATATCCTTAAGCTATAATCTTCCTTATTCCCACTTTAAATCATATATAAAAGTACTTAAACTCTTATCAACTTTCTTCCTTTAACACAAATAAAAATAACCATGTTTGGCAAACAGGCTGTCTGTTCTCATTCCCTCTGCTTGCAGGAATTTCACCTTGCGGGAGCTCATGCAAACCGTTTTTTATTGGCTTTGGTTAACATGAGTTCAAATAAACTCAACACTCAAAGCCAAACTTTCAAAAGGTGTCATATATTTTGCCTGCTTTGAACTCAAGGATTTTGCAGGCTTTCCCTGTAGATCTGCCAAGGTTAGCAAAGTTCAGAGAACCTAGCCCAAATTGCAAGGCTGCAATAAAACCCGACATGGAGATTCATCCAGGTTGAATGTTTATGACAACTGCTTTACACAGTTACGTCCTTGGTCCTTCTGACACCCTGAAGAAAAGCAACGGGGTTTTCCAGTAATGTCATGTAGAGAAAACTGCATTGGGATTTGAGAGAACCGTGTATTACACTCCTGTTATCATCATAGCCACCCATGTTGCTTTTTTACAAGGAACTGCTGCTGGTTTGTAACGAACCACAAGTCAGATTCTGAGTTTCAGCTCTCTCAATTCCCAGTGTGACTCAGTTTCACAGCTGCTCTAACGACATTGTTTCCAACACGGTTCTGACCGCTCCCTCTCCTTCCAAAGCTGTATTAAAACACACTACCTTGCTCATGTGGCTGGCCCCATGGCACACTGACATCATTCAACAGATCAGCCACCTCATAAAATCAAATGATGATCAAAATTTTTTCCCAAAAGAAGTCTGAATCAATTACACTATTCCTGAACTACCTGCGGGTTGCAGATCAAGAAGTGATACATACTATATACGTGCACACACACACAAAATATTATTTCCCCAGTGCTCTATGCTGAAAAGAGGCTGAAAGATGGAGTCAATTTATAGATTCTGTAGCACATTTGACTGAAAACAGAGATGAATACAAACCATAACCAGAAGTGTTGCTAAGGATATGTGCATACTATCAGAATTTCCTCCTTGTTCTGTCTCTCCTACGTTCTTCACTGGCCTGGTCTATGGGTACACCTGGACTTACCATATTATGTACTTCCATTAATAATGTATTATAAAAGGCCTGAGTGAAGAATAAAATTATCAGTTACTACAAAATGTTGCAAAAATGTTACTCCTGAAAATATTTAAAAAAAAAATTGGAAGCTGCAAGGGCCATAATATGTGACTTCCTAGATGATTCTACAATATATGTATTGGCATTTCACACGTGCTGTTTCTGGCATTTAGTCAGAATCACACAGATTACATTTTTACGCTGTGTCTGTTTCCACAAAGTACAGGCAATACATGTTGATTCTCTAAAGCAACATCCCAGCTCCTCAACTTGTTCATTATATCCCCAGTAAAACTGAGGCTGGAGAGCTACTGCTGGGATCTCTCTTTCCAGGTGGCACCCCTGCCACACAGCAGGCTCACTCTGCCCTCTGCACCATTTAGCAAGAGGAGAGCAATTTAAAAAGGACAGGAAGCCACTGAGGTACTTGGTTAATCAAATCATAGACCACTGCCACCGATACATTTTGCTAATCTCCTTAAAAGTGAGGTGGGTGAGGAGCAAAAGCAAACAAAGAATAAACTCTCCTGTTGGAACACAGTTTTAGCTCATAAGCCATTGGCTGCTGTGTGTTGACAGGAGTTGAGGCCCTTAGCTGGGTTCTTCAGTATGGACATATGTGAACTGAGAAAGTATGTAGAAATCCCCTGCTAAAGGCACACTGACTTTGCCAATCCACTGACCTCCAAATCCTTTCCGTAAGACATACTTGCTCACTCTCGCTTCTCCTTGCAGATTAGTTCTGTCTGCTCCCAGGCGCCTACTCTCTCTTTCTCTAATGCGATTAAATAAGCTCCTTGTCTCTCCAGGCTTGTGCAACTGCCTCTCACTTAGTCACCTAAGCACTCTACAACACCCCAAAGGAGTGGAGTCAGCTGAAACAGGAGCGTTCCCAGCTCTGACATGTAAAGTACTTGCACTCAGTGCTAAATAAACTTGGAAAAATGTTCACAATGCAGCTGTGCGCGCAAGATGCTGCAACCTCCGGGCAAGAATAATTATACACAAACAAGATACTTAGGATTTATGTTCCCCTCAAATAAAAATGCACTCTGCTCATGCCAATCTCAGCACTTCATGGTATGCCTGCAATCTGTGGCAGAGGAACGGATTCTCTGTTAGGGTTAACAGATTAGATACTATCACTGCTTTATTTTCCAATAAACTTTAGAGGCATTCTAAGCACTGTGGGTACACATTGATATGTTTTTCACCAGACAAGGATGCGATTTCATGGGAGGTCTTTTAAATGCCCTATTGTGTTAATGGTATTTATTAGGGCAGTTGGCATATGTGGATGATTCCTTTTCAGAAGTTACAGGGTTAAAGCTGAAGCCCACAGGAATAACAGACCAAAAGAAAACTGAAGAAGTTTCAGGAAACAGGAGCAACTACTTCTAGGCCATTCCAAGCAAAGGTTTATCTAACTTGCTCCTTAAATTCTCTCATGAGGGACAGCGCCAACTGCTTGTGCAAGGACCCTGTTGCAATGTTTAAGGATCTCCCAGTAGATGGCTATTTCTCCTATTTCTCCTCTCTTCTTCTCAGTGAACACAGATTGATCACTGTCCTCTTCATAATGGCTTTTTAATCATGGTCATATTTATCTTCTCTTCCTGAGTGAAAACAAAACCCTAAAGCAAATTCTCTGATCCTTTGTGTTTTTAAAACCTCCTAACATACTCCTTGTCTTTGGATCTTTAAGTATTTGAATGTGTCACATCCATGGGCAATGCTAAAAAATCAAAGAAACCTGTGGAAAGAAGTCTTGACTGCAATGACCCTGAGATCCCTCACAAGTCATTCTCTTGAACCAGACTCAGCAGTGAACATTTGCAGTGATGATTAATTATACTGCCATGCTTTAAAAACTCTAACTCTAAAAATCAAGGAAGAACCCTTAAAGTTGCTTTACACCTATTTAGCTCTGCAGTGGAACTTGAAATGGTATGACATACAGACTTGAAAGAAGACTTTGCAAGCTTTGTTGAAGTTGCTGCAAACAAGGGAAACTCAACAAACAACTTCAGGAGTAGTTTAGTAAGCAATTGCTTGCTGGTTGGAATGCAAGTTACACCACGTTAGACCCACTTCATATTTTGCCCCAAGGAACCAGCAAGCTGGGTGGGAGACCGACGGGCATTCCCACCAGCATGTCAGGCTGGACAAGCTGTAAGAGCAAGCAGTCAGCCTGATATTTCTGCCTTCCCTTTCTCAACCACAACTACAGGGAAGAAAAAGTTAATGCAACTTTCAACCTCTACATTTAGGTCAAGTTCTGTTAAAATGGCAAGAGAAAAAGGTTCAGGAGTTCACCGTTTTCTTAGCTGAATAATGAGAACAGAATTTACATTCCTCTGCTTAGAGCTCTTACACCAGGCTGTGCAAGTGATAAGTGAGCAGCACCTGGCTCTTCACAGGAGTCTTCTGGAACCAAAGGAAAGAGGCATAGGAAATGCCTGGCCCACAACTCTCACTATCTTGTTTGTAATATTCAGTCTGCAGGTGACCACTATTTTCATGGCCCAGTCCTGTTTCTTGCTACATAAAAGAAAAGAAAAAGAGAGAAGTATATTAACTAGGCATGGGAAAAAGATGTTAGCTTCAAAACCCATGGCATGGAGGAAAATGTTATTTTTGCTGCTGGCAATTTTCTTTAGGTTGGCAGAACATGTCATTTTGACTGCAAAAAGGAGCACGTGTACTGAGCTCTGTGAGCTCATCTTGGTATCCCTGCCAGTGCCAACTAGTAGCAATTCAAAGCTCAGCTTGTTAATGAAGATGAATCCATTACAGATGTCAGGTTCCAGTCAACTTAAACCTTAGTGAAAAATGGTCAGAAATTGAGTGACTTTAGATACTAATACATTTTTGCTTTTCCCAGAGACTGAAATGGGCATATGGAAAAGGTACTGTCTTCCAGTAGCCCATTTTGCAATTGATTAGAAATTAAATCCTTTGTGCTTGAGTCAGGGTGGGGAAAATATTTTGAGACTGCAGTTTGATCTGAATGTTGCTTTTACTTGTGGTTTGGCAAAAGACTCTGAATTGCTGTTAAATCAAAAAGGCAAAGAAGACCTGCAATTGCCATGTCTCTACTTATAAAAAAACATTTTAAAATAACCACATGCATCATTCACTACACAGATGCCACATTCTTCCCTACCCTTATTTAATAGCTAGCTGTCAATCTATGTTGAAGAGCAGTTACCTGACATTACCATAATAATGCTTCAAAGCTTCATATTAAAGATGGGTATCTTCCTAGGCAAGCCCATAGGGGAGGAAAAAAAAAAGCCTTTTCTCTCTAGAGTTGCAAAAATGCAGTTCTCTAAGAGATGACAGAGTGTAACCAGGCAGGAATGATGAACACAGATAGTTCTGACTTCTCTTGACCATAATTAAGCAGGGAGAGATCAACAAATCTGCATAAGAAAGTTTTATCATCTCTATTTCTATTAACTGTGGTAGAGAGGAAACTAAAGGTGAATTGAGACCTCTGGCCATTAACATAACATAAACACTTCTTCCATATTCCAGGATAAGCATTACACAGGGCAGCTCATGTACAACCACTTTGATGTTTAGTCATTCTCAGAACGCGCTCCTTTCACATGCTCCTGCTGTGAGCAAACACTGCAGTGGAAACTTGCCTGTGCCACAGGTTTGGGAGATGGTGCTATGCGCACAAGCCAAAAAACCTCTTTCAAGCTGAGTTAATTTGATATTGAGTAAGGGGAACTGGAGCTGGCATTCAAAAGAACTGTTTTCTGAGTAGGATTAGAGGGAGATGGCAGGACACAAAGACCTGCTGAACATCTGAGACACACAATTGACTCCTACAAATGTGAGGACTGGTGAGAAATCAAAGTATGGAAATCTTGTGAAAAAGGGTCCAGGTGCTTAGGTGAAAGAAAAGCGAAATTAAGCAATGGCTTACCAATATATATAGCAACTTTCATTCCCTCTGCAAGAGACTAGAGAAGCCCAGAACTAGAGAGTAGTTAGAAAGCAGAAGGCAACAGGTGCTTTGCAGGAAAACATCCAACACCAAATGCACAGCAAGCACCAAGCATGTCCTATCTCCTTCCAGCACATATTTAGATGCCAATGGACGAGTCCAGAGCACAAACTTTCCTTGGGAGCTACTATCAGGAAAACTATTGATGCCGTCCTTCATATCAGCAGACCCCTCAAGCAGCCTCCTCTTTTCTAGGCCTTCCCTATCTCAGCTTTCCACTTACCAGAAACTAAACGTTGCAGGAATGTAGATGTGCCAGTCTTCCATGTTATGAGATGAGATTGCACAGATGTCTGACACATGAGATTACATAAAGGGAAGCCATTAGGAAATGGTACAAAACTCCAAGGGTCTATAAGATAAAAAGGAAAGGTAAAGACAAATTTCTTTCATGAAGTCACTCCCCTGCAAGAGAGAAATCCTGACACTTGCACAATTCAGCATGAGAAGAATATGCTCCTGGGAACCATCTTCCAGTAGCCTGCCACTCTAGGATTTGTCACACTAGGGAATATCCTTCAACTTTTCTTTCTCTGGACACAGACATAATATTAACCAAAGGTGGGCAGCAATGATATCATCTCTCAGCACCTTCCCCCAGCAGCTTCCACAGTGGATAAAACTACCTACATAAGGACAATGGCACCTACTCAGTACTTTGGGACAGAATATCTATTCAAGGCAAGGAAGGTCCCTATTCAAGCATAGCACTGTTGTGGGCAAGGCAGAGTATTTATAAATTTGTATGGAACTGTGTTTACTCTGATACAATTGGATTGCTTCATACAAGCGTTTTGACTGAAACAAGATGAGATAATGGGAACCCTGGCTGTTGGAAGCCAGCTTGGTTTCAGTTTGAATATATGTATTTATTTAAGCTTTCACAAGGTTTCCTATTGACTCTGCACATTAAAAAAAAAAAAAGGAAACAGTTAACAAAGAAAGAGAGCCTCAAGAGCTCAGAATGGCATTTGTGAGCTCGCTCCATGACATGATAAAAAAACAAACACCACAATAGTTTTTGATATCATGGGCTTCTTTCACAGCAGTTTACTTTATGTCGCTGTTTCCCTCTTATTCTGAAAGAAGGTTTTTCTGATGTAGAAGAACAGGGAAGAGAAGGAAAACTGGTTTAATAATGCTAAGAAAATCTCTTTTAATTCTTCACAATGAGTTTTCAACTAGCATATAGAAAAGCTTCTGCATCAGAACAACAAAGTGTACAACTTTTGCTGTGAATCAACACAAGACCCATCACACAAAAGCAATGTGTGTTCACATGCATGCATGAACATGTACACAAACACACATACTCCTTCACGTATGCACACGCCCAGAGGCAATGACTACTACTTTTTCTAGGGGAGTTTCTTCTGTACTTCTGAGAACAGCACTTTTCAGTAAGAAGATCCACTTTTGAATCCATTTTCAAGTACTGGATCTAAATTAATAATAGGCCTGAGCAGCAAATCTGAATTCAAGTTCAATCCTCTCCCGAATCTGACCACAAAAGGTATTGTGTCTGGGCTTCTCATGGATCTGTCATATATATCAAAACCTCGTCAGTATTAACTCATGAAACTCATGCACCAAAACAGCCTTAACACAGCTATGAAGAATTAAGTTCTTCAGTCACGAAAAATATAAGTCAGTATTCAATGTATTGCAACAGTGCTTTTCATTAAGTGTTTGCACAAAGTATAGCAACCATGACAAAATAATTTGTGGTTTATGCATGTATATACATACATTAGACTGCACAGGCCATTTAAATAGTGCATTATGTTAGCAATCCTGGTTACTAACCCAGCGTTAAGAAGTGTGGGCAGACACTTCATTAATGCACACACAGATTGCCAGGATATTGTGCTGTCTCCTTGCTGCAAAAATATAGAATACAGTAGCATGATTGAGCGGGATGGTGAAGTCATCTGGCAAATCTCCACAGGGTGATGCACCTAGGAGCAAATGACATAGCATATTCACACCACCCACTGGATACACCACTGGACTGGAATTCAGGTGCAGACAGACATTTCAATGATCCCCATTGCCCAAGCATGGACAAGCCACAAATCAAACCTAACGTCCTGTGTCTGTAGAGTAGACAACACTACTGCTGTCTTTCTTAATTTAAAATTCTATCAGAAAAACAAAAAAGGTACTGATAAAGCTACCAAAAGATAGGGTCATCCAACATTTCCCATTCTAAGTACTTCCTTTTTGGTCAACTGTAAATTGACTAAATGTAAGCTATCAGGTCTGAAATCTCCATGGCAGGATCTGCTTGCAACTATTTTTTTTTTTAATTAAGATGGTATAAACAAGTACTCTCCTAATCTTGGGAAGCTGAGATACCCACTTCATTAAAAAAATCTGCATAAGCTAATGAAACACAGGCTGTTTTGGGTCTTAGCTCCCAATCTACAGATATGAAAATTATAAATTCATTAATAATCAAAGCACTAATGTTATACCAAGAAAATATGAAGGCAGATACAAGAATTCTTGTTTTGTGGTCATGTAATCTAAACATTGTTCAACAACTGTTACTAGTAAAGGCTAAAAACAAAACAAAGGTGTTACAAAAATGATCCTAAAAATTATTAAAGAACACTGGGCTGTGGACTCTAACAAAAAGAACCAGTTGAAAGTGGGGAGAAAGAAGAGGTTAATAAGACTGTAACTTGCAATGGCCACTCAGAAAGCTCTTTTGTTAAGAGGCAAATATCAACAACAGTAAGTAGCAGTTTCTCAGAAAGAGGTGTTTCCTGGGGTTTTTTCAAATGCATTTATCAGATTGTGGAGGACAAAACTCCACATTTCTTTAGCAAGAAGGTTAATTTAAATAGCTATGTTCTGTGGACAAAATAAAGCATTATGATGTGTTGAGGCCAAAAGAAGATATTCACTAACAAGCTAGAACAGAAAAGGAACAAGTAAATGATATATTTATTTTACCAGCTACGTTTTTTTTCCCAAGTACAACTTTTCTAAGACAATGTTGGTTTTATGCCTTTTCTGCAATTATTTGCAAGATCAATTTTTCCTGGCTATTATTCTTCTCCCTCCTCCCCCAAATCGATCCCCCCTGCCATGAGGAGAGACAAAGTCCTGCCATGTTCGAGTGGAATGTTGACGCACACATGGGTGGGTGCAGAATTAGCCAAAACAAGTCCCTGCATTTCTTTGGATGTCAGCACCTTCTGTTGGCTCTTTCCTAATATCTTATTAATAGGCAAAATCTCTTTCCAAAATCAGCCTCCCCCATTCTTGCATGGTGTGAAAAACAGAAACAAAAAACTTCCTTAAAAACAGAAACAGAAGACCTTCCTTAAACAGGTGCCCAGGCTTATTTATAGCAAAGAATTACACTAGTTAGACAATTACAGTTTTTCAGTTGCCCAATTTAAATTCCTATAGGTACCTAATAAACCATCAAATGAAGAAGAATTACCAGTAAATAGCAATTACCTTGAAAGAACAGTACTTTAAATATTAAAGTGACACTTCATTAGTTATGCTGGCAAACAAGTCAGTTTGAATCAAATGGCTATTTTAAATTAGTGGTCCTATTGCAGACATGGGGTGTAATTTTTATTACCAAATACCCAGCCAAGCTAGTGACCTTAAAAACATTACACAAGAAATGGTTAAGAGTTAATTAGAATACTGTGCCAGGAGAAAAAAAAAAAAAAGAATAGTCTTGAACATCTCTGAAATCTTTCCAGGAAGGTTTTTTTAATAACGGCAGTAGTTTACTCCATTTAAAGGTCCATATCCTCAAGTCAAAATGTAGGCTTTTATGAAAGCAGCAAATATAAGCCTAGAAAAATGTTTCCATCCCTTTTCTCCAACTGCAATGATTTTTTTTTCTCAAGAAACAAAATGAAGAGCCTTCAAAGCATCTATGACTTCAGAACTGCATCTCTACCATGCACTGACTGAAAGCTGCTACTGATACTACCTTTTACTTCACATTCTGAAATGAGGGAAGCGAGAAAACCTACAGATAAATGTAATTTGACATTGCTAAAAATAAAAAGCAATCTATGTTGTCAGAACTTACCACAAAATCAGATGGCTAATGTACATTTTCTTTCTTGCGATCTCTCTTTTCTATAATGTACACCAGAGCAAAAAGTTATATTGATAAATCAAACGGCTACCTGTAACACCTCATCATACACAGAAGTTCCTGTATTTTCATCATGCCTGAAAATCGTGTCTCTAACACTTCTCAGCAGAAATAACAGATAAGCTGTCACAATGAAGAAGGAATAGAAGTCCCAGCATGGTTTGTGTCTTTTAGGCTCCTGTACGGGTATTTTCAGTTCACATTTGTCTTTTCATCCCTTTTATTCATCTACTTTCATCCCAATTTCTATCCAACATTGTCATCGGGCACTCCTCTATACACAGTCTATCCAGTGTATTCTGTGATAGCAGAAATAGTCACGAGCAGCTGTGGATTTTAAATTCTGCCCAGCTTAAGTAAAGCATTTAAAGTTTTTTTATGCTGTAGCTGAGGAGAATTTGCCAACTACTTACTAGACACAAAACAAAGAACATGATACTATGAGTCATAATGGGGGACCCGTGAGAACTGCCATAACTACACTAAAGTTCAGGAAAACAGTTAATGCCCTCTGAGGTAGAATGACTTCACACAGAATTCAAAGGAAGATTCAAAATGAAGTTGGAGTTTAGGTAGAAAAATTTAGGTAGTCTTTCTGTCTAGAGATGGAACCCATTAATTTTCAGGAGATACACCTGGCAGAAGTACAGGGAAGATGCACAGCCTTGCAAAAAATCTTTGAACTCCATAATTGTCAGAGCTCTGATAACAGATTTAGGTGTCAAAGGTGGGACTTGTAAGAAATTTACTTTCCTGAGAAGAGGAGCCCTGAGATTTGGCCTTTGCTCCCAAGCTTTACATTAAGCAATAAAATACATGAACAGTCCTAGAATCAGGGATGAAGATTCTAGATTGCTCCTTGTATGAGTTCCCTAACCTTGAGGTTACATACACAAACTTCACTACATGCCTTCAATGATTCCCTTGAATTATTGCCTGACTAGTCGAGTAGTTTTTGCAGGTGCAGTGGAGAATGTTCCCACACTTCCCTTGGAGATGGGAGGCAATGGCAAGGACACCTCAAAGTGGGAAACTGGACTTGGTTCTGACAGATCTAGGATGAGTTCCAGACACTGTGGTGTGAAAAATTTGACCGAAATAGCTGTATAAGAGAGAGGAATGAGCCTTACTTAGCAGCTTTGGACCAAAACTGTGAATTCCCATCAGCAGGAGAGACTTCAGGTCTTCAGACCTATTTCTTCTGGATATTAGATGGGTGCATGGAGTCATGTTTAATTGGGGTATTGTGTCTCATGCCTAGACCAAGAGAATGATAAGATTTCAGACATATTCTTGTTTTGGATTTTTTTTTTAGCTGGTACCTGGCACATCTTAAACCTGCTGTCTGTTTTGGATCCCATTCTGAAGAGTCTAACTGTCCTTAATTACTATATAGGGATCTAAAACACCAGACACCAAAGGTCTGGTTTGCACTCAGGGTGATTTTGTGCCTCACCCTTCACTCCACTGAAAGCTTTGCCACAGATTTGAATGGGCATGGAATAAAACTCCTTCCAGCCTCAATGAAGCTCTTAGTACACACCACAGAAGTCAACACAACAACCAAGTGAAGACTGTGTTGGACTGCTTGTGGCTATTTTTCCTTGTATTTGTGTCTACTGAAAGCTGTCCAGTAGCAGTTGAGATTGGTAGAAATAGATACTATGGCCAAAGCAGCAAACCCTGGAATGCTTTTGAGCATCCAGGTCTCAGTCCCATCCTGGCCCCATCTAGGAATGATAACCACCACCTAACACCATCACGGCTGCTTCAAAGAAGAAAAGATTTGTTTCACATGCTGGACAGTCAGAAGAATGGGGTAACAGATCATGTCATGCTGTGTATTCAGCTTCATCTTTTCCAAAAAGGACAGTATGATACCACCCAAAGCCCCATTCCAAGAGGCTCTCACCATACTCTGCACTGACCCAGTAACACAGACCCATTAGCATGGGCCTCATGAAAATCAGCCTGCAGAGTCAACAGGCAATATTGCACAGTTCTCTCATTGCACAGATCACTTGGGCAAAAAACGAAAAGCCAATTATTTCAGATTAACTGTGGACTTTACAGCCTAATTTAAGCATTCGTGGCAGAAAATGAACTGCAAAGTACACCTGTAGGAAACAAGGCCCATATAATCGAAGAAATTAATTTGTTCATTTCAGCTGTGTAGTATTGAAATGCCTATCTCGTACAAATATTTGTCTGATATATTGATATACAAATATCATTTCAGTATATTAGCTGAAACACTAATGAGATTAATAGCTATATTTGCTTTGTAAAGGTCTCTCTTGCTGAAATCAATTAAAAGTGCACGATGAAATTTCATTAAACTCTACAATATATTTTTCCATCAAGAACGAAATTACTATCTTATTATATTATCTTATATATCTTATCTCATTATAACAATGTATGATAGAGCCCCAAATAGATTCAGAAATCATTGTTCCAACACTGTTTTGTACTTCTTTATCAGTAATCATGGATTCCCTCCCCCCCACCAGCTCCTGAGGGAACATATTTGCCATGCATGTAAACAGCACTGAACTTGTGAACGTGGGATTCAGTTTACTGAGGGATACACCTGTGGCAACCTCAGCCTCATGCTGCCCAAGAGAGTTCCCTCATACAGACTGGCACAGGTTTCATTCTGCATGGCCTGGGTCACAGGCCTTCCCTCCAGCAAGCTCACAGTGATGCGTGATAACCACCACCCCCTTTGCATCCTTTTGCATCCCCCCTTTTACACTACAGACTATAAGGCAGAGAAATAGGACCTTTGCAAATGTATAGGTATTTACAAGTTGCTCAAGAAGTGCTACCACAGGGCAAAGGAGCACCAGAAACAATGGACCGAGGCTCAAGCAAGCCTGAGAGGTTCAGAAGCCAAAGAATATATACATCTCCTTTCCTAGAACAGTCATTAGATTTATGGCTGGGCACAAGAAGGTTGTGAAAGAAGGCAAACAGATGCATATAGAGCAAAGAGATGGAAAGTCATTCCTTGAAGTATGCCAAGGATTGGTGCCAGAAGTTACACCCAGACAGAATGATCTGTGGCTGTTCTTCCCAGCATCCTTTCAGGTGTCACTTCCACAATCCTCAGTCTAAACAACCCAACAGGTTTGTCACAACTACATGACCTGGGAAACTACATCAGTTCTTTGCTCCTGAGCTTCCTCCATGACTTGTCTCCCTCTTTCTTCTGCTTGGCAACACAATTGGTATTACAGCGGTGAGTACAGGAGAAATAACCTTTCATAAACTAGATCATCCCCGCTGGACAGCTGCAGGTTTTATTTTAGGCTTATACACTTGGGGGAATGAGGTCCCAGTCCCATTTCCATAATAAATTTTCCTGGTTTTACTTTGGCTGTCTCCAAAGCCTGAGATCCAGAAGGACAACGATAGGGTAGGAAATGAAGACACGAAGAGTGCCAGAAGAGACGTGGCCCAGATGTACTGAAAGAAGGTAGACCTGTGCTACAGATGTATGCTTTTCCTGGGAAGAGGGAATTAGAGAGCACCCGGTAAAAGTAGGAACCTTACAAACATAAAGGGGCCAAAATGAGGTAAGACACCTGAACAGTTCTGGAGTCAAGAGTCTGATCTCACATCAATGAAATCTGAGAAGTCGCTCTGCATGACAAAAATTAAACAGGTGCCTTAGCACTTATTCTGAAGAATTGACTCATGCTGTAAGTTTACAGTTCATAGCTTGTAAGTGGAACAGAAACACTTTCTTCCCTGAAAGACCTTAAAAAGGAGCAAAGAATTATGTATTTTGCTAAGGGAATAAAAATGTATTTAACATATTTATCATATAAATAAGAACTGTCACTTTCATAAAGTCAGACAAATATAATTTAGGTTTTTCAGATATTATATTTAGGACCAGTGAGAAAAACTTCACCACTTGTGAGGAGTTTTATTCCACCAATGGCACTACCACCCACCTATGTCTGTCCATGTGTTTGCGTGGAAGAGTGTCGTGTCTTCCTGCAGCACTCATGTCGGAATTAAAATACCTTGCATTGTAGACGCATTAGGAGTGCTTTATCATGCTCAGCTGTTGCACAGAGTGGCTCATTATGATTGGGTAACTCAGCCATTAAGTTCTACAATAAGCCCACGCTGAATCCTAAAAAGGGAGCCATATATAGGCTATGGAGGTGTTGAGTAAGAGAAGATTTACTGTGCTCTACATAATTAATTTTGCCTTCTATCTTTCCTGTATTTTTAGTAAAGCTGCTAGCTGAACACGCTGAATAATTATATCCCTGTGGTGCAATTTCATCAAGCATCTTCCAACCTAATGGAGCCCTATTGTGTTCAGACTGTTCATGACCTTGTCATGAAGAACAAATGAAAATCCTTCAGCCTAGGTACACAGGAAAAATACAGATTTTTATTTATTTATTTTTCTCCACAGCTGAAGCTCCTGATTACTTGGGAACACAGACAGGCATTGCATAAGACTCGGCATCCTCCATGATCCATGTTAACAATCTCTTACTGCCAAGCAGCTCTTGGAATAAGCAGTTTTTTGACAAGAACATGGGATAGGGGAAGCACCCAAATAAAACAAACTAGAGGTGGGGAAAAGAAATAGCAGAAGAGTGAGAGAAAGGGAAACTGGGAGCATTTGGGCAAAGAGACTAGAGTTGGAATACAGTAAAGGAAAAGGCTTGACCAGAATCAGGTTAGCTGGTAGAAGGAACATGCTACACCAAACACAAGGGAGGAACAGCTGGTCAGAGATCAGAAGGAGGAACCAGGCAGAGATGGAGAAAAGGAGGGGATGTAAAATACCAGTCTAGCACTGCTGGGAGATGAGATGCATGTGACAACAAAGGCCAGGATACAGAATTACCCTGGGTCAGCTGCATGAGAGTATCATTTGTCACATTATAGCATTTTTGTTTCTATATTCTCCCTCAAAATATAAGCCAACTTTTTACTATAATTCTTGATGCTAAAATCAAATAAATATTTTTGGCTCATAAAGTCAAGATTCAGGGTTTTAAATAATAGCAGTGCAATATTAATGTGTCCCTCTTGTACACTAGCCATTATAATGTAGCCTGTATTAAGATGATTACTTGCTGTTCTTTCCCTCTACTTATTTTATGTGTGTGTTTTCTTTCATGACTGAGGTATGAATCTTTCCAGCACGTGTCTTTAATTCATAAGTATTAGGTAGGGCTGTCTCTTCCCTCACTGATTATAAGTGCAATTAAATGTATCTTTTCAAATGAAGTTGTTAATATTCATTACCAATGTCATTCAGAGCTTTAGACTGCACCTCAGACTCATACGTACACCTGCTAGCTATTCTCCCCCTGTTCAAAGATTGACCAAATATCACAACAAATAAATTCACTTTCAACTCATCATACTGATTTGTTATATTTAATAACCTGGATGGTAAGCTGGATACCTCAAAACCCTTCAAAGAAGAGTAGGTGATCATTCCAGGATATCACCGTTATTCCTATGCTTTTTGCAGTTTGCAATGGGTACTTACAGCTCTGAAAACACAGTCCCTTGGGGCCTTTGACATTCCACTGACTTCATCCAGGGGGTAAAAAATTTTGGTCACCACTAGCAATCCAAGGGAGATAGATGGGGAAATTTTAACTGAATTTATCACTAAAATATATCTTCTACAGAGATGAAGCAAGTAAGCAGACAAATCAGGTATCGGATAAACAAACACCTCATCATTGATCATCACTATTTGTCAGCAGTTTGTGTTGTGATTTTCTCACATGCTTTCACATAACTGAAACATGTTAAGAAGGTTGAATGTGTTCTAGACTCATGACCCATTTATTTCTTTTCTGGGCACTAATTTGCCCCAACTATGCCTCAAACTGAACAGCTCCCCATCAGACTCCAGACAGATTTTGTTTCAGCATCTGCCTACAAAAGGACAAAGATGGGACTTGACTCCAGGAGGAACTAGGAAGATGAAATTCCCTTTAATAGATTATTTAGAATGAAGACATCAATTTAAAATACTCAGGGAGAGAACATAGTGGATAACAAATCCCACAGGGTATGGTTTCCCAAAGCTCAGAATAAGTGCAATGAAAAAAAAAAGTTATAAATCAGTTACAGATTTCAAATTATGGATGAATAGCCTAGTGCTCCACTTCTTAAGAGGTGAGGACCCTTCATCCTTGTTTATCTTGTGGATCAGTCCTGATCTAAACAGCTGATAACCAGCAATAGTTTTGCTCCCCTATGACCTCAACAACAAACAGGCAAAACCTCTGGGAGCTTCCAAGCTAAATTCCACACCAAGGGGAAGAGGATGAGTCCCTTCACCACACTTCTGTGGAAACAGCTCTAGCATCACACACATTAAGGACAAAAGCAAGGGCACATGGCAGTCTTTCAACAACCTGGTTCAGCTCAGGGGAAAATAAGGGTCAGTAGAAGGAATCTTGGGAGACATAGCTAGGGAAAACCTGCTTAGGTCCATTCAGCCCAGTGAACCACATCAAAACTGACCACAGTGACGTTACTCAGTCGTAATTGTCATCCCAAGTTACTGGCAGCAGTTGCATTTCAGGAATTTCCTTCACAGTCCTTTTCAGACACCTCCAAATCAATTTTCCTGGCATATCCTCAAATACTCTATTTGAAATCATACCAGCTGCTCAAAAAAATATAAAAATAGTTTATCTGGGCCAAGCAAAAGTACACTCAGACCAATAACTTGTCTTGGATGACAGTCAACAGGTACAAGATGTAGACAAACTCGCAGCAATACAGCTGAAGGACTGTCACTCCTGATCTAATCCAACTAATGTGATCGAGCAAGCAGGGCTCTGTCTCATTGGGTGAAATGCCCGAAGCATAACAGGCAAGATGTGTTTCATCCTCAAATTCCAGGAAAGCATTGTGCAAATACTCTGCGTGGGAAGGCTCTCTTTACCTGGCTCACGTGACTGAGTACAGTTAAAAGGTCCCAGGCCTCTCCTTGGTGTAACTGCATCATTACACCAGTAGCAAACTGGCTTACAAACCTAAAGATCACCCATGAAGAAATGCTCAATGGGACAGTAGCAAGTAAGAGATGAGGACAGAGGAGTTTGTTCCTGAAACTGAAGGGGGATGCTTTTTGTGACCAAATCTGTGCTCTGCACACCTTGGACCTGAATCAGCTCTTGTACCTACTCAGCTCACAGCACTGTAACCTCACTGACATTAGTAAATGAATCCTGAGGAAGGTAAGTGTGACAGATGTGACTGACCACCCAAGGCTGGCAGTATCTGAGCCTTTTATTTAGTTCATATAAAGCAACATGAAGAAGCCAGTCTAAAGCCCAAACAGCATGAAGGGCACAGCTGTCAGTGTCTTGTAAAATGATACTACAAAGCAAGAGAGTTTTTACACCCTCAACCTTTTCATTAATCTGATGGATTATCTATCTTTAGATGATGTTGTTCCAAAGTACTGCTTCAATACCTATGAGTAACTGTGCCACTGATGAAGAAATGCCTTTTGGGGGGACAAAAACATCCATGCAACATCTGTGTGTTTCATATAATAGCCCCCTGGCCAAATATTCACAGATGGGCTATTAGGTCAGGTGTTCTGTGTCCTTTCCTCCTCAAACAAAAAGCCATACATTCAGTTGCACACTATCAACTATCATAATTTCTCACAAATCCCCATATAAATATTTTCAGTTGACTTTTTCAACTGACAAAGGTGTTGAAAGCACTGTTAAACATTGCTAATAATTCCAAGACTTCCTTGGCTTTTGCTCATCTTGGAGCTCTTGCCACAGAATAGTCAGTATTTGTTTATTAGCCTTTTGCTGGATCTGGATGCGATGTTGGCACTTGAAGAACAAAAAGAGAACAACACAAACAACTAAGCAAAATAGAAGTATCTCTTCCAAAAAGCTTTTCAAATATAATCCACTGAAAAAGAGCTGAGTGGAAAGTCAACAGTGTAATTCATTCATACACTTCCCCAAAGACAAACATGGAACATAGGTATTTGGGGTTTGGTTTGTTTTTTGTGCTTTTTTAAAGTGTGTTTTATAACACATGCACACGCTAAAAGCTTTGCCCAATTTGGCACTTGACTGTGTATTCCTGTTCTGTCAGTTGGATGTGGGAATAACGATGACAAATGAAGAAAACAAGCAGTACTCTGACTTTTTCAAGTCTTGCTGTAAAAAGAGACAAAAATTATGCCTGAGTGAACTCCAGTCTTTAAGGTTCTTCTAGCTGTTAGGTAACTCAACAAGTAACCAAAGGAATCCCAGTTTACCCAGTTCTTCAGCTGGGAGAGCTGTCTGGCAATGCTGCATCACCTGACACGGGACTTTGTCCGCAATATATCAGTGAAAGGTGAAGCTTCATGGTACTCAAGAAAAAACAGTTTTACCTAAAGGGCACCTAAAAGGTACGAGCCTATATGTAAACTGAAGCACAAATTATGCTTCTCTCTCTTTGGTATGTCATCCCAAACATATACAGTAAACAAATACTGTCACATCTTGAAATCTCTAACCCCATACCAAATGCAATCGCAAAGGCCTATAAGACATGGGTTAATGAACTGGACAAGTGGAAGACGATGTCTAACTAGAATTTCACATCAGGCTAACATCTGCACACCTATTGGGCTTGTTGATGGTAAACACTAACTTCTTAGAATAGATACTAATGATTAATTCTTTATTCCCACCCAATTAACAAAGATCCCTGACATGGTTGAATAGTACACTCACTAGACAAGTACAATAGATATGCTGCAGGGGTAAGATGAAGGACTCTAATTATCCTAATTTGGTCAAATCTATTTGAATATCTTGCCTTTAGAGAGTAAAGAAGCCTAAGGGAGTTTGGTCCCGAATCCCACAACCAAATTCTTTAGACTTATTTAAAAATCTAGTTCATGAACCTTGGAGTAAGTCTCCAAAACATCTTTTGAGACACCTGCCTGAGTGTCTGAGGGTTTAGTACCTTTCCACTTTGTGGATGTACAGCATACCTGAGCAAAAATGACTGCCCAAATAAGGGAAATGTGGAGGATACAGTCAACAGTGATTCACTAGGTTGATATTCTCCCTATTTTCCTTCAAGCCCTCTCAGAAAGGGGTGGAGAATTAGGGAGCTAATAGGCATAAGGTCAATGAGCTGTTCTTTGAGCAGCACAACTGATGAAGCTGAGTTTCCTGCAGATGTAGGCCCCACATCCCCCACTTAAACTGCTTTCTTTTGTAACCACAGGACCCCTCCATTCTCTTCCTGAGCTCCTCTGTTAGCCTGCAGTTGCATCTGATTTGAAGCTATACATGCTGACTGCTCAGTGGGCTGTGGTTTGGGCTAGGTGAGAGACCAATTATTGATTAGAGCATTCTATTAGGAATAAGACATTAATAGGAGCCTCTCTTTTCCAAGCAGCTATTGACATTCATTAAAACTGTAGACACCTACAGCATGTTTTGTCTATAGCCCCAAGACTCTATCCTCTAATTAGACCAAGGAATTAAAAAATGGTATAGAAGAAATAGAGATACGCCTTTTGTCACGAAGTCTTGATTCCTAGGAACCATAGGTTACATAAGTTGAATAAGAATTACTGTGGGATGGACAAATGAATGTCTTCATAAAAACAAAGTCTGAGGGTCATTCAGAGAAGCCCTTTTTCCTGTTCTTAAAGCTAATTTGTTTACTTGCCCTAGAGGTAGGTTTAATTACTTACCATCAGTAAAAATTATCATAAATACTTTTCATTTTATGTCTCTGAGTTAATTCAGTGCCATCTGAGCCACCCCCACAGAGAACATGGATTCTGGCAAGGAAAGTTTCTTGTTGCCAGCTCCCTGCCAAGTGTTAGAGAAAAAGTGCATTTTCTTCTGACTGAGCATCATGCACAGCACTTTCCAGATGGCGAGGGAAAAAATGGAGAAGACCTAGTCAGCAAGGATTTAACTGAGGAAGGTGCTTTGCACCCACAAATTTGACAGGATCCAACATGATCTGCACCACCCATCAGAAACTCCACAGATCAAGTTTCTTTAAAAGAAAACTGTGAATTTCTTGCTAGAATATCCCCTATAGAAAGTATAAAAATGGAAGGTGACAAACCAGAATTCTAGCAGTCTATCAATCAGCAGCAGAAAGATACTTCGAGGTTTCAATTTATTACCGTCTGGTGTTGCTTTTTGCTTTCTATACAGTATCCAGCACAATGAAATCCAGTTTCTAGGTAGTAATGTATTACATACATCATATGCATCATCAGGGAAGGGCACAGAATGGCTTCAAACTAAGATCAACAAAGCTTACAGCCACCTCCATCAGAATCAGAGGTTCTCCTTCAGTTTTTCAGGCTAAGGCCATGTGTGTTACACTCTTTATTCTTTGAGGCAATAAATGTTTCCTGGCAATCTTGTTACAATGGCAAATCTTGTCTTAATCCTGTCCCAGGTGCCCATAAACTCGGGTAGAAGCTCTGAAGGCTGAGAAAAGCCAAACATGTTTTCAAGCATGTAATTCACTACAGTTTGGATGCTTTATCTATCCACATTACCTGCTGGTTGTCCTAATAAGCAGTAGTGTAATGTTGACCGGATGATTTCCAAAAATCCAAAGGGATTCAATTAAATGCCAGCAATTAAATGCAGAGACAATTTTAAGAAAAGTTAACACAAGGATAGTTTTGATTCTTAGCTGCAGAATATGGGTGAAAGGATAGATAGGCCTTTATATTTTCATTGCAGCTATGGAATTTTGTGGTTTGATTCACAACACAGGATTAAGTCACTTGACTAGCTGGTAAAATTACTGCTACTCCAGCATCTGAGCACCACTGAGTGTAAGGCTGTGACTATCTTTTCTATATCTCCTGAGAGGTTTCACAGAAATTGAATATATATCTGCATCCATCTATGCAGGAACAACTTTTCATTAGTCAACTTTACATTGTGTTTCACAGTGTCATGATGTGACAAAATTGGAAGAGATAACAGTGCCTAATGCTGTTAATCCCTAGTAAAAATGTCAAGATGCAAAATCTGATCAGCCTGTTGTATTAAAAAAAATTAATAGGATTAGTTCAGTGAGATGACTGGGGAACACCAGACAGTAAAATCAATAGGTAATTTATCCTAGAGTTTTTCAGGGTGCTCACTACAATCATGGATGTGAAGATACATTCTACTAATGGATTTAAGAAAGAGAAAAATATGGATTGGATTTTCAGGGAGAATTTAGGCTTCATATCCCAGGGTGTAAAGCAATCTCCACTCAAAAGAGCTTGGAAAGGACTGCTCCTCATGTCCACAGTCATGACCAATTAAGTTGCATATTCCTCCCCCTGTACTCAGCAACACTTGAATCAGCAATCCCTGCCCATTCAGTGACCATGGAAGAGTGAAGAACACATTGGCAAAGTTAAGTACAGCAGGGGTAGTGGTGTGAAAGTTGAACCAGTGGAACTTCAGCTGTCCATGAACCACAGTGCCCTAAATTTATCTACAGGCAGGATACCAGGCTTGAAATCTTCTGCTCTGTTGTGGCAGAATTCACACTGTTAGGGGAAATAAGGAGCAGGGCAGAGCACTTTGAGGCATAATGGGAATTCTCAATAACAGCAAATCCACTCTCATCCAAAGGAAAGTTTCCATGCTATATGGAGCTCTTCCCTCCCCCAGCAGGAGCTGGCCATTCAGCTGGGGACCTTGGAAGACAAGAACATTGTACATTGTGTAGCTGTTGAAATTTCATTATACCATTAGAGCTGATGACAGAATTCACAATTTATTGTAGGGCTAGGAAACCAATACAAACTTTCTGTTATGAGCAAAGCTAAAATCAGACTGGAACTTTTCCCAGAATATGGGATGAGCAAGAGGAGCCTGAAGCTGAGTTGTCACCACCTTCAAATACAGATGACTTAATTAAAACAAAAAAAGAACATATCTGATTTGACTGTTTTTTCCCCTTACCCCAAAGTCAGCACGTTGGAAAGTGAACACAATTTATCTTCCTGAAGAAGCATATGTTCAGGTGAATCCAAGGGAGGGTCTGGAAAGGCTTGGTAATGAGCTGGAGAGGCTTGGTAATGAACCCTTCTTTGCACAAGCTGGGAGCCTTGTTCCTCCTTATGCTCTGTCTGCTCTCTGCTGTATTAGGATTAAACAGAAGCCTTCAGATGGGTGTAAACTGCATTTATCCCCTCACTGTGGTTCCTCTATGCTGCCACAGCAATGCAAGTCACTTCACTAGCAGTCAGTACCAGAAAACAGAAGCAGAAGTACACCAGTTCTAGCAAGGAAACAGTTACACCAGAATCAGGGCATCTCACACACGGGCAACTTATTCCACTCCCTCAAACAGAGTAAGATATCCCAGGAGAAGCACTTTCATCTCTGGACAGACCTGTATAGTATTCATCCTGCAGAGGGTGACCTCAAAGCCCTCTTCAAAACCAGCTTCATGACCATACAAGCAGCCAACCAGTACACAGAGGTGCTGACACAGCTGGAACACGCAGACCTGAGCATGCCTGGACACATGAAGGAGGTTAGCGGACTGTCAGACATGTCTGACAGGCTGTCCACAAACCAGTCCTGTGGACACAGGATGAGCAGCAGACACGTGCTGCTCCAGTAAAGATGGTGTGCAGGCAAACAGAGACTAAAGCGTGAAAATCAATTAGGATTAGGTAATACTTACATCATGGATCAGCCCCATAAATTTTAAGTGCAACCGATTCTGCAAACAACCTTGAACTACACCTCCTCGAGGGAAATACAGTTACCCAATGCAGAGAACCTACTTATTTAGAGTCCCCAAAATCACTGAAATCCCTCTTTGAGCCTTCAGTTGTGCCTAAGAGACTCACGCTGGCCCTAAGCAGAGCAAAAGAGTCACACTCTATTACGAAAGATTCTTTTCATTTTTCCCTTAACATTCTACACCTGGATCTAGCACAAGCCAGTTTTGTAATAAACAAGTTAATGGGTCTGTGCAAGTGCACTGACTTTTCACGTTAAAATAAAACCCCAGACATACTTCTATTTATACAGTATAGAGTTGCCATATGAACTGACAGTTAAGACAAAAACACTCAGCAAGTTAATGATTTTTTTTTCTTTCTGTGAAGCATCTACAAGATGAAATCCCATCTGAATCTTGGTTTCACAGCCTTGCCTTATTTAAACAATTCAGCTTCTTTTGTCTCTCATTTGTACTGCACTTTGTGCGTCATTCTGGGTTGTTTCACTGCAGATTGCACAACTACAAGTGTTCAAACATATAGAAGGCAAGAATAGCTTAGCTTGTTTCGGTTGCCTTACAATCAATACCTTTGCCCCAGGCACCAAAGAACATATGAGAAAATGAGTTTTCTGTTTTTATAAACTTTGTCTATCTTCAAGCACACTTTGATCCATTCTTCTACAGAAATGAATTGGGTGGGGCCATTACAGAACAAGTAGAGGCAACAACAACGTTCTGTTAGACTGAATCTTAACAGAGGTGACCACACCAAAGGCCACCCTTCTTAATGATCGGGCTTTTATTCTCCAATTCATTTGGAATCTTTATTCTCCCTTCCTGAATTGAACAAATGCAAGCTTTGTGATATCTATTCCTTTTCATTTCATGGCAGCAATGAGGTTTTTTAGCTTTGATCTGATCCGGTATGCAATGCTGTGAAGGTACTGTCTGCCAAAACAGGGAAAACTACTCAGTGAAAGTGAAAGCTACTTGTGGGGGTGTTTTTTGATAACAGGGTAATTCAGACCATATCCTTACCCAAAACAACTGGGAGAGAAACAACGTATTACAAAGCTGAAAAACTCTGTTAGAGAGAAGTTTCACCACAAAAGACTGCGGTTTACGTAAATGAGGATTTACAAGCCCAAGGAAGAATTGCAGACATTTTAAAAGTAGCACAACATTTTTTTGAGCAGTTTAGCTCCCTTTCAATCCAACACAAAAGGTAGTTACATCTCCAGTGTGCCAACCCTTTTGAAAAACCAGCATTTTTATCAACTCTGCAGATTTGAAAAGAACTCCCTTAAAAAAAAAATCAAAGCTTATTTTGATCACCTTTTGGCTGAGATAAGAAGAGTTTGCCAGAATATGTACAAAGAGCAAAACATCAAGGAAAACCATAAAGAGGTGGTACAGAATTCTTTTACACCACAAGATATTTCAAATACAAATCTCAGTCTTCAACCTAGGTCTAAACATCAACACAGAGGGCTCCCATCATCCTCCAGCAAAAGGGAAGTTTAAATTCTAAAAGGTGGCAATATTATTTCAGTTTCTCCTGACTCTGAGAAAGAAATCTATCAGTTCAATCTCTGCAAGCACAGCTGGGTGCACTGCTGTCCATATTCCCTCACTGAGACCCATCATACAGTTCACTTTGAGCTTGATCTTTCCCCCACTGATATCATGAAAAATCTCCCTCTTATGTCAATAGAGCAAGAAGGGGTTGGCATGTAGAGAAATCTCATGAGTTGTGGGTGATTGCTCTATCTTTTGTGCTTTGTTACTTGGTTAGAAGGCATTTTTTGCTCTCTTGCCAGTTTCCAGTTTCACTGGGATATGTTGCAGTTTTTAATGGAAAACAACTCTTGTGTTTGGTTGTATTTTGTAAAACGCCCAAAGGCTTTTGTATACAAGCATCCTATAAAAGTACATTTGTGTTTTATTATTTTTAATAATGATGCACTTGATCAAGAGTAGTCCACATATGGCCCTAGCCAACTTGAGCCACCCAGCTTGAATGATTTTGCCTGTTTGTCTACGATGCCAGGAGGTGGTAGTCTCTCCACTGTTAAATTTGTACCTGAATATTCCTGACTATGCAGTCTGGACAAGAAGCATCACTATAATTGTCTATATATCATCAGTGTGCACGTCATTTAAAGACTTCCTTCTAATCCAAGGCTTTCATTCAAGTGAATGGAAAGCTACCATTCCAAGGAGGTAAGGTATAATCATAAACTTGTTACTGTCCAACATGTATTCACATCTAGCTACTAAGCTCACAAACCATATTATATTAAAGAAGATCCTACCTTCAAAAGCAATTCTTGGGTTAAAAGAAGGTAACAGAAATAGCAGGATATGTGTTGATAAAGTTATTCTATATTTCAGATATATTTGTTGATTATAGTTACCAAAGACTCATGCAAACACACATATGTGTACCTGGCAGCTGTTGGCTAATCTGGAAATGTAAGAATCACTAGAAAGAAGGGAGCTGGAGCCTTTACCACAAGCAGATGCAAGGTAGTGTAGGTCTAATAATTTTGGTGGGGAAAAAAATATTCAAATCAAGTCCAGAATTCTGACTTCGGCTAAACAATGATTTGTGAGATCATATTACTTTTCTTTTCCCCTTCTGAAGAATATTTGGACAACTACCAAGTATTTTTAAAAAGTTTTCACGAATTTTAGCATGATAATGACAGTTTCTGGAAAAATTTCCACCAGAATTGTCTCATTTGCTATTCATTGTTATCCTTTAAAACAAAACAAAAAAAAAACTAAAAAAACCCTACAAAAAAACCCTAAAAAAACCCAACAAAATCCCCCAAACCAAAACAAAAAGAAAAAAAATAATAATGTTGTGACCCAGAAGGTAATTCAAAGAGCAATAGTTTGAATGGGATCTTATTTAGTGACCTGTAGTCTGACAATTAGTATGGTGAGTTGATGAGGTGGGCAGGATCAGGGTGGATTTAGGAGTGCTCTCCTAAGAGAAGATGGCCTTGTACTTACTATTTCATCTGTAACTGCAGCTGATATGGAATTTTAGTCAGGTAACACTTCAACAAGGAAATATCATCCTTCCCTCTGACTGAGCTGTTGGAGTCATAACAGCACCTACACCCCAAGAGAGGCACTTCGCCTTGACAATGGGATAGGAGCGAATATACATGAGGAAGGATCCATCTCAGATCACCTTGAATAACAATTCTTCTGTAGAGTGATTCATCTGACCTAGTTAAAAGCTTGCTTTAGCATGAAATGAATGACATTGTAGAAATGCCTCTTTCTATACAGTGACTAAAAGGAATCCCATGAGTGACATACTCAGGTGAGGTTGTCTACATCATAAGATCAGACATTTGGTGAATTGGATTCCAGACAGATGAATGAGCTACAATTTCCTTGTGTCAACACTTGAAAAATTGTAATTTCTTTACCAGCATAACATTTTGAACTGTCACTTCCTGAGTCCTTTTGTTCCTTGAGAACTTGTGAATAATTTTTATTTTGCCCCAGCTCAGACTAAATATAAATTTTCATAAGGAGAAATTATTCTTATTTTTGCTCAGCTCTACTTGTAAACAATTGTTCATCCAGCTATGATTTAAAGGCTATTTAGAGGCTTCACCTTACAAAATCAGTACAAATTTCTAGTTGCTGTAAATGAAAAAAATTTCTTCCAGATAGCACTGATACTTGGAACATGATCTAAATTTATCTACTTCCCAAGATGCCACCATACTAAGAATGTAAATAAGTTATCTGATGGCACGTTATCATATAACATCATATGGACAGGGCCAAAGGTGTGGATTTAGCCTTTGCTGTTTGGTTCTGTCTAAAACACTATTCAATATTAAATATAGTGACCAGTCCATTCTTTTTGGAGATGTCATTGCCTTCACTTGGGTTGCTTTCAGATGCTGGATTGAAAGCAGTGGGAATGCCTTAATACAGACAGGTGATGAGGGCAGGATGTTAAATTCATAGCAGTAGCATGATACAACTTTCAGTGGACTTTGAGCTGAAAATTACTGAACCAACTGAATTACAGACAAACATAATCATCCTGCCAAGACTGCCCAAAGACATGTTCGTCTAATAACTCTTGTTGTGTTCACATTTACCACTGTCAACACTTGCTGCTCTGAGGACTCCAGAGTGCGTGTAGAAATGCATCATGACGAAATGTTAGCTTACACTGTTTTATGTGGCCCAAATATTATGGTACAAATTCACTCACAGCATAACCATTTTGTTTACACAGTAGTAAGACTAACTAAAATTATCAGATACAGGACAAGAGTAAAGATCCAAACAGAACCAAAACACCCGCATTCCACCCATATTCAAGACTGTGCATCCGTAATCCCCAATTCAGCTGCTCCCTGTATGCTACCTGTATTCTGCAGGTGCCTCCATATATAAACTTCCAGTTGTTAGGAAACCTAAAGCTCTGCTTTTCCATGTGTCACAAAGCACCCCAGCCTTGACAGCACTGAGTAACTCCTACCTAAACCAAGCAAAATCCAAAAGTTGTTCATTTTTCTGCTCCTCTTTCTTCACTGCTTTGATCCGTCAAGAATCTGAAGATCATCCCTATTCAGAAGGCACCACATAACATGAAGCAGCAGCAAGTGGGTTTTTTTCAGGGTGCAGCCACCGTATCATTCTTAGTTCAATTGTCAGATCACTCTGCTGGCACGGAAGAAACCTGCCTATCACCACCATGCCTAAGCCAGTCCTAGAGAGTTCAAACACACATTGAGCATCTGCCTTGGAACCTCCCCCCAGCCTCTGAAGTGTATGCTATTCTCTTTTTCTCTCACTGGCCAGAAGTGAAAACTCTTGGTTTCCTCTTATGGAGAGAAAATTTTGAAGTTGGGTTCCTACTCTATGCATGGCAAAGGCATTTTGATTGAAATGGCCCTTGGAGAGGGAAGTCACTGTGCTCCTTGGAAGCACTGTCTTATTTTTGGTTTCTAGCCTAGTTCACCTTGAGTTCTCTTGAATTCCACAGCAGGGTCAGAATCTGCACTGCAGAGAGCAGATAGACATACTATTTAGGAAACTCTCTGGGAGGTGAGTTTGAGTTCCCTCAGGCAAAAGCAGTAACAGAGAAGAGATTTCCCGCAACCTGGGGGAGTGCTTTAATCACCAGGCTGCTGTTCAAAAGGCCACCCCCACCTACTCTTCTGCCATGTTTTTAGAAGAAGAGAAAGACAAGCTCTGTTTTTGGAATAAAGGGTGTAACAGGTAGCTACGTGCTGGTGAAGATCCCACAGTATCCTCAGCATTTCCTAACAGAAAGCTGACTACTTGATTCTGATGTACCTCCCTCTTCCCACATACCTGTATGGGGCCAAGGCACTTAAGAGAGGTGTCTGCTTACCTTGGGCCAGCCACATAAAAGCTCAGCAATATAACACTCAGTGTTGCAGCATCAAAGTCCCACTTTGGATCAAGCCTGAGGCTGCTACCAGAGGTAATTTATAATGTCAGGATTTAAAATCGTATGTGATGCTCATTACTGTAACAACTGACTCTAGTCTAACAAAAGCAGCAATGCCACAATAGTTATTGTTAAGCAATTTAATTGATCCAGACATTTATGCAGAGCCATTTACCTGCTGGGGCTCTAGGCAGAGGCTAGGCTACCCTTCTTTTCATTCCCACATTAGATGACTTATAATTTCTTAACTCAACCTGAAGGGATGTCCTCAGGTTTCAGGGCCTTCAGCAACTGTTCTGATTGCTCATCTCCAAAACTGACTCTGCATGTATATTGGTATATTGTGCTAGTCACCACAGATGACACCCTTTATTTTTGGCTGCAAACACTTTACCTTAATTGTGTATGCAAGTCATTGGTCTCTGAGGTTCACCTTACTTCAACTCCAAAGACTTAGTGAGGTAATATTGCTTGGTGAACTCCAAAGATTTTTGTAAGGTACCTTGAAAAAAAAGTATGGTCTTTTGCCTTTTTGTTTCTGCCCACAGATCTGTGAGCAAAACCAGTGAATTCACATGTCTAATAGCGATCACTAACAGTAATCACAGTTGAAATTCTTTAACTTGCACATTCCTCAGAAGAAAAAGATAACAAACAGTAGACTGATCTATGTGCCAGGTAGGAAAAACTGTTGACTTTTCCAAATAAACCCAAATAAAATGTAGTTTTTACACATCAATTCACACCACTAAATTTGCTTCCTAATATTGGCACCCCAAACTTATTACCTGTAACCTCCATTAGAGCCAATACAGAGAGTGGGTATGCAGCACCAAGAAGGGTTGCTGCATTTCCAGGTAGAAGTCTGAGGGGTCTAAAGAGGTTTTATTTTGTCTAACACTGATTTTGCAACAATCATCCCTGCTGTACATAAAACAGAATAGCCAATTAATGCATTAATCCAGGTAACTAACTAGATGAATTAATGGATTTTCAAAAGTTATGTACAAATTAAAAGCTAGTAACTTCAGATGAGACTCAAGGGGTGAGACAAAAGTCCTGCTTACTTGATCTCTGCACTGAGAAAGTGCTACGAGAGCTCACTGCCAAAGGAAGCAACAGGCATCACTGCACATCCTGACTGTTCATAGAAGCTCACACACTCATTTATTCCATTTATTTCCCCCTTCTAGGCAGCATGAGATACTACACATGTACTTTACATGTCTATGGAATTAATAAAAGGAGCATGGATAATGTGGTAATAATAATCAAATAGTCTCTAAGAAGCTAAGTAGCACATATGAAATATTCTAACATCAGATGAAATTGTGTGCAAGTACCTAGCATCTTAGTGAGTATAAATAAATATCTTTAGACCCATTCTTCATATATAGGATATTAATGTCTCATGGAGTCAAACACAAGCAACTTACACTTCTTTCCTTCTAAAATAAAATAGGACTTTTAGATAGTTTTGTGGCTAAGGGAAAACTCATCTCTTTTGATGACCTAGTTAAATAGTATTAGCATCTTTATACTAATGTTTCTATATTCTTTCTTTCTTTTAATAGCTTCTTACACAGACATACTAATCAAAAAATACATATAGCTCAAAATCTGAAGTAATTTCCTCTCCTTGTCTGTTGATGTAGTGGCAGAAGAACAGATGGTTGAAATTAAAGAACTGTTTAGAGACATAGCAGAGCACATTAGCGAAGGAAAGCAGACAGCATTTCTTTTTGAAAAAAAAACCCTCTCCTCTTAGCAAACCTAGATTACCAAGAAATTTCTTCCTCTAAGAAATTAAATGCAAGTTAGTATCCACTAAAACCAAAGCAGGCATTTGACTTATGTGGGTAGAGAATTGTGCTTTCCCTCCCCCTGTCGGGATCAGGTTGTTGCATTTCTGTAACACTTAGAAAAACAAGTCTAAAATAAACAAATAATTTCCTTCCAGTAGCTATACTGAATCAAGAACACCCATGCCGTAAATCACTTAATGTCAACCAGATTTATAGTTGGGGTGAATTAGATCCAGAATGCTTCATTCCCCATGTTCCCACCAAAGCCATATGCAAAGATGCGCTGGCAGAAAGAGTGAGTGAAAAAACCCTTCCAACCCTGTTGACTGAGACCACACTGATTCTATTGTTAGTGATGACATATCTGAAGAGAAACCAAAGGCACATTGCATGTATCATTAAAGAGAGTGTGAGATCATTATTGTGAATGGACTGATTCATAATTGCCCTGCCTCTTCTTTCTTGAATCTTCACATGAGGTGCCTCCTTCCATCCTTCTATTCAGCTCTGCTCCCAGCTCTTGAACTTCTTACCTATGATTACTCCAGTTAATTCTAATTCAATATAATATTCTGGTTACACCTGTCACGGCAATATGACATATTATCCAGCTTGACACATTTTTTTAAATTATATTAGAGTTTGTACATATAGAATTCCATGTACCAATTTAAAAGCACAAGAAGTTAAACAAAGAAATTATGCTTTTTCACTTCCCATTCTCTCACATTACTATTAATTAAATTACATGCAGAATTTAATAAAAATCAGGCCTAATTTTAATTAAATTTCCCCCCTTTACCCTCTTCTATTTCAGCCTCAAACAAGAGCAAAAACCTATTTGCTTCAGCTCTCCTCCTACAGTCACTTTAACATGTAATTTTTGCAGTACTCCAGCAGTTAGGGTGCATGTCAAGTTGCTAGAATGTGCTAAAGGGACAAATGAATACTTGCACAACAGAATACAGGTCAATGATAAACAGCACTGAGAAAGGAAGAAGCAAAGTCTGGCCATCTTCTATGAGAAATTTTTGAGACTTGCTTATGAGACAATTCATATGTGTCCTCAGATTCACCTTTTGAACCCTTAAGCCCGCACACAATGGATTGAGGGTCATGACTTTTGGCAGGTCTGGTAGTTCTGACAACTCCACAAACAGAGGGGTCGTACAAGTCACTTGCATCAGCTCTCACTCTTTCATTGCCTCCAGCCAGTATATGGGACACAGAAGTAAATTACACATAAACTTTTTCATGTGAGCATCTGAGTGCATGAAAGCCCTGAGACTGGCCACTGGTTTCTGTGGAACAGAAGCAGGGCCAAAATACCTGTCCGTCCTCCTGGGTGCAAAAAAAATGCTGATCCCAGAAATATACAGGAAACTAAATCACTTTGACATTGATTAGGTGCTGGGTGCCTGAAAATTGGCATGGACCTGATTCACTCAAAACAGAAGAACAATAAAGGAATAGTTGGGGCTGCAAAAAAAAGGTCTGAGACTCCAAGCGATCCATGTAGCTCAGGGCTGCTAAAGCTCACTAAAACCATTTATAATACTTGCAACTATTTCAGAGCAAACAGTGCAGGTGATTGATCAAAAAAATAAGTTTGTCATCACTTGAGACAAGATACAAAGAGACTTTCCATCTCTAGGATAGTCACAATAAAACTACGCAGAGGAGTTGAAACTGTATTCAAAAAGCAAAAGAGATACTGCAAAGGTCTTTACTTAGAACACATGAATCTTTCACAGTTCCAGGTTTTGCAAGCTTCTGAGCAATATTTGTCTCTGCAAAACTTGTTTGACTACAATAGGCCTTATTTTTGTAACTTAATCCTGTATTTTTTGCAACAGTGGTTCAATTAAAAGGGGAAGAGAAAAATCAACATTTTTCTATGTCAAAGACATCAAAGTAAATAAGATGAAATTATCTACCTCTGTTAGCTCCAGAAGCTAAACTTTCACAATGCATGGTACTCTTTGAAGGTCTGACATGCTCCTGTTTCTCTTTCCACTTTCCTCTTTATTTTTCTGTGTTTGCTACTTTTTAGTATATTTTCTAATTTTTTTTCCTGCTTGCCACCTCTTTTGCAAACAATTCTCCACTTCTCTTGGACAATTCAGTGGTGCACTGCCTCAAAACCAACAGCGTCCAAGGTCTGACATATCACTGCTCCTGGAAAACACTGCCACTGTTACATGTTTCATACCAGCAGAAGGATTTAGCCTGCTATTGCAGGCAGCTCAAAGAACTCCAAAAGGAAATAGAAAAGCAGATGGTTCTCTCAGAGACCCTTTCTTTTCAATGGAGCAACCTACTAGTAGGCTGTGAAAGCTTCACCAGAGATTTTCTCCCACCCTCATGCAGAGGGACAGCCTGACATTAGCCCAGGAGGTCAGACTCCATCGTTGTATTTGGTAAGTTTTAAAACCAGTAATTTAGGGCTTTCTCATGTTGCTGTATTTTTCTAAGAGGATCTCCCTAATGTTTTCAATGGCTACTTCATTTTTTTTCTCCACAACTGTCTTCTGCTCTTCATTTTCTTGCAAAAGCTAACAAAACATTGATAATGCTTTGGTAGTGATGCTACCAAATTGCCTTCAGACTATCTACCCTATTAGACCAATTGCCTTATTTTCTGCTTATTCTCCTCCCTTTTCATCTGATCTGTGTCCACCTGCCTTCTGTTGTCGTTTGCTTCTATTGTGAAAACTTTGAGAGAAGAATTGCCTTTCACTGTTTTTCTACCAGGCATAGCGCAAGCCATTGGAGCAAACTGCTGTAGTAAATGCAGGGAGTAGAGACAGGCCTTTGAATGGCTTTCATCAGCTTTCTGTGAGGCTTTATTCTGATCTCACACATGGATGGGAATCCACCAGTGAGAGGGTTATAACCAAATATGCATCTAATATGTTGCATAATGTAACACAAAGACACTGTATGAAATAAGAGGACTCAGTAGAGACACTCCAAAGGTCCATTCCCCACCTTCCCATCACATGAAATTCAAAATCTAGTTTAGCCATAACTGGATCACTTGCAGGTTGAAGAGCCATACTTGAGGCTATATTAATATTATTCTATTAATCCTGAATATGAGGAGAACTTTCTAGGTTTTTATTTTCAATTTTAAAACCTTACGTTGAAAACTTCACATAACACCCCTACAATGAATGATAAAATGCATTAAAGAAAAGGTCAGGGTGCAAAAATGAATAGGATTGAGAGCATCAGGCTTAATGATTGTTTGTGCTAATTCATAGAAACCTTCCTTGCATGTGTGCATTCTGCAATGGCATGATGATACCTGATTTTGCCCAGAACCTCTGCTTCATTCAGCACCCAGAACCACCAGCACAAGCTCTTAAAACAACACTAAAACCAGTATTCCTGAATGAATTCATAGGCTCCTCTGTCATATATGTCGTTTGAGCATCTAAGTGCTTCCATAGGGGAGAAAAAATAAAAAGGCAGCAACCAAATGTTGATGAATTTATAATCACAAGACACCTTTCCTTTGAGAAAGGAAGAGCTGTCCTATCCCAATCATATAGGCTAGGGCTGAGATACTGGTGTAATCTGAAAATTGCCCCTAATTTTGAACTCCCTACTCATAAACTATTTTTAGTTATTTTTTTTATGTATGTTTGCAAGGTTTTCTGAGTTCAAAGCTTATATTCTACTCACATATGGAATACTCCAGGGCAGCAGTCAATTCCATGGACCTCTGCACACCTTGTCTCATGGTTCATCTCTATTCTAAATGTGATGGACACCCACTAGAAGAGAACAGCATGCAGTCATGTGATTAGGAATTATTTCTGAAGGCACATATATCAAGGTGCTGCTGTAGCATTGCACTGATAACTCCTCATCCTTTTAGTGCAAGGGGGTGGGATTTGTTTGGATTTTCATTTTTGTTTGTTTGTTTGTTTTGATACATTCTTCTCTGTATACAGGCTGTGCCTCTGTAAACATAAATATGAATTTATAAACTTTTATCCCACAGATCTGTCTTATTTCTACAGTCTGCAGCTCAAACCTTTGCAACTTTAACAGGGAGTTATGGATAACTGATAGCTGGTTGCTGTCCTCAAAATGGGTTCGTCTGGGCATCTCTCTGCAGGAACATTACATAGTTAATGAAGGATAACAGAGGACTATGGCAAGTTTGGCAGAGTCTAATTTTTAAGAATTCATTCCATTTCTTTCTCTTCAGGCTCTTTAACCTTGGCATCCAACTGCAGGTTGCCTTAATCCCTATTCTTCTACCTGATCTTCTTACAAAGTCAGTTAAAGGTGTTTATCTCAGCTCAGGCCAGCTTCCCAAGTTAAGATTCAAGCCTTTGCTCAAAAGCAGTGTATTTTCCTCCTTACTTCATTCCCAGAAATAGCTGAATCATTTTTTACCAAGTGTTCCTCAAAAATCACCACACAAATTTATCTTAGCCAAGTAGCTGGCAGAGAAAATCTGAGTGCAAGCAGCTTAAACTTTGGCAGTGTTATCAGCAATTGCAACAAAAACCATATAATGAAAAAAGTTAGTCAGTCTTAATTGCCTGTGCCATTACCAGGTCTGCCTGTAATAACATGGTAGCTCAGTCTCCTGGTCTCTTCTGGATGACACTTGACTTACAATTCTGTGGGAATTTTTAATGTGTTACTATATGTTTATGTATATCTGTCATCATTTCATTATGAGATTAAAACTATATCCCCATTTATACTTCCATCAGAAATAATGGCCTGTGAATACCCATTGTTATTGCTGCAAATTGTAAATCATGCAATGAAAAAAGGGCCAATTATCAAACTGAAATTGCTCTAAAAGAAGCATCCCATTTTGTCACACAGGTGAGTACAGTCTTCAAGTATTTCCACTGTTTTGATATCTATGTGCAATGTAGCAGTTTCAGGGGGACAAGTGAGATTTTCTAGTCATCACCCCTTGAAACACTCAGGTAATGATGACTGTGAGGCAACAAAGCTCTTATCCCATCTACAGATGGGGCACAGAGGCATGGGAAAATTGAATTCACTGATAAAGCTCTCAGGAGAAGCCTGGGACAGAGCTGGGGCTCTGCATTGAGGCTCTGAAGTCCTACACTAGCTCCTTAAGCATCCACCAGCCTTTTTTCCCCCTCTATGTGTAGACTTCAGATTTTATTGAAAGATGTCCTATTTAGTAACTGATTTTCAAAAACTCTAGATAAAAGCTAAAATACATGCTGTACCTTCACAGAAAGGTTAGGGGAAGAAATGAAAGGAAAAAGCATTTTAAATGCTCTGGTGTTTTACCGAAACCTGCCTTTAGAGGAAAATGTGGCTGTTTCTGCTGATTGTTGGCAAAATATGATAAATTGGTTCATGTCAGGCCGGTAGTGAATTTGGTTTAGAGAGCCCAAAACAGTAACAAAACAGTAAATCCTTACATTTAGGACCATAACCACTTAATTATAGAGGACAACCTTATGATATTGCTGGTGCATAAGGCTGAGTACACCTTCATTCTGCCATACAAGTGGAAACATTTACACATCACCTTTCCTGGAATGATTTTGTTTCCCTTTGGATAATTGTACCTCATAATGTTCAGAGCTCAAGCAATCTGAAAAGTTAGTAGTGTTGCTAGAGAAATTGAGGTTGAAACTAAGCTCCTTTCTCCTTTTACATGAGGATAATTGAAAAACAAACTGTCTCATTATTAAAAATAAAAAAAAATCCAAATCTCTGTATTTTAAAAAGTTATTCTAATCTCTGAAGAAAATAAGAGTGTTTCAATATCTGGCATTTCCCAATTGTTTATTTAAAGGACAAGTTCTGCAGCAGGTTTTCCTTTGTCCATCATTTCAACACATTTAGAGCTTCCTACAAATACATTTTGTATACACAACTCTAAGTGTAGATTTTTAGCATGCATTCAAGGTCTCTCCACCCACATCTTGTAAAAAAAAATAATAAATTAAAAGGCTCTTCTTAGGATCTATACTCATTTTGGCTGGAATGGAGTTAACCTCCTTCACAGCTTCTCTCCTGGTGCCCTGCTTTTGCATCTGCACCAGTGTTTTGGTTGTGCTTACACAGCATCAAAGCTTTCTCTCTTCCCCACAAAGCAAGTAGGCTGGGGGTGGGCAAAAGGTTGGGAGGGGATGTAGGCAGGACTGCTGACACTAGCTAAACAAGGGGATATTCCCTACATATGACATCATGGTCAGCATATAAAAGCTCAGGGAAAAGGATTAAGGGGATCATTCACTATTATGGTGTTTTTTCCGTCTCAAGCTACTGTTACTTGTGTTGAGACTCTGCTTCCCAGGAAGATACTGGACACGAAGCAGTGAATGAATTCCTCTTTCTCCTTTGCACACTTGGCTTTCGCTTTCCTTATTAAGCTGTCATTATCTCTATGTACAAGTTTTTTCACCTTCTTTCATTTTTCTTCCTATTATATATGAGAGGGGAGTGAAAAAGAGGCAGGGTGAGAGTAGGGCTGCTGGCCAGGGTCGACCCACCACAGCATCCCATGTAATAGGTGTGATCCATCTGAGGTTTTCTCTTAGGCTAGGCAAGTGACCCTCTTCAGGACAGCAAAGCAGACATCTAAAGGTGATATCTAGTTATTTCCCATTGTCAGTAGTGCATGATACAGAATGATACAGCTCACTCTCATCCCTATATGCTTTTCATGACAAACAAAGCAGTGGACAACTGTTGTGCAGCACTGTGCCCATTTTACTGTCTCACCAAGAAAACCAGAGTTGATCAGACATGTAGGAGGACCCTTTTGCTCTGCAAACCAGTCACATCATCTGCACTTTTTCTCCTCAAGTAGAACTGACCTGAGAAATGTTTCCCTTACAGGAAATAAGATCTTTCAAAAAACTTTCCAATTTTTGTCTGAATACTGAAGATTTTGACTTTTTGACATTGAGATTTATGGTTATACTTTCTGGTACTTGCACATATTTTCCTTTATCAATCAGACTGGCTGGCCAGGCTCCCTCTCTTGTAACACATGATGGTCTCATTTGCTGTTCACATATAGTAGAGGAGAGAAACATTTGTCCAGAAATTTCAACTCCGACATAGAACAGGGCACATTGAGGTACCTGACCTCACATTTCCTAAGGACTGTGACATAATATTTTCCATGTTCAGTCAATTTGCTGTTATTATCTGAAAATGAAAATCTCAAATTCCTAGGTGGTTTTTTTTGAAACATGTTTTTTTCCTGAAAAATTACAACTTTTTCTGTTTTAATCAAACACCAACTTTTATCACCTTCTTCTTCCTCTTCTTGCACCCACTCTTGCAAGAAAAAAGAAGTGAAGTTTCCAAAGGGCAGTCTAAGCTAAATGCCAACTACCAAGAAGGCTGCTTTGTTTCAAGTTCTGCCCTTCCCTCAATTGCTGACACTAAGCATTAAATTGATGGCTTCTATGTGTTTAACAAAAGTTCCCAGTAGCACTTGCAAGTACCACCTTATGCACAACATAGGGCCAGTATCTAGTCAATCTCTTCTCTACCAGTTTCACTTGAATCCTTATCTATTTTCTTACAAGGAAAAAGTAAATCCCCATTGAGTTATACCACATGGAGATGCCCTAGACAAAACTGGCTGAGCCACAACATTCTGAGACTAACCCAAACCACATCTTCTGTGCTGTGCCAGGTACCACCCTGTGATACTGCTCCTTTACCAGCCCATACAGACAGCTGGGTATATCAGGGAGATAGGTCTATGTGGATTGCCATCATGAAACATGATGATGAAGCTGTCTATATACATGGCACTGTGTTAGAATTGCACCTTAAAAATTGCACAAATCATCATAAGCCTTTGGAAGTCTTGTTTTCTTCCCCATTGTTTCACTTTATCATAAAATGATAGAAAAACTAGTCCTAAAAATTATTTAATAAACTTCTTAATTTTTGTGCCCCAAGGCAAAAGCATCTGCTCCTACATACTTCTCCAAAGATACTTACCCACCTTTTCTAAAATATCTCCTTCCACTTTTAGAAACTCTGCTACTTCTCCAGAAAATCACTATCCTTATTGCTACAAAGTATTCCTGAATACCTACTCTACTGTTTAACATAGTTCAATTAGAGCCAGTTAGCCTGATATGAACAATAACTATTGTTCGGATTATACTAGATACAATTATATTCTGATTACTCCGCTCCTTGCCTCTCTGCCTTTGAAAACCTCCATTCTTTGGGCCATTCTATTCATTCAATCTCTTCTCAGCATTAGGTTTTGCAGATTTTTGATCATTCCCTTGTTCACTTTGGATTCTCTCCAATGAGCTCACATTCTATTAGGAAGGCACAACCCAAAATCAGTTCCAGTGCTCCAGCTGATGCCTTATCAGCATTGAGTGAAGCAGGATTACTTCATGTGTCTTGTCAGCTGTATTCCTGTTTGTATGTCCCAGGCTGGCAATTATTTTTATTTTTCGTTTTTAAACAACATTCCCAACTCATGTTCACACATGTGATCCACTACAAGCTGCAAAGCTTCTTTTCTGAAGAAGTATTTCCCAGATACTTATTCATGCCAGGTGATGACTTGATGTTCTCCACTAACAAATACTACTAAAGTGACATAACTAAAGGGTAAACTACCCCTGGTCGAAACCCTGATGTGGAGATCTAACACACTTCTGTGTGTTCTGGGAGGTTTCTTTGCTTACTTTTGTTTGCTTTCTTTTGTGCTTTGTTTTAGTTTTATTAGCTTTTTTGTTTGTTTGTTTGTTTTAGAAAAAGATGGTGGGCAGGGAGAAGATACATAACAGAGGAAGGATCATGCCATTCAGTAAGTGTTCTTGCTGACTACATCATCCTTGCTCAGCTGCTGTGTGGTCAGTGACTAACACTTTCATGAGGCCATGAGGACTGTGTTCCTCAGCTCATCCTTGGTGGTTATGTTCCTTGTGCTCTGACAGAGACATTTTTTGCTGACCATTTGCATACAAATTGCTCCTCCTCTGTACAATCCATGTATTTGTACTGGGCATGAACACATGGCCCAACAGAGTTATCATATGTGGTTTTAAAGTGATAGTCCTGTGGTGACCAGCTTCCTAGATCTGAAGAGAAAGTCCTCTTTATTTAGACTGACCAACATAGTTTAGACTGACCAATGTGATCTGAAGTGATAATCCCCTTCATTTACACTGACCAACATAGCTACTGTATATTTTGTACTACCACTGACAAACTCATTGTTTAAGAACTCCATGGGTTGATGACCCAGAGATTTAAGATCAAATTTGGTTTCCATGGGCATTCCTGAATTTCAATGCACAAGTCCAGGACAGAGAGAAGCCTAGGAGGAGAGGCCTTAAGCTTGCAAGCAGAAAGACAGAACGACTTTACAGACCCAATTATCATTCATAACCAAAGCTGCTGGACTGACTGAAGTTCACACAGGACCATTTCACCCAACTCTGTAGGTTTCGGACCAAGCCTATTCTTACTAAATGCACCTCTAGGGCCTAAGTTTTGGCTGTGGCTTTGATTCTTCTGTAAGCCTTGCACCTCTCTTACTGGACACTTCAAATACCTGGGTCTTAGGCAGAGTCTTCATAGCATTTTCAGTTAGAGAAGTTTAAGGTCTCTAGGATTTATGATACTGGTATTCGCACAGTGGATGCCTTTGAATGTTATTGAAGAGGCTTGAGAGACAATAAACAGCTTCAAGAAATTTTCAGTGGCCCTGCTCCATAGTTGAGTTGTAGAAGATGAAAGTATCATTTATAAGCATGAAGATGAGGGGGAAAAAAGGAACCTTTTCATAACAGGAAAATCATCTTGGTCCTAGGTGGCCTTCCTGTGTCAGAATGAATACCAAAACGTTTTTTCTTTTCAAGAGAACTGTGCCATGAAACCAAAAGAATCCTCCCTGTTTATCAAGCAGAAAAAAATAACCAATGACTTCAAATACTTCTTTAATCTCTACCATCCCTAAAGAAGACTTTTCTTTTTATACATTTCAGCTGGTTTATTGCATAAATATTATGTTAACAGTCATTCTTCAGTGTGTAGGTGGGATCGCCAGTAGGCAGAGACAGTGATAAATGAGTCTCCAGGTGTTGCTGCTCTTTTTAGAAAATCCTTTAACAAGCATTTATGAAGATTGAGGTCATTTTGTAAACTTATAAGAGTTACAGTAAGTTGTTTCACAGACACTTCTTTTTTTAAGAAGTGCTATCAGAGTTGGTGAACCCAAAGTGGGTTGTATCTTTCTGCCTAGCTCTGTTTACAAAACCTATATAATTATTTACATGCATTTAGTTTTGAGGATGCATTAAAGAGGTCAGGGATAACGATGTTTTCGCAATGTTTTCATTAATTTCTCGTCTGACTGCAAGAAAGCAAATCTTGCAGTCCTGAACTCTTCAATGACCATTTTGCTCATTTGATGATAGCAAGGAGATGATGGTCAATGGTTTCATCAAGGTAATTATTGTAAACACCAAGAAGCCAAGAGAGAAGCTACACAGCTCAAAAGATAAGAGTCTAAAGCCTTTCACCTTCAGACTACAGATCCTACCAACAACCAGGCTGAACAGGTTCATTCAGGTATCCAACCTACACTAAGGTGTCCTCACCACCAGTAGCATCCATCAGACCTGGTAAATGGTAACTGGCTCACTGACTGACAAGGCTCCCTAGGGAAGTAGAGATCAGACTAAGCCTGATCACCACAGAATGAGGGAGCAGTGGGATCCATCAGTCCCAATTCAGGCCCTGGGAACTGTGCTGAACTGAGGCTCTTCTTGCTGTGATGGTTCTTCAGACAAGATTGCTGGCAGCTTTCCTGCATATCAGATGGATGCAGACTATTCTGTGAAGCACACCAAAGGAAAAGGATGAAAACTATTTTAAAGCCTGTTCAAAGCACCATGCCACTGTCCGTATCAACACTTATCCCCCTTTGGTACGGAGAAAGGCACTCAGAGCAGGGAATTCCAGGCAAATACCATCCAAAATACCATTCTGAATGCTTCTGTGCCAGCACTTGAAACCAGGCAGCAAAGAGAGGTGTTTTCCAGTCAGGATTGGCATTGATGGCCTCAGCTTTCAGCAAGGAATAAACACCATATCAAGGGAGCAGATCTATGGAAAACCGTTTGGCATTTCATAACCAAGTCCCCCACCTTCACACTTAAGTAATATTTTATCGTCTAGCATCGTGTCTTGGCACAGAATTCCACAGGCTGAGACTCTTTTGTAATTCTGTGCTCTAGAATGTTGTTTCCCTTTCTCCCCCCAAACTAAGAGACCTCTGTCCAAAGGTGGAACACAAACAAGCTCCATTCTGAGTCATAAAAACATAACACATGCGTAAGTGCATGCAATAATCTTGGTATAATTTGCCCCTTAGTCATTGTCTAGTCCTATTATGTAAATCTGAAACATGCATTTTTGAAAATAAAGGGCTTCAGTAAAATAATTACTGTTGTAATCCTGGAACCACACCCAATAAACAGTTTAGCAATCAACTGGCTCCAAATATTTGAAAGCTATAAACAGATTAGTATGAAAGTAAAGCAGTAAGGGCCAAAATCTCAGCTGCTGGTGTAAATTAGTACAGTTTGACTAAATCAAATTAACAATTTGATTGACTTCAATTAAGCTACACTAATTTACAGTAAGCCATCATCTTTTCTTTCTTTATGCATATTCATCTCAGAGTATGTGTATGTGTGTATGAATTCTTCTTCATTCTATGGAGACAGTGATCTTTAGCACAATAGTCTCATTTCTCTCTCTGCATATGTAGATTCATGTAACTTAAGCATGGCTCCAGGCACCGTTGGAGGAGGAATTGAAGGAGTACCAGAAAAGAAAGAACTGATGACTCCAATCTAATAATTTCAAGAAACTCCTATTCATTTTTTAAATAAGAAATTTGCTTGACTACAGAAGACAGCCTGAGACTGCCCTTAGCAAGCTTCATTCCAAGAAAACCTAGAAATAATCCATTTATAATTTTTGCACAATTTGGAATAATAGCCAATTTTTTAAAGAAACAATTTTGCAAATTTTACAATATTCCAGGACAAGAACTCCACCTGATTTTTCATTCATCTCCCTACAATTCATGGTGCGACTTCAGTCTCATAATAAAAATAAACCTTACTTTAATAGCTTTTAATGGCATAAAATTGGCCATTAGAAAGATCAGATGATTGGGACCTCCTTTTTATTGGGAAAAGAAGACATCTATATTGGACTTTCATTCTAAGTCATATGAGACATGTAAATCCTTACCATTATCCTCAGGTTGCATGTTAGATAAAAGGGGCAGAGAGTTAAATTATGTGCTCAGCTAAAGGAGTGAGAGAAACAAGAAGTCAGATTTAGGAAACAAATTCTTGTTCCCTAGCCATGTTCCAAAGGCACGCTTTTCCCTTATGTCATCTGTACTCCATCACATTGTCAAATTAAAAATAATCTCTCCACTACAACTGCTTTCTGGTGCTCTGTCAGGACAAATCTTTTATCACAGGGACAGGAATACAAGGGAAGAGAGGAATTGTGGAAGAAGGTTGTGGTGTCTGAAACATTTATTGTATATTGGTAGCAGGAGTGAGATTGTCCTTCTAAATATCCTTTAATCAAAAAGCAACAATACTGCTAATGGAGAAAACACATATGGAGGAAAAACAAATCCCATGTGGCTTAACAAAAAGCTGAAAGGAGGAGTGAGGAAATGAAACCTTAATCTAATTTACTCCTGAATCACTCAGGAAAAATACTCAAACAGATACAAGTTACAAGGAAAGAATGTAAAGATATGTGGAGGAATTCTGGTATTGAGTGGACCCAAAAGGATGAAGGGGGGCTTTCCCTTCAGGGCTTAGAACAAGGAGAATGGGGGTAGAAGTGGTAAAGCAGCCCAAAACTGCCAGCATAGCCAGGCCATAAAACACCTGACATTCTGAATTCCCACTGCATGATCCTCTCTGGAACACCAACCAAGAAACAGGAACATCGTAGGCAGAAGTAAAGGAAAACAGGGAAAGCAGCTGCTCTGGAGAAGAAGCAGCTATGCTGATGAAGAGATCCAGGCCTTCCTCTGCTCCCACGCTGGAGGCTGGTGCCAGTGGCCCCACAGACCCTGGATCCAATTCAGATTTCTTTTCTGGGAGATGCAGCTAACAAGAATTTATCTCTAACTTAGAGAGATGCATTCAACAGGGGGACTGTTAGGTGGACAATGAATTGGCTGGATGGTCACATCCAGAGGGTGGTGGTCACCAGCTCAGAGTCCCAATGGTGACAAGTGGTGCTCCTCAGGGGTCCACATTGGGATCAGTACCGTTCAATATTCATTCAAAATACATTCATTAATGATATAGACAGAGGGACTGAGTGCACTCTCAGCAAGTTTGCAGATGACACCAAGCTGAGTGGTGCAGTTGACACATCTAAAGAATGGCATGCCATTCACAGGGACATGGACAGGCTCAAGAACTGAGGGCCCATGGGGATGTCATGAGATTCAACAACACCAAGTGCAAGGTGTTGCACCTGGGTCAGGGCAATCCCAGGTATCAATACAGGCTGGGGGATGAACTGATTGAGAGGAGGCTGGACAAGAAGGACTTGGGGGTGCTGGTGGATGAGAGTCTGAACATGAGCCAGCACTGTGCATTTGCAGCCCAAAAAACCAAATGTATCCTGGGCTGCATCCAAAGCAGTGTGACCAGCAGGGTGAGGCTGCCCCTGTTCTCCTCTCTGGTGAGACCCCAGCTGGAGTGCTGTGCTCAGCTCTGGGGTCCCCAGCACAGGAAGGATATCAGCCTGGTGGAGTGAGTCCAGAGGAGGGCCAAAAGGGATGGAACACCTCTCCTGTGAGGAAAGCCTAAGAGAACTGGGATTGTTCAGCCTAGATAAGAGAAGGCTTAGGGGTGACCTAATTGCAGCCTTCTAGTATCTGAAGGGAGCCCACAAGACAGATGGAGAGGGACTTTTTACAACAGCATGTAAAGACACAGTGAGGGGAATGGCTTCAAACTGAGAATAGGTTTAGATTAGATATGAGGGAAGAAGTCTACTGCAAGCGTGGTGAGGCACTGGAACAGGTTGCCCAGAGAAGTGTGGATGGCCCATCCCTGGAAGTGTTCAAGAACAGGTCGGATGGGGCTTCGAGCAACTTGGTCTAGGGGAAGGTATCCCCGCCCATGGCAGGGGGCTTGGAACTAGATTATCTTTAAGGTCGCTTCTAACCCTATGATTCTATTATCCTTAACAAGATCCACAAGGTCAGAAAGAAACAACCTCTCATATGCTGAAGGGTACCTGAAAACAGAAACTGAGCACAACAGCTACCATGTGGCTGCAGTAGTATTGATCACACATTGCCAAGTGTAAAACCTGACAACATGTGCAGCTAACACGCCAGCAGCAGGTAGGAGTTTGGTTCAGCAGCCTTCATCTTTCTGGCTCATTTCACCTCTTTGATCTGCTGTAAACACGCTGGTTTGACTGCAATGCCCCAGTAATATCTGACACCTTGAAGCATGTGGAGGAACACAACTCTCTTTCTCATAAGTTTTTCTTTAAAGAAATAAGCCTAAGGAGGGGTCTTCCTTACAATGTCTGTCATTTCCTGATTGCCATTGAGTAACAGGTAACAAACATGAAAAGCTTTATTTAGGAGCACAGCATAGGGCTTGCACCCAGAGAGAGGGTTGTTCTGTATATTCTTGTTACTGCAATGTTTTTCATATACCGAGACATTCCTGGCTGGGAAGGCAGAAAAAAGAAGCATGTATTTAGCAGCATGTGGCAGAAAAGCGAAGAAAATGCCGTCTGTGCTGCTTTCCCTCCCTAAGCTCATCTTTCAAAGCTTAGGCTATACTACACGACAGACTAGCAGGCTTAAGTAAATGTTAACATTAAAATAAATTAATATATTTTGATAAAAGCCTGGTTTCCATATGCTTTTAATCTTGCTTTATGCTGTCACAAATACTAACAAGTCTAAGGGCAGAAACATTCACAGAAATTAATAGCTCTTATGTAAAGCATAATAAATACTCAAGGAATGAAAATTCTGAATTAATACACATGACAACATGTTCCTGAATCTGTGGAGGGTTATTTCCATCTTCCAAGGAACACAGCTGAACCATAAGACTACACATAACTGGTCAAACTTTGACTAAGTATGTTACATTTAGGTGACACTACAAAGGCATTGGTCACTTCATAAACGATTTCTGTCATCCTTCAGCATTACACTTGAGGTTAAGATTTTTTTCCCATCCTTTTTTTGTTCTCCACAGAACTTCAGGTTTTAAAAAGCAATATAAAAAACATGTTGCTGAGTTTTAGAGTTCTCAGGAAAAGCTCAACCCACATGTCTATCTAAGTTTAAACTCCCACATAGCACTGAAGCATAGGGCAAGTTTTTAAAGTCATCTGAATGTCTGAATAGACTGAGAAATGTATGTTGGGACTGTCAAGGTAAGTGCCTACTTCTTCAAAAAATCAACAGGTGATGTCTCCTTAGGAACATTTGAAAAATCTCATCACTGTATAATCAATATTTTCAAGCTCTTAAATTATTTTCCTAGAGAACAGAGCCCTCAAGAATCCAGGAGTCACCTCTGGGACTCACTCACTGGGTGCTGAGAAAACCTCATCCTTTTTGGTGCTTGTTTGTCCCTTACAGCCACACTGAGGGTGCTGCCTGCCAGGACAGATGTACGTTTCATCAATCGATCTCATGGTGTACCATACAAGCTAGGTAACATTAGGAAGCTGAATTTTGCAGGGTAGTACAATTAGGCAGCAAGGGGAACCTTTGAAGTTGCTAGAATCATTGCCCTTGGCTCCAGTGGACGCCAAATCAGGTCTAACAAGTTGATAGACTTGTTGGACTTTGAAATGATATGTGCCTTTGAAATACCTATATATAAATCTGCACTGGGACATAACTAGCCCATCTGTGTCTCAATTCCCTCATCTCTGAAATATGGATAACAACAGCTATTTAACCATCTTTATAGAAGGCTGATAAAATTTAAAGCAATTGGTGTGATGACTAATTAGCTAATATTTGAAATTTTAAAGCACCATATAACTGCTAAGTACTATTACTAAATTAAACCAACTGTCAGTAAAGGCAGACACAGCCTGATCTTTTCTGCTTGTTGACACAAGACTAATTATAAATAATAAGTTCCATAAAGTCTAAAATATGTCATACATGGAGAAATTAATGAAAATTAAGATGAATAAAATGGCATGTCAATCATAATCGAATATTATTTATTGGATTGCAGAATTTTAATCCATAACATCTACAATAATTTCCCTTCCTATATGCACTCTATAGCTAAATAAAGCACACAAGCCTTTCCAATTGCAAGTAAGGTCTGGAATACCTTTGTGCCATCAGACTATCCCTTGGTACTGTTAACTTCTAAATCAGGAGCCCTGTTCATCAGTTCATGAAGTTCCAGTTAGGTTTGCTGCTCTTCCTAGTCCAGCTGGAAGGTTATTTCAGAATCTCATTTTTAGAAACCTCCTAAGTGCAAATCTAATCCACTAATGACCACCCTGTTTCCATTTGGCTTTTCCCAGATTGCACCAGAAGCTCACAGTTATTCTGTAGTCAATTATCATATCCAAATCTTTCTCTCCCACCTTCTTTTCCTCCTCACGCTGCTTGTCTTCTAGGGACCAACAATTTTTACTAAGGGCAGAAGCCTTCAGCTATTCGACATTTAATCTCTTTTCATTGTTCCTACCCTCACGTTCCCTATATGGGAAGAATTGGACATTATCTCTGCTCTGACAGTGCCTCCTTGTCTTGTGTCAGCTGAGAATTTCATCAGTCAGTTCCAACCTTCTACACCCAAGGCATTAAGGAAAATGTTAAGTAAGATCAGTCCAGTCTGGTCTGTTAGGATTTCCACTAATAACCTTCCACCAAACTGGCAGAACCTGTGCCATCTCTCTGGTCCCTGCCCACCTTCCTAACAGCTTCCTCACTTTAAGAAGGAAGGTGTAGTCTGTCTTTGCTATCCTAGTGTTTCACTCCTGCCAAAACAGTTTAGCAGATGAAATCGGAACATTTGAAGTTAGTCAACTTTATGCAGACATTCTTTCTCACGATCAGGGAAAAATTCTGGTTTTTCAGACTTCATTCAAAACACGTACAGTACAACACACTCAGCTTCAGGAATGTAGAGGAAAGTATAGGTTCTTCATACACATTCAGCCAAATCATTACCCTCAGAGTTTTCAAAAATTGTGGGGAATTATTACTTTTCAGCTGACTGAACAATTACTGGTATTTATTATCTCTATTTTGACAGAACTGGTTTAACACATTCTTAAAAAAATACACAACTTATTCTTTTTGATCATCACAAGTGTCATCAGCCTACCATAAATATTGTAATAAATAACTCTGCACCACAAAGAAACATGATCCTCTAAACGTTGAATCAACATATTTGCTAAGGAGGTGTGTATCAAGTCAAGTCATCTCAACATGTAACTGATCCCCCAGTGGGAAGCAAATAAACAAACAAGAAAACAGAGTATCTCACCTTTGAAATGCCAGTTAATACAGCTCCATAGGCCCAGCTCTTGTCTAGTATATACCCCCTGTGAGGTAGCTGATGGACTCACAGGAACTGCTCTAGCAAATAGGTTTGCTGGTCCCGCAGTGACCAGGGACTCTGCAAGTCCACACCAAGACAGAACAACCAGCCAATTCCTCCTCTCCTTTTCCTTCTTGTTTCCAAGCCCACAAACAAGCCCTTTCTCTCCCTTTGGGATGATGGATCAATTTGTGATGACAACTGGTCATTCAGACCCAGATCTCCTATTCCACTGACAGCACACAGACTCCTGACTCCTGTGTCGCAGAGGAATGAAGGTAAAACTGCTCTGTTGGGGTGAATTACCTCCCTTGTAATAAAAATCTCCTCCCTTAGGAGAAAGAATGTCTCCCCTGCATATTTTGCCTTATTTTTCTAAGTCTTATCCTTTCCTTCCCAGAAAAACATTAAATCAGCCAAATGGCTCTTGCTGCCCCCTCTGCGGGAAAGAAGGAAAGTAACTAGAGCAAAACATACAGAAAGGAAAGCATGACTGGCAAAAAAAGAAGTGACCTCTTGGCTCAAGGGCAGTGTGGAAAGGAAGGCAGCTCAGAGTGGGAGGGAAGTGGCGGAGGGAAACTCATATGCATATGTGCAGACACCCATGCAGATACAGATTTACCAAAACCTAGTGAGGAGGCGTCAGCCTCCCTATCAGCACCAGCTTGTGTAGCATGCCTTCCTGCACACTGTGGCAGAGCCAAGCAGCAGCAGGGCTCAGCAGCCTCCCACCTGACTCAGGAAGGGGCACTGCCAGTCCTCACCATCAGCATCTATATCTTCACACGGGAAGGGGCCACTATTCCTGGAGAACACTGTATTACATGTACTATTTTTGGTGAACACGAAACACTATCTTCTATTTGTACCACATCTGTAGTTCCTGAAGACACACACACAGACCGACTCTGAAGCTATAAGCCTCTTTTCTCTGTAGAAAGGGAAAACAATTAGAAAAACTTTGTATTCTTTGCACTTACGAGGGCAGATCCCCTTACACCAGATACTGCTCTTTCAGCAGATCTTTGTGGGTGGAGATTTCATATCAGCATGTCTGCCAATTCCTGCCAGAGTTTCATCCAAGCCACAACATACAGAGTCAACACTCATTAGCATTAATTATTATTTATAAGAAGCAATATTATCTGCATTGCTATCATTCACACTTATTTTTATGCCTTACATAGGGCTCGTATGCATGGTACCTCACTGCCCAAACAGACAGAACAAGGTCCCATGGAATCTGCAGACTAAGACACAGTATTGCCATCCTTAAACCATTTTGAACAGGTCATTGTAAAAGCTAGGACATCCCCTTTTCTGTACTCCCATGAACTTTCCTCCTACTTTCTGTTTATAATAAGGTCAAGATTTTTCTTCTCTTTTTTCCCATCCCCTCACAGCCAGAAAAGAATTAAAAAAACCCACCCTATAGAGTATAAAATAATTTCCTGATCAGAAAACCCAGAAAAGAATCAACACAAGAACAGCATTGTTCCACACTACTTGTAACCATCTAAACCCAGTGTTTCCAGCACAAAACTCTCAAGAGAGCCTTTTGCACTTGACTAGAATGAATTGGCTTCATACAGAGAAAGCATGCTCAATGTATTTCCATTGAATTTATCCTCTACCTATTTTCTTGGGCCATGGAGAAACTTTCTTAACTCCTCTTTATTCTGCTTCAGATCTTGTCTTCAAAACCAGAATCATACTGAACCATGTATGAGATGGGGTTTTGTGTTAAGCAATGGGGATGATTTTATTTAGTTCCCATAAAACTGAGAAAACTTGCAAATGTTACAAAATTCAATTTAAAACAGTTAATTAGTCCAGATCGCTATTATTAGTACTATTGAAGTTATAAGTATTGTTGATAATAACTGCTCATAAATAACCATTTGCATACATTAAATTTAGCTGGAAGAACTTGTGAGCATTACCAAATCCTATAATGAGCATGGTCTATATTCTCCTTTTAATGAATTCTGCCTCACTTCCAGTTTAAATAATATCTTTTTACCACTTTGTTTCTTCCTTGTTTTGTTGCTTGATGCAATACACAATAGCACAGGCACCAAGCTATGTGCAGTGAATCCAATTTAGAAAGCTAGTTTTGCATTGGCCAAGGTTAATGAAAACACTTCAGTATGTTAAAGTGAATTCCCTCAGTCAGTCCAGGCTGGTTGGAGAAAGTGTTAATAATCAGCTGGGACTGCTGAGTCAAAATTATGAATGAGACGGAAACACTGAACACGTTTTATGCTCCCATTGCTTGAATCCTATTTGAGATTGTTGCAATCACAAATTATGCATAGCTCTGAAATACAACATACTTTGACCAATATGAATTGCAACATTTTGCTGAGAACTCACAACAAGTTGTGTCATACTGCATACACCTTTCAGTGAGAAGTGTCAACGGAATAGAGCAGGAAAACTTTGGAATACCACTTGCTGCTGAATGCCAACTTCCATCCAAAAACATTTGTGAACAGTTTGATTTCTATTGATATGTACATTTTATTTGCTTTGTTAAGAAATCAGAATAGATTTATTTAAACTTTCAGATACATAAGAAAAGCAACTTTAAAACTCTAGATCTTGCTGGTATGTTTACAATTTTCCCTATTATTCACATGTGCACTAGATTAATTTATTCCATAAGTTATCTAACCACAGGAAAAAAACCCATACCATTTCTCTTATACAAATAGCAAGTATGAGCATTACACACATTATAAAGGGGTTCTTCTAGTTGTTGTTGGTTTTTTGGCCAAAATAATTATGATTAACTTGTGCAATAGATCACTTGAGAATTCTGTTCACAGCTCATGGGCAATTAATACATACAAAACCATTTGCAGAAATAAATCATAACTTTTTTCACTCAGTTTTCTAACCCCGAAATATCATACTCTTGGTTATCGTTCTTTACATGAAAAGATAGGAAGCACACTTCCAGGAGAATAAAGGCATTCCTAATGCAAAAAAGAAGTTTGATCTTTATTGTATCTGTAACCAGTAATTACCATGCCATTATATTTATACCAACAGTTAAGCACTTCACTGACATAAACAGACACACCTCTTTCAGCAGCAGGGTTGCAATCACTTATGCTGGTAGCTATCTTCATCCAAAATGCACAGACAGTTAAATATGAAGAATGTATAAATTGTTGTCCAGATCTTTAGCTGGTTCATCACACAACACTTCACTGAAGTTAATAATGCCATACCATCTGATAACACATCCTATTATTCACAGCTTAATTAAATTGTACATGGAAAGTTAACAGAAAAAGGTAACCAACCAATGCAATGCAAACAACACAAAACTCAGTGTGGCAAGCTTAAGCTGGCTCTATTAAGCAACATATCACTAACGGTGGAAAGAACAATTTTGGAAAGTGCTCAGTGTCAATAAAGACATCCTTTCCAGTATTGATTAAGCAAGGCAAATATCAGGACACACAAACCCACATATTAACTCACCTTTTCCTGGAGCAAGCACTCAAGTTCTAACATTTCACAGAAAGATGTTACAAAACAGCCTAATGTGAAATGTCCTGCACGAGTCATATCAGAAGGATGATAAGCAAGTGGTAGCCAGGTAAAGGAAGAGAATAACTGCAGGTCTCAAGATGGAACACAGTGTGAGGCTTCTAAGCAGGAAATAAATTTTGAGAGGCAATCCCTCTCACCTTACACAATGTTTTGGTCCAGCTCACTATGTTAAATCCTGTCTTAACTTCAGGATGAAGTTTGATTAATGATGAAAGTAGCTTTTCTTTACACAATCAATTATCTTACATAAATAATCTCTTACTAAATAATCTCTTCATAAATAAGCAAGGTGTCTCAAGCATTAAAAACTGGGGCAACTGCATTTTAAGTGCTTCCTAAGAGAAGAGAGACAGAGTTGAATTCACCTTACTTTTAGAGCTCTGTTATACATCCCAGGTGATCACGTGGGAAGCCTTAGGCTTCCTTTCAGCTAAACAGGCATAAAAAGGTGAAAATCACTTCATGTACTACAGGTGCCAGCTTTGGGAAGAGATTATGACAATTCCTTGGTATGAAAACATATGCAGGTATTTAAAATTTCAGGCAGCAGCTCTGAGAACTCACTATCTGCAAAGCAGAATCTACATATTTAGAAATTGTTGAAGATACACATTTTCAGTGCAAACTCACTATTATGTCTTTGGTTTGTATGTTTTATTTTCTTCTTGCTTTTGAAATTCTCAGCCTTTTCCACTATTCAATATACAGCCACTCTCTTTAGTGCTATAACTTTCCAACTTTCAATGCTCTAGCCAATAGTTTCCTTGTGACAAACTGAAATGGTGTTTATAAAAAAAAATATTATTTAGGCTGCATCAAATCTTACCTCTGAAAGTGAAGACTCACAACATACGGAGAAAGACAGATTCCCTGCAATGATCTTGGCCGAAACTCTTCAGCATTACTGGGACAGAAACCCAGTCAACACATCCCCAAAAGTACACTGGTGAAGAGAACAGTGTTGCTCTCTCCTGTAAAGAACAGATGGGAGCAATAATACCTTATCAAATCTTCAAGATGTGAAATGAGCACAAATATTCATTTAACTTACATTTTGCACTTGCAAACTGAAGAGAGCCAGGACGTGGACTCTGGCATATGATTGTCCACACTATTTAATTAGCAACAAGCTTCCTGACACGGGCTTTCCCCTGTAACCCAGTACTGTCTCATGCCAAACAGATATCTATATTTAGGAGGTAACATGGACAAAGGACAGTTGCCTCTAGACAATACAGGTGAGGCCACTTCTTTGTAAGGAAGAGAATTTAGCCATGTGGACACAAGCCCTCAGGGGCAAGGACTGGGTGCTGGCCTGTTTGTGCAAATGCTAAGGTAGCCATAAAGACCGGATGGGACGTTGTGGGCATCTTTAAGTGTAAGGTCAAGATTGTATCTAGAAGACTTGCCATACCATGATGTTTCAAATACTAATGAATACATTCATGCACAAGAGCAATTTTCTCAAATTAATTAGGATTACTCCTATGTATAAAAGTATGCCAGCGTAGGTGTGTGCAGAAGAGGTTTTGGAATGTCAGTCATCATATACACATCAGTTAAAGTACACTCATAAATGTTTTTGCTTGAAAGATTGTATTAACCTTAATATAAAAGACATGTTTTCTGGGTCTGATGACTCAGGAAGAACTTGCAAGTCTATACCTTAACTCATTCATCTTATATAAATAAACTTTCCCCTTGTGAAAGGGAGTCCCATGGTATTAATAAATAGGGATCTTTCTCAACCATAATCAGATTCTGCAAGAATCATTTAGAAACATTTAGATTAATTATTTGTTGCGAATTATTCACTTAACTCTGTCTCTTCAATCAAGAAGCATGGCTCTATTTCTTTCAGCAACACGAGCTAGTATAATAGAATCCAGTTTCCACATTTAACACTCATATCCAACACCATTTAATTAAAGTCTCAACTGGGAATAGTCATGAGTCTGGCCAAAGTTTTGAAGGTTTGAATGCAGGCCCATTGGAGTGAAAGCCCCATCCATTGAGTTTGCCTCTGCACCTGACTACACCCCTCTTCCTTAAGGGGCCAACTTTTAACGATAATACATTCAAAGGCCAAAGCAGGGGTAAGAGGGTACAAGGTATTACATCCTGCCTTCAAAATAAACTGTTCAAATCACCAAGATTTACTTACAGAGAGATTACTAGTGTTTAAAGTAGAACTGGAAGAAGCCATTTTCCCCACAACATTTTGATAACTCTTAAATAACGCTTTAATATATGTTGGGCTTTACTAAGTTTCTTGGCATTGATTTCATGTGAGCTAGAGAAAGTAAAAATGGACTGTCTTCCAAACCCTTATTGCATAAATAAATCAATCAAGTTATGAATAAGGGCTCTCATAAGCGATGAGTAAATATCTCCATTGCCTGATCCATCAATGTCAAGTGCCAGAGCTTACACTTCTCAGATATGAATACTGAAGTCTGCAAATCTTTGAATCTCTTTGTGCATCAATCATGCTCTGTTTCATAGTCTCCTATGTTCTTCACAGTTACTAGAGATTTTCGTTAGGGGAAAAAAAAAAAGAAGAAGGAAATATTTTATACAGAAAGTGCAAGTGGAAAGAGATACCAAAATGATGCATGCAGCCCCTTTCAGGAATTACACACTGATGTACAACTTTAATTTTTGCATTTCTTTATCATTTTTATTCAATTTAAAACGAAACAAAGCAAAAAACCATCACAAAACCCTCCCACTCCTCAACCGCCCCTAGCCATGAAAGACAGGAAAAATATACTCCAAGAGAGAAAACGCAGACAAAAGACAATTGCTTCCCAAAGCACCATGGGAAATGAAAAGCCTGAGAACTCCCTAGCCTGAGGAAAGCTGTAAAGGTGAGCAGTCCAAAAATTCCATCAGCAGAAGCAGTCAAATTGGATATTGTTGGGCATCCTGAAAATATTCTACAGTCTAAGAGGAACTGCTCTGCAATATGTTCTCATTTGGAGCTATTTACTTCAACTTTCTCTGTATTTCCACCTCTCCATTTTAGCTTTGCCCCAGTCCCCTTTTTCTTTCCCTCTGCTACCTTTGCCCTGCTTGCTCCCTTTCCCCATAGGCTTCCATTTAATTACTTTCTACAGTAAAAATAAGAAGGTTCTAAAATGTCATTTCCACCATGAAAAGATATCAAAACCTCCCAATGTTTTTAAAAGGGAAAATGATCCATGTAAAAAGAAACCCAAACAAGCAGCTGTGTGTCACAGCAGCAATTACAATCCCAGAGAAGTCAAGATACTGTTTGTGTTAGATTCCCTATGTACACCCATAATTACTCCCTCCTCACAGTCCTGCCTGACTTAGAGGTAAGTAGCCATTGCATTAAAGCAGATTTGGAGATGTTTAGTAAGACCTGGTCAAAAGCAAACAAATCAGGACTAGTGACAGGTTTACAGGACAGAAGGTACTGGGTGTGACACACCAGAAAATCACTTACAGACATTAAACTGGCTCAAGTCTGTGTTTTACTTACCAGTCTTGGGCTAACACCCAGGACTTTTCTTTCCTTGCAAAGGTATGATGTCAGGCACATGGCAGTTCTTGAGATTCTGTATAAGCCAGCATTGCCAGAGGCTCTGTGCAGGTGTGGTTAACAGTTATTTAATGATTCTTCACAATTGCATGTATCTGTCTGAACATAAATACAGTCTGATCGTAATCTTTCTTTTCACACCGTGAATTTGCCCTAGTGTTTCCACCCTTGCAGTTCCCAAATGCCCAGTGTCTGTTATTACAGACATGAGCTTCTCTGCATCATTTCAAACCACTCATGAGCCCTTTGCTGTCCTGTTAACTTGGTAAGGTGAAGAGACCCAAGGTAGTATATTTAATACAAATGCTCCAGCTCTTCACTCAAATTCTCTAAGTTTGGCTCCCTGATGACTCACAGGACTCTCCTCCCTTCCCTGTGTTTACCCAATGATGACAAGTACTCTTAACTTTCTAAAAGCAAAATTACAAAAAAAAAAACCCAAATCAAAACAAAACCAAAAACCCACAAGCACTGACAATTCCTGGGAAAAGCTCTCTGTCTTTTCCCTTTCCCAGCAGTAGCACGAGCCTTTATTCAGCGTAAATACTAGTACTGTTCAATTACTTAAAATAATTTTGAGTGATAGTTCAACTGTTTCTTTTCCAAAAGGTAATAGTTTTCCTAATTAGTCACTTGCTTTGATAAGGCACTGACTTTTACTCTAATCTAAATTAACAAGACTTTATCTACTTGCATCATTTAAACACACCCTACTTGCAAATCTGGTATGACTAAAAACCATGACAAGTGTTTGGTTTCATTTTACATTTGCTTCAAAGTGCCCCATTTGGAGGTTAATTATTAATCTAGTTAAGTATATGTAAAGGTTCAGGGAAACAACAGGGTTAGTGGGTAGAACAGTAGCGGAGGAATTAGGAAACCTATGTCCTATTCCCATCTTAGATCATATAAATTTGGCCAAGACATTCAAAACCTTTACTTACAGAACCAAAGCAGTAACATTCTGCACAAAGCACTTTGACATCTTTAGGGGAGAAATTTCATGGGTGTGAGGCAACAGGATGTTTATTCACACCTTCAAGAGCCTGAAACTCGGCTAATCCCTTAAGAACTCACCTAGGAGCTGGAAATCAGATACACAGTGCATGCAACTCAACAAACTAATGATTTTGTTAGATACACAGTGGCTGAAGAACCAGCTCTCCAAGCTTTTACAGAATTTCTTTGCCATCTGAAAAGTGCTGAAAACATATCCAGTTTCGGGAACACAGTTTGGAGAATATAAATCCCCATTCCCCACCACCTAAGGTACTGTAATGGATGTAGCCTGTAACTATGCTACATGTTCCAGGAGTAAGCAAGCAGCAAAACGGACAAGATTTTCAAAGACACCAATGGTGTTCTGGAGCTGTCCAGGAGGTTGCAGGAAAGGAAGATGGAACACAAAATGGGTGACAGAAGATGCACAAGAGAGAGATATAATTTGGGAGCAATACTGCCAAATCCTGCCTGTCAGCAGACTGCTCCCAAATAGCTCCATTACAATGCAGTTGACTTGGTCTTGAAAAAAAAATATCAAGCAGACATTTACACCATTATTTATTTATGGATTTGACTAAGGCTTATATAAATCATGGCATTCCACCCAGAAATAGCTTTTTGAAAATGAAACAACAAAAGAAATCCACCCCAGAAGTAAGAACGTTAAATACTTATTGCTGCTCAACTGGAATATTATTGGCAAGGTGATTAATTTGTTATTCCATGGTGCTATAAATAGTTCCTTAACTTAGTTGAATTGAAACATATCCTTCATATCTCTAGCCACTGTTTACCCATGTAAAATATATGTGGTTTTAACTGGCTTAGGTGTACTCCAGAAAGGGCTAGCAAAGTTCAGTGACTCTCCCTCACATATTCAAAGCCCTTCATCTCTCGGTTAATTTTGCTGTACTTCTCTTACGAAGTTGTTCACTCTGCACCATCGATGCATGGACTTGAAGGCAGTAAGAGGCTATTGTAACAGCTCAGCTGGTGTTTCCTCATATCACGGGCCAGTGATAGCAAGCCTCTGGCATCAATACCAAGTTTGGCGCCAGCAGATATTTGGTCTGGCACCAACAATAACAAGCTATGATGGTTTCTTTTTAAGCTTGTTTGGCACCAGTAGCAAAAAACATTCACTATTCCTGGCACAGAGCCACAGAATTTCACCAAATGGCTTCTGCATCATAACTTCACAACAAACATAACACAGCAAAACTTCTAATTGCGGTGGAGTCTGTCTCTTCACAAGCAATTCTGCCCTGACAATTACATCCAGACTTATCAATAGGTGTGCTGCTTTCCAATACCAGTTTCTTTCTTACTGTAAGAAAAATCTCCTTGAAAGGATCCACAAGCCCATGGAGTTATGAACCCAACACTTACATGGATTTTCTCCTTCTTGGTGTAGTTACATGAAACCAGGCAATCAGCTATGAGAAAAGCCTGTGGGGACAGTTACTGAACACAGTATTTGCAACATATTTTGTGATAACTTGATTTAACCTCACCCTGCACTCTTTTTTGTCATGTACTTTCTCAAACTGCAAATCTTCAACATATTCAAGAGAGGTTCATCTTATGCCAGTGTGGAAACCCATTCAAGCTCCTGAGACCTAACAAAGCACTAAGAAAAAGAGACTATAAATTTTCTGAGTCTCTGGACAGAACAATCTCCATTTTGACAGCTCCTTGCCACATGGCACAATGCTTTCCAAGGACACCTTATGGCAGATACCTCAGTGGACACAGTGCAGAAAAGGGCTCCAAAGAGCTCAGTTCTACAGACCAGGTGGCAACCAACTTAGCAAATTATTTTCAGCAGGACTCCCCTTCACTCCTGTAAAATGGAAGAACTCTGGGATCTCTAGGTGAAAACGGTAGTATAAGAACTTGGAATTATTTTCCCAGCACTAAGAATTAGTATCACAAACAATAAAGTCACTGTCTTCAAAGGAGAAAATCCATCCCTGCCCATTTTGTCACAGTCCAGGACTCTGTAGGAAAAAAACCTGCTTAGATGTACTTTTCTAATGAAACATGAAGTGCTCACAGGGAGGAAGTGATACCAAGCTCTTGCCATGGGAAAATTTTATTCTGAGCAACAGCTCCCAAAAAACTAAAGACAGCATGAAAAAAAAATGTTGAACTGGAACTCCCCATTGTAAATTCAGCTCTTAGTACCTGCCAAAGACATGAGAAAATCTCTACCCACAGGGAATGGCTGTCCTTGTGAAAAAGTGCCAATCTTTCCCAATGAGGGAATTCACGCAGACATACATTCTGCTTCAGTGATCAAACTCTTCCTCCCAAAGTCTAAAGGCATTTCCATTAACCTCCTTTCTTACAACTCAGTCTCTAGCCGAATTTCCTTCAACTATGAAAATATACATAGTGCAATTAGCCAACCTTCACAGACTCTCTAGTTCATTTATGCATGCTAGGCACATCTCCTGCTGTGAGCAGGCCATCCAAAGCAAACTCTTTGAACTGGTCTGTTGTTGCTCATGTAGTGTATTGCATTGTCCAATTTCATCATTCCTGGCAAGGCAGTACACTCCTGCAGCTTTGCCACAGGAGGAGGAGAAGAGATGATGAAGCACTTTGTCCAGGTGGTGTGCTGGACATCTCTGATGCACAAATAAGCTTGCCTGCCACTAACTATAGGACTTTCTCAGCCACTACAGAGACCTTTATTGGCCAGTTGTGCCCACGTAATCTTATTTGGAAACCCTCTCTAATCTAGTCAGTGGTCTGGAGAGACAGAAGGTAGAAGGGATGGCAAGAAAGGACTGGGTGAAAAGAATTTAAAGTAAATATTTTTTAAAAAATTGGAAAGCAAGACCATATTGTGACACACCTTTGCATGATGTTTGCTGAACTGAAAAACCTGTGTCTCCATGGTTCAAAATACCATGGAGACAACATAACTGGGTCAACCAAAAATATACCCACAACCACCAGAGAGTGTAGCATTTTGCTACATTTAGTAAGGAATATTTTTATAATTCCTAGCTTGAGCAAACTACAAAGAACTACACTACCTTATCTCCAAAAACCCATTGGCACACTCTCACTCTTTCTGAATTCAATGAGTCAAATACTACACAAAATGGGAAGCAAAACTGAGCATGTGATTTTCAAGCAACCATTCACGTTTCTTCATTTGTCTTTGACTGGGTACTGTTTTGGGTAGGAAAAGAGGGGGTCTTACATCAAAAAGTCCTGCTCTGCTGATCTAAAGAGGAAGAGACATTTCATTTTAGAACAAAGAATTAGCTTTTTTTTACATTGCTTCACTGGAGGTTTTGGGAGGTTTTTCTTGGGATGATGGGGGTGGGGTGTTTGGCTTTGCTATAATACAGCACATCAAAGTGCTTTTTGATGTGAAGTTTACTTAACAGAATCAGTTTTTCCGATGATTGTGTTAATCTTTATAAACCTGAAGGCGATACTGTGCCTTTTAAAAACTATAGCAGGAAAAGACTTGAGGTTACATATACTCTCAGTGGTGAGAGACAGGAGTAGTTGGACCTATTTCACCACTTCTTACAACTTTGATCATTGTTTCATGGGCAGAAATGGCAATGGGCTTGACATTGCTCTCACTTGTGCCAAGAAGGCTCTACTTAAACCATGTACAGCCCTTTCTCAAGCGTCTTCATATGTTTTCTCAGGTGAGAGCCACCACAGATTTCAAGGCACAGTTTACAACACGCACTGGCTCAGAGATACGAAAGAGGCCTTGAGCCACAACAAGAATCTGAGCTGATCTTAGAAAGGTTCCCTCCTCCCAGCCATTAATAGCTATCTTTGTATTATTTTGAGTACAAGCTTCTGTCCCCTCTTAAATCTTGCAAAACCAGCTTTGCCATCCACTCCTAGTCTTGAAGTATGGCTGTGAAAAAGCTTCTGTTATGTCTGACGTGTTTACCTACAGCATTTGAATGACTTTTTAAGTTCTTTGAATAAAGATAAGAGACAATGTGTACATTTTCCACACAAATAGTGGAACGGTAATAAAATAAACATCAAAGGCAAGCTAGCAAATCGTCGCTACTTCAGTGCTATTTACAACAAAAGCAGGAAGAGGAAAAAAACTACCCTTGCCATTGGCATCATCTTAGAAAATATGAGTTTTGGAAGGAATGATACCTTTTTCCCATAGCCTTAAACACAAACATTGGCACCTACAGCTAAGACAACAATTTACTGAAAGATTTTGGTTTACATTATATGGAGACAACAACAACAAGGAACCAAGAGAGGTCTCCCTCCTCTTATTTTTGTCTTTCTGAATTGCCTGATTTTCTGAACTGGTACAGCTTTAGTGAGAACAGCAAGACATCAAATGTATTATTACTATTAAAATTGTCAAGAGTGCAGCCCGGACAGAAGAACCTGTCACTGTTCAGTATTTACCAGGTAGGACTCAAGCAGACTGAAAAAATGGCAGCTTTGAAACAAAATGCAGGTGCGTGTGGGAACGTATATTCTATTCAAGAGAGATTGAAACAGAAAGTAGGACTGTTTGTTTCTCCTCTTAGTCTCTTAAACCTGGCTTTTTTCATCTTCATCTTCAACACTTCTTGAGAGCCAGACCACAGCGGCGTTGTCCTAACCAGAGTGACTCTGCATCACGTATTTATTCTAGAATAAGGTCGTATTTGGAAAGACTGCTTTTGGAAAATATGGAGCAATGCAACTCTTACTCCAGGGCACAGAATTCAAAGTGTACATATGAGAAATAAAACATAAGCACCACACTAGATTTCTGCTGATGTTTTTGTTATTGTATTGCAGACGCTAGTGCTACTGCCCAGTGAAGTCAAATGACATTTTGCAATTGACTTTGAACAGTGAGCAGAACAGGGAATTTTCAAAGAAGCTACTGCCATATAGCTCTCTTCATTGAGTTGTTCTGTCTAGCGTAATGTTGAAGGAGAAAAAAAAGTCTGAAGGAAGGCAAGACCCTGACAACTTAAACCTAAAAACAAACCCCAAACCAACAACTAAGTTTTCTAGAAAGAAAAGCATCTGGGTAAAATTATGGAATACTTTTTGTCTTGGGCTTTACAGAAAATTTGTAGATCCACAGTGTTAAAAAAAAAAAAAGAAAAAACAAAAGACCAAAACACCCCTCACATACAATAAAAAATGTTACTGGAAAGTGACAGTTGTAAGAGAGAGGCTACAAACACACCATCTGGAAGAGATGCACAGTAACACACCTAAAACTAAGGTTAAGGTTTTGACTAAATCTCTTGTAGTAAAACCCCAAAGCATTGCCTACCTGTTCCTATTTTACCTCTGCACCAGGTGTGCTTAAGACAGAAGGAAAGAGGGACCAGGACTGAAACTATTTTGTCAGGCTACATAAATCATTAGAAATTCACAACTGTGAAGCCATGTATTATTTTCTAACAGGTTGTTGAGCTGTCATATTACAACTTGTTGCTTTATATGGCGCTATTAAAATAAATCACTGCACGTAACAGGTTCAGCTCTGCCACCTATAAGTCATTCTGCATTTTACACCTGGGAGGCGGGCCGGCTCTGCGAAGTCGCGCCGAACTGCGGCTTCGTTCGAAATACCCGGGAAGGGGAGGGACCTGGCAGGAGAAAATACAAACAAGTTTCGTAAAATAACTTTCCAACAAGACCTCGTTGTCATCTTGGCTAATTATGGCTCTGATACGGCTTATTAGGGCATACCCACCTTTGCTACCTTGCTTCTCCACCCACCACCCTTTCAGATCTTTGTCCTGGCTCCGCCTCTCGCCGGCGTTATAATGGGCTGGTCTGAAAGTGGTGGAGAGACACAGAACCACAGGGGAAGGGAGAGATAATGACAATAACACTAATAACCCTAATAACCCGGCTGCTGCCCGCGTCTCAGCGAGGAGCCAGCCCGGCGTCCCGGCACTGACGGGGGTCGAAGCCGGAGACTGAGGAGTAACCCCGACGGCCCTCGAGAGCTTCTCCCCGCGCCCCGGGAGCGCCGAACGGTAACAGCGGCAGCGCCCCCGACAAGCACCGGGCTCGGGCGGACGCGGAGAAGACCCGGCTCCGGCAGCCGCCCGTCCGTCCTCCCACTCGGGCTCCACGGGGGCCACCTCGCCCTTCTCCTCCGGCCCCATGGAGCAGCGAGAGTAAAGAGCGAGAAGGACAAGAAAGGGGAGGGGGCGCGAAAACAGAGCGAGCGCCCCGCTGGGGGAGAAGAAGGTGGAAGCCGGAGGGATCGGGAGGCAGGCAGGGCACCACCGCCTCTCCCCGGGAGCCCACCGGCCGGGAAGGGGCCAGCCCCCCGCCAGCGACCCCGGGCCGGCCGGCTGAGACGGGAGCGGAGCCCCGCTGCCCTGCCAGCCTTGCCAGCCGCCGCGGAGCTGTCCAAGCCGGTGAGGGGGCACAAAGCCCCCGGGTCGCCTCGCCGCCTCCCCCGGGGCCGCGCCGAGGGTCGGGGGTCGTGCCCGCCCGGCGGAGCCGCGGGGTACAGGGGGGGCCGCCGGCGCCGCCGCCATGAAGCTGGAGGTGTTCTCGCAGCACTATGAGGACAAGCTGAGCTCCGGCAGCGACCAGGAAGGCAGCGGCTCGCTCTCCCCGGCTCCGGCCGAGAGCGAGCTGGGCTCGGACGGTGACTGTGCGGCCAACAGCCCTGGCGGCGGGGCCGGGCGACCGGGGCATCCTCCGCCGCCGCCCCCGACCCCCACCCCGCCGC
>WBMV01001477.1:579876-613879 GCA_013396655.1 Campylorhamphus procurvoides
AAAAGTAGTGTTTTTAACACAAAGAGAGTGCAGCTTTTTTAATTAATTATTGGAGGGAGGGGGGCGGGGCGGGAGAGGGCTCAAGGAAATGTCAAGTGTTGTCTCCTGTATGGGCTGGCGTTCTACATTTATGGCCGAGACCACTGCTACTGGAAAGAGAAGAGTAATTTTTTTTTCGTATTTTATTTCTGTGTTTGTATATATGTGGGTGCATTTTATTGACGCTCGGCCACCATGTTTTTTCCATTTTTTTCCTTTCTCCTTACCCCAAATAAAAGCAGCCCCCTAAATAAAGACCGTAATAAGAAGAGCGTGATGTCTGTGCTGGCGATGAGGGAGGGAACCCTGTCGTGAGACAACCTTAGCCGAGAAGCTTGGCTCGAGCTGCGGGGGCAGCCGGTCTGCCCGCCCTTTCATTCCCATCCCTGCCGGCGGGTAGAGATGCCATGTACGGACCCGCCTTATTTTGGTCACGGGAGACGAGAGAGGTTCTCCTCTTGGGCTGCCGCCAGGTTTGGAAGTCCTCTACAATTCCTCGAGTGAGTTCAGATTTTCGCGCAGGAGCTCAGCCCTCCAGAAAGGCTGGCATTTTGCAGGCAGGTAATTTGCAGACAGGCTGCCCGATCTGGGGGCAGCCTGCGGAAATCCTGATCATCTGCCTTTTTTTTTTTTTTTTTTCTTTTTCCTACGAAGGACAACCATCGACATGTAATCCTGTTGTCATCTTTCGGTCCAAAGAAAACTCGCTTCAGGAAGGTCATTGACACTACGGGGCTCCGGCTGCTTCTGGTGGAGGCAGCCACACTGGCAGCTACAGCGGGCGAAACCTCGGCAGGGTGAAGACTAGGGAGTATTGGCTGGCGATAAGAAGTCTGCACACGTTGCCTTCTCCCGAAGGGTGTTAAGCTGATTCATGTTGTCAGAAGTGATCAGGAAAGCCTCAGAAAGGCTAAGTCTGAAAAAGGACAGGTTAGGGGTCTAAGTACCCGTGGTACTGAATTAGAAATCAGTGGAGTCCCCAGTCTCGAAGAATTTCTGTAAGTGCCGAAATGATAATCCAGGGCTCGTTTAGTTGGTTGTTTCTTTTAATCAAACCTTTAAAAGGTATGAAAATCGGCGGGCTTTTCACCCTTTAAGTCTTTGGTAAACACAGATCACCTAAACAAACGATAACAAGCAGAATTTTGGGCGCTGGTTGTTCTTTTTTTCCAATTACACTTATTTCGGACCCTGGACTTTCTTTCCGTCCTCTTCTTCCCTCAGCACAGAGGTTCAGCCGCTGAATAGGTTCTATCTTATTCACAAAAATTATTCTGAATAGCGAAGGTGTGTTGAGAAAGGAAAGCTTCCAACAGAACAATCTGCAGCTGAAAACACTGACTTGTTTCAATACAGCTCAAGCAGATTTCACGGTGTGTTTAGCTCAGACCATACCATTCATCAGAACATTGCGAGAGATTAGTGACTAATGTATGAAGTAATCCAACCCTTGAAGGAATTGGTTTTTATGTACACACACGCATGCACACATACACACACACGCTATTTCGACATCATTCTGCCTTCAAGGCTCTGTGCAAATATTAATCTACCCTGCAACAATCTACCCTTTCTTCTGGCTTGTATTTTACCATCTCGTTTTTTTTTATAGGAATCCGCATGACCTGTCAGTACGCAACTCCTAGTATCTTTTCATTTTGTCGACCTGTAAAGGTGGTATTTCAGGGTATGTTAAAAGCTCCTTGGCAGAAAGTGGAATTTGTTATTACAGCCACAAGCGTGTATTTTAATCGGATGTATTTAAATGCGAGTAGGGAAGAATTTTTGTGTAAACCCATGCTTAATAGGATGACATTGGGTTTTTTACTTTTAGAAAAGTCAATTTTTCGTTAAAATAATTAGAGGATTAGAAAAATAAAAAGGAAAGCCCACGGAGTTCGAGATGTGCCTTCTTAATAAGTATTCTGTATTTATCTTCTATGAAACCCGATTTTTTTGATATATCGAGAAATGCACGTCAACAGTGCAGTATCAGGGATATCTGTCCTAGCGGTCCTGTCTTAATCCAGGTTTGGATTTCCTCAGAAGGTCGACAGGAGGATTTGAGGGGTCCCCGAGGAGGGGCAGTGGGAGGGCGGGCAGGTACCACCCACTGTTGGGAGCCTGCTCGGCGGCGAGGCTGGGCGGCTTTCACTTGCTGAAGGATAGGGTCTCCTCCTCCGTCTCCTCCTGTCTGAGCATCATCATCCAAATAGAAGACAAGGGACGAGTTTCCTCCTGTTGACTTCTGGGTGGAAATTGCCGCATTCGCGGTACTGCTCAGACCACGCCCGCTTTTCCGAGCAGGGGAGCGGGAACAGTTTCTCCATACGCGAGTGGAACGTGCGGGAAGGAAAAAACCCACCTGTGTCTGTGCTGTCACCCCTCCCCGGGCACACGGCAGAGGCAGCCACACGCGGCTCCCGAGAGGACAGAGAGGCAGGAGGGACCGGTCCGCATCCCCCACCTGGGACCCGGAGTGGGGCCGGTGAGCGGGACTGGTGTACAGCCATAAATCCGAGCTGTCAGCTGTGACAGACGGCTGCTGAAACACAGCACCTGTCCAAACACTTTCCAGCAGTAGGTAATCAGAGAACCGACACTTTACATTTTTGTGTGGAACAAGCACATTAACCATTTCACAAACCTTCCCAAAACAGCGATGTTTGTATGGCTAGGTACTTCGTCTTTCTTAATGTCTAATAAATCAGGATGACAGAAGAGAGACAAAACCTTTCTCTTTGTGGTATTTGACACATCAGCAGCAAGCTAATTCTTTGGCACGCTGTTCTTTCAGCCCTACTAGTGTCTGCATCATGCAGAGCATCTGCTTGTTGAATGGGTGCAGTTTGTGATACTTGAGAGATTTTTACACACTGCATAGGCAAAAGCTAGAGGAGTGGGACAGAAAGCCTGTCTGAAACAAGGAGCAAAACAGTCTCTCCATCAGCATGGGAGAGGACCTGAAAACATCCCATGCTGGTGCTCCAACCCCTCTGGAGCTTCTTTGTGTGCTTGGTAAAAACCCCAGCCTGGGCAGGATTGCACATGAATTCATCATCAGTCTGGGCTCTGGTTTCATCTCTTTCAGTCTTTGAATGTTTTAATTTGCTTTAAAGGGAAAAAATAATCATACCTGACTATAAAAATATTATCATCAAATGCTTTGGGGCAGCTTCTCCCTACCCTGTTCCCCACACACACACTTCATGGCAGATAATGGTAAAAATGGTTACCATGAATAATGTTAGTCCTAACCACTTTCCTAAATCTCTTAAAATTTTAACCTGGTGAGCAGAACTGCATAAACTTCTCCTTCACGGATAGAGACCAAATTAATACAAAGGAGATGTCTAAGGAGAAGTTTGTGCACTTCAGGAACTAATAGCTGCCGTACATGAACTCACTGAGGAAATAAGCTTGCAAAAGTGATGAGTAGATAACTGTTTGCCTGTATTACATGAAGTCCATGCAGCAGGATGATACAGTAATACTGTGCCTATTCTCCTCTATAGTGGAAGCAAAGTGTGTTGCTCTTGTATCTTAGTAGACATGTGACACCATTTTAATTGTGTTATTTTCCCATCAAATTAACCTCATTTTTCACCAACCAGATCTGATAAAGACTGAAATTAGATTTCAGCTTACCCAACCAATAATCCATAAGATGGGATATGTAGTTCACCAGTATCCCCAATCCTTACTCAGAAAGAAATCCACAATACCAGTCATTTTATTCAAGAGTCATCTCAGACTCAGTTCAACACAGATCTTTAATAAAAGCTTCTAAGCAAAAAAGTGCAGCCCTTGGTATCACACTAGATGCTGAGAAGAGTGAAAGAGGTTGAATGGAATTTTATCTTGGGACCTTGTCAGCTTTTTCTATCCCAAACTCTCTTCTCCAAAAAGGTGATTCTTAAGAGCAGAATGTACCAGGCACAGAAGACCCTTAGCAAAAAGAAGTTTTGCCACAGAAAAAGGCACATATAAAGGACTCAGATTTGTAGGCCTTTCATCTTTCACACCACATGCCTTAAGTAGCCCAAAGTGAAATTTCCTACACAAGAGCAAGGACAACCACAGCCTTACACACAAAGGTAGCGCCTCTGAATCAAAGTCCAGATTTTGCACAACTTTTCATTGAACTGGTGAAGGTGTTTCATTTAATAACAGGCAAGAGAGTCAGTCCTTTTGTTGTGCCAGGCTTTTTGCCTTTTAAGTCTGAAGTAGACATAAAAACAAAGTTGAAATCCACCTCCAGACAAATTCAAGACACTGAGTTGTGATTTTGGCAAGGGTGCTTATATCCTCTTTCAGCTTTGCAGAGCTCTACAGTAGCTCTTTAATGATGAGGTGAATATGGTTCAATATTTCATTTACATCCTAGAGAGGAAACATTTTCCTCTTGAATAAATTCTGTCTTCATTGACACTCTCAGAAGACTCAAAACTTCAGGGAAGGTATCCATGAAGCCCAAATACCCCATCATAAAATTAGACAAATAGCTACAGAGTGTCTAGCCCTTTCTAAACATTCAAACCTGTATTAATGCATCATTGTTTAAGTTATATACCATCAGCTTCAGAAAGCCAGTAATTCACATAATCTCCAGCCCTTCATAGTAGCCAAACATTGCTACTGCCTTCAGAAAGTTGCACCTCCATAGATCTGGGGGGACTAAGCCTGTGTCCTCTTTTCCAGAGCCAGAGGGGGAGAGTATGAGGAAGAGCTGAAAGAACACACTGTCATTACATTTGTGCTCTTGCACCATGGCATTGCTTTCTTTGTTATGACCTGTTTCAAAATCTCAGAGCTCTTTCAAGCAGCATGGCATACTAATAGCCTCCTTTGCTATGGGGAAAAGCAATGCTTTTGTGCGTCCTTTCCTCTCCTTAATAGCAGAGAATATTCAAGATGAAGCAATACAACTCTACTCTTCAGTACAATATCTTGAGCAGAGTATGTACGACCAAGGACCACATGGTAGAAAAACATGTGAGAGTGGGAAAAAATAAGAAAAGTAGGCTCTCCTAATTTTTTTAATTCCACTGTAGTTGCTTCCTGATCATAACTGTTTATGGAGTACATGTTTATAATCCATATGTATGTGTTCATAAATGTTTTAATAAGTATAATTTAGTTGGTTTAGGGTCCAATGGGTTTATTTTACCTGTTTGAATTGCTGTTGTTGCTTTAATAATTTGGTACTGGAGTATAATTCCAATAATATCTGACAGTCAGCTAGTAACCTGTCACATAAATAATGTATTTCATGCTTATCCTTACTATTACTAAAGTATTTTTAGTCCTCTGTAGAGAAACAATGTTAATTAGTACCACAGTAGAGCCAAACTGGGCTTAGCTACTGGCACTGTGTGGCTCCATGAGGTATCCCAGGCTACCTCACTGGACAGAAGATTCTTAAGCAAGACTGCTTCTGTGAAATTAATTTTTTATCTGGTAGGTCTTTTAGTTACCTGGCTAAGGGATCTTAAAATTTCAGCAGAAACTTGGGACTCCAATTTTTTAACCTGGCATTTTTATCAGCAGCTGTTAAAAATAGGCAGATAAACTTGAATATTCCAAGCAGAAGTTCTTAATCTTACTTGAAGGTTTTGAAAAGACAACTTTCTGTAAAACCTCAGGGATTACCTATGGCTTTTCAAACCAGACATGGACACCAAACTGTTTATTTCAATTACTTCTACAGTACTTACTATTGAAAATCATAGCATCTTACTACAGAAATAGTTTCACTAGGTTTCTAATAAAGATCTATGAAAATGTGGATGTGAAAGAATTCTAAAATTGCCCAATTTACTTTCCATCCAGTACAGTTTCTTCCAGTTTATTTTTAATAACTCATGAATAAGGCAGTATCTAGTAGCTTTGTTTAAAACATCTTAAGCAACGAAGGAGAGACCCGCACAAAAATGTGGTTTTCTTTGTGAGAAAAGTTAAGTTGCATAACCAGGTAATAGCAAACTATTAGTATTATGCCTTAACAAACATCAAGCAACCGCTGTTGCTCTGGGTGCTTCACACAGCCATCTTCAATACCATGGTATGCGCTCATTACTTATTCTCATGCAACACCAAAGTAACTCCCCTTGCTTTGGCATGTACAAGCCTCAATTAGTTGCATGTTATCATCACATTCCCCATTAATCATTTAGCAGAACTGTACAGATGTACGGCAGCAACTTTCCCAATTTATTCCTCATAAGTCAGTCCAGGAAGCCCCCTAGTCATTTCTGTGTTTCTCTGAACTTCTCTGGAGCATCTCTTTCTGACTAATCACAAGAACACAGTGAAGGCATAGTTTTCTGTGTCACAATACCTGGAGTTATGTCAGGTTCTTCCCACGCCCCCCAGCTCTAGATGAAGCAGGTTAAGGAAGGACAAAGCAGCTATAAATTATATTCCAAGCAGCCAGGCTAACACATGACAACAGAGTACAGACTGCAGTTACACAACCTTCTCAGCAATAACCACACACGCAAAAAAAAAACTCCTCAGTGTAACATTTCAATAGTCTTGTTCAGTCAGAGAATCAGCCTTACCCTTTCACCTCCCTCTGCTCCCTTATCTTACTCATCCTTATTCAAGGCTATCCTTAAGGAAGGAGAAGAAATTTTGCCCTTGAATCTAGTCCACAAAACATTGAGCAGAAAAAGAAACAACTTGCCTTAGACTCTTCTGATGCCTTAGCATCATTTACTAAGATGATTTTGCCCCAAGTCTCTTACAGAGAACATCTCTTCTTCCAGACTGAATTGGGAAGGTAAGGTATATAAATTGTATTTTACCTGGTTAGACCTCCTAAACCAAAGTCCACTCATTCTGTAGCAAGGTCACTGCTGGGACCTTGGCTGAAGCAAAATTAAAGTTGTGTCAGTTTCCAAGGAAGCGTGATCTATTCCTGGGGCTTCTGTAGCTGAGAAAATAAAACATCTGTCAGAGCTCAGGAACATTCAGGTCAGAATTTTTCTATTTCACAGAAACTAGGCATTGTTTCCCGTTTCTTTACTCTACAAAGGAGATTGGTTTTATACTTTGCTGGGGATAATTTTCTCTCATCCCATACTGTTCCTGGTAGCAAGGGAGAATTTCCTCTGTGCATTGTTGTTTCTATCATCACAGAGAAGAGGTTCAAATCTGACCAGGTGATCTGACAAGCTCAGTGTATCCTATCATCTTATTATCATAATTTCTTCTCCACTGCAAACAATCAGAGCAAAAATTGTTAGACTACCCAAACTTTAATTAATGTCTGCATCAGTAAAATTTGTGTTAGAAACTATTTTGTTCTGTGTACAGCTGAAATCTCAAGACAAAAAGCTTGTCTAACTAGCCTGAAAAAGAAGTGAAAGGTGTGCATTTTCCTGAATGTTAGGGAATTATTCTGGGGTTTCCTACAGGGTGGAGATGAGTCCTCAACCTGGGAAACAGCTGAAGTAGCTAGAAATCAATCAGGTCACCCACGGGTTTATGTACACTGGAATGGTGCCAAAAGCCTGTTAGTTGGATGAGTGAGTCTGTATAACAGAAGAGCATGGGATACAGTTCTAAAGCTATTGTGTGTGCTAATTGACAGCAGTTGCAGTTTACTGTCTTACTCTGAGGTACCATAAAAGCCTTTTTATTTTCAGGTCATGGTGTGGTATCATCAATTAGTAACTACTTTCATTTCATACATACGTGTGTTACATTAAAAAAAAGCCCCTACAATAAAACCTCTTAAAGCTGGGCAAAACCTGGACAGTTGTACACCATTATTTTAGCACCTTTTAATTCAGTGCACATACCATTGTAGCACACTATTTAAACTAAAGGACCACACTCTTTCTATCTATAGGATTCCTGCATTGTCCAATATAACTAGTTGTGGAAAGGAAACAGTCTTATGCAGCTGGAGTACTTGTGGTACTTAGCTTTATTAGGAACATAGGCACTTCTTACATTACCAACATCCATTCCAGTACAGGGGACACTGCAATCAAAAAGGCAGACTCCTTGTAGTGTCCTTTCAGAAATGAGGTTTTGCAATTTCCGAGCAGTCGCATGCACCCAGACTTGACTCTAACTCCGATAATAATCTAAGCTGTGGGACCCTTCCCTTTAGCATGGTTCTGCTCTTCCTCACTAGAACAAGCAGCCCAGCTTTGCAGGCTGGTGCCTATAGGTCTCCCAGATGTGATGAGGTCTGACAAAACTGTATTGTTACACTCGTTCTTATTTAATTGCTTGCAAAACAGGATTGAACACTGCTTGAGTTCAATTTATTTTGGTTGGTTGCCTTTGTAAGCACCATCCAGTCATACCCTCTGACACAAGACTGACAAGTAACACCCTACAATCAGAGACTGTGACTATAGCCTGGACCTATCAACCATCACTATACCAAGTGCAACACAAGAGTATCAAAGGGATCTGCAACATAGAAAGAAAGTTGGTATTGTAAACTTATTGCTAGAGTATGTTCCCCAGAATGGCACACAGTGCACTCAGGCTGCTTTATGCACAGGGTTTCTACTTGTACCAGTCACATGAGCCCTTATACACACACCACAAAAGCTGGCAAGCAATTATGAACTGCACAAACCCATCATTGTATTTTGTCATTTCCTAACAACTGTAAAACACTTGAATTGTGTGGATATTGACCCTCAAAATGACTGTTAGGAATGGATGCACATAAGGAGCTCCCCTCAATTTATTTGATGAATTTCCCATTCAATGGCAAGAACAGACTGAGGAAAACTGAAAATGTATTTCCATATATTGACTGAGCAGTATGTTGCATTTGACTCCAGCTTTAAAATTTCATTTCACAATGAGGGGGGAAAAAAGTTGATGCTACAAAAAAAAAAAGGATCCATTTGTTTTCAAGACCTATACATATCTACATGGCAGATAGTTCCAGCTGATTTCAGCAGGAGTTCTCATGGACACTAAATATCTCAGTCATTAAGTTCTTGGGAGTGGCTCAAAACCCAGCTGAGCCAGGAACTAAATGTGAGTAGCTATACATTAATCTTAATTGCTATTCTATAAATAGTCTGGGAAAGAAGGTAATGGGAAACCCCAGCCAAATTGAGCAACCAGTGTCAAGAAGGAGTATTTGTGTACCCTGCATTATTAAAAGGCCAAATAAGTGTTCAGATTAGAAGGCTAAAACACTAACATCAAGCTTTATTTTGAGCAAGGGACTCATTTTGATATAAAGCAAAAATAAATCATAAAACTCATTTTCACCGGATAGTTTGCTAAATGTTTTTGCATTTTTCTGCTGCATTTCTTTAAACTCACCTTATAAGAGCAAAATTTGAGATCTTAAGATTCTGAACAAGTTGATTACTTGCGTAGTAACTGTTTTCCTGGATCTTTATCTTCTTGCAAAAAACCTTAAGGCCACAACTGCAGTAGGTTGTGAGGAGCCAGTGGGATTTCAAGGTGCTGAGTTTACCATGGTCCAGGCTGCATCCAGTTCTTCTGAGGTTCACAGCATGCCACAAAGAATAGGTTTGACAACATGCCTACTTTTGTGCATTAGCAGCCCATCCCATTGACTCTGTAAAGTTTTGCCCAAACAGGCAAGAAAAACTCTCCACCTCATACAATGCCACCCAGAAGTCCATGCAATGTCATCCTTACCATAAATAAAAGAGGAAATTTGACTCCAATGGGAGGTGAAATCAACAAGCAACAGCTGGAATATCTGACAGACCAGGTCTTCCAAGGGCACATACCCTTAATGGGCAGAACAAAAATCCCTAAGCCTTCAAAATACATGCTCATTCTTCAGGGACAGTCATGATAAGCAGGAGTTAGATACCAATGGACAGGTACTCATAATTCTTTAGCTAAATAGGGCAAAGGTGCTCCCTCATATATGAGGACTGAGACCTTGGAGACAATCCTGAGGTCCAGGGAGTTATAGATTCATGTCCTTCTAACCAGGGCTACTCCACAGGATGTCTGCAGAGATACCAGCTTTGCCCAAGCCCTACCAACCACTTCTGCCTCTCAGGACAATCAGCTACCAAACAGAGCAGCAACTGGAAGAAATCAGAGAAAGGAGGAGGAAACAACTTAATCTTCTTGCTTAAGGCCTTGCCACAGCTCTGCCTTGTCGCCGTCTCAGTCACAAGTCAAGAGGTTTGTAAGTTTCCAACCTAAACACTCTTATCACCATGTGCAGCTTGAGTGTACTGCCCTGAGGGTTCCCTTCTGCACATCAATGCAAGATATGTTATCATCATTTTCTACCACGTAAACTCAACTACTGTTCAAGTTACACTGATATGTGATAACTGTACAGTATAGATCATCCATATCAGGTTGAAAACATACCTGAACTCAGACATTTATATGCACAGAGTGGTAGAGAAGTTTGACTGGTGAACCTATTTGCATAAGGCTTTCCCTCCTAACTCTATTAGTTCTACAGACTGAACATACAGAAAAACTTAGTATTTAAATAGAATTCAGACTTTTTTTTTCATTAAGATGGAATAACAGGGAAAATAAGTCCAGAATCATATTTTTTAATTAGGAGGGAGAAAAATCCTACTTAATATTATTCCCATTTCAACTTTCATTTGGTTTATTTTTCAGAGACCTGAGCAATGCTGCTTTTCATTTGCTTTATTTACTCCCATACCTGCTTTACTTAGTAACTCCCCACAAAATAAGTAGAAAGAACCCACCAAACTTTTGACAAATCATCTGATGACAGTAATAGCAAAGGACCCATCAATACACACAATCTGAATAATATATCAAAATTTTATCTACAAATGAAAGTCTCAGTTATTTGGCAACTCATAAAACCATTTACACTTACATGACAAAAAAATGAATATCATTGTTTTATGGCTGCACAAATAAATACCTCTTTGCATTCACTGAAAAAACAAGTTTGTCTTGGTTAAAAGCCACATAATATGACAGAGTAGAAATATGGGTTAAATTTGGTCACATTTGAACTATGAACACAGGGCTCATAGCTACAAAAAAAATTAGATACTAAACCTCCAAGTTTCACTGACGCAAAAGGGACCATGAAAAAACAAAGGTTTTGTGTGGAAAAAGACTTGTAGAGCCAGTTTCTTATTCTGCAATCAGACAAAGGCCCACATGCTACAAAGAAGGAATCCATCCTTTTGATGTGGGAAAGCAAGAGAATGTCTCATTCTGGACAGTAGCGTGCACCTGCACCATGAGTGGCACAGGTCACTGTGCCATTCAGCACCCCAGGGTCCCATATATTTCACTTCAGCCCGCAAACTCTGGCAACATCTCCCAGCCTGTACCTGTATGGGATGCTGAAAGACCCAAGCAAGGCAAACAGGTTTGCAGGACTAGGACCAGCATGGCCTGCCAGATGAATTACCTCTTCCCTGGCAGCTCTGTCCATGAAAACTCCAGCATGTGCCATGTAGCTCAAATATAGCTTATTTAAAGGCCAAATTTACACACAATCTATGTAGATCTTTCCACATGGCCTGTGATCAGTGGAAAATGTCATGAGAAACACCAAGGTAGATTGTTAGAATTGTTATGCATCTTTTTGTAGGAAGCCCTGTGCTTCCAAAATCCCTTCAGGTATGTCCAATGTAAAAATCCACCTGATCTTTGTCAAAGCAAAAGTTTGGTTAGCCCAAGATCCTGTCACTAGTACACCTATTCTCCATAGTTTAGGGAACAGTCAACAGCAGTATTTCCTAATTCTGCATGAAGATTAGGATATTCCTGAGTCAAAAGAGGATCCTTGTGCTTCACAGCCCTGAAGAACTTTTCCTGCACAAGTTTGATCTGTCACTTTTTTGAGCCCATGCCAACTTTTTCAGTTCAATTTGACAGTCAATTTGTTTCATGTAAAGAAGCATCTCTTGCTATTTTGTGGTGAAAGTGCCACCTAATAACAGACCATAGGATCAACAGCAGTCAGCTGGGAGAGATTTGCAGCCATTCCCTTAAACACTCCTCTCACAACTTCAGACCTGTGTTAAATCCCCTTATGAGAAATCTCTTGAAGAGTTATAATAAATTCATTCCTCATCTTGACTGTACTTGTGAACCTGTTCTGTCTCTACTGTATCTTGTTTCACAGAGTCACAAAATATGCTGAGTTGGAGGGGACCCACAAGGATCATCAAGTCCAACTCTTAGCCCTGCCCAAGAGTCACACCATGTACCTGAGAGTATCATCCAAACACTTCTTGAGCTCTGTCAGGCTTGGTGCTGTGACCACGGCCCTGGGGAACCCGTGCCCAACCACCCTCTGGGGGAAGAACTTTTTTTTCTAATACCCAACCTAAACCTCCCCTGACACAACTTCAGGCCATTACCTCCAGTCCTGTCACTATGGAGAAGAGATCAGTTTCTCCCCTCCTCTTCACTAGGAAGTTGAAGACTGTGATGAGGTGTCCCCTCAGTCTCCTCTTCTCCAGGCTAAACACACCAAGTGTCCCCAGCCACTTCTCATATGGCTTCCTCTCAAGACCCTTCATCATCTTCATTGCCCTCCTTTGGACACCCTCTAACAGCTTAATATCTTATATTGTTGTGCCTAAAACTGCACACATTATTCAAGGTGAGGCCATCCCAGTTTGAAGCAGAGCAGGACAATCCCCTCCCTTGACAAACTGGCAATGCTGTGCCTGATGTTCCCCAGGGCACAGTTGTTTTGAGAGGTAGAGGTGGTAGCAAACATTCAAGGGTGTACAACCACATACAGGATTTCAGAGCTGAGTATACCATGGACCCATATTATCCAAATACAAGTGAACCGCTAATCATGAACAAATTATCTTTACATGTTGCTACCATTTTTTCCAATTGCAACTCATTACAGACCTTTAGTTTTCAATAGGAAAAAAAAAATCAAAGCAGCACTCCTGTGTGATAAGTGCTGTTTCAGAGCCTACCTGAAGGGTTTTTTTATCATTAAACTTACTATTTCTCAGAAAGCCAGACATACTCCAGCTTTGGCAGGTAAGCTTGGACCTATGTATATCATCAGTATTAGATGTGTAGCTCTGTCCCTTTGTCTTCAAGTAAGCAGCATGGGATTTTGTAGATCTTGCAGCACGCACTGTCTGGGCCCTCCTGAAGACCATGAAAGCTTGTGGAGCAGGGTGAGGTTAACTATAAGTCATGCTTGAAACCCCTCCAGGTGATCTTCCACCACACCATCCATATCAGGATTTTCATAGTTGCACATTCTGTTCTTGAAGGCTCACCTGTCACCTCTATAAGCAGAAGCACTGGCCTGCCCAAGACTAACTCCCGTTTTACACAAAAATTTTCTGATTTTTATCTGTTCTCCTGACCCTGAAGACAGAACACATTTTGATCATATAACTATAAAATTCTTATTTCTTAACTAGAGCAGGCAAAGAGATTTCATGGTTTAGCAGGATGGGACAAAACCATCAGGAACAAGAGATATTTGTCCACCTTTTTCACAGTGAAGGTTGTCAAAATTCTTTGGATCCTTTCCACAGTCCTGAATATTTGTTTCAATATTATTTTAAACAAAAGTATTTTAAACAAAAGTATTCTTCATGGCAAACCTACATCCCCCCCACTGCACAATCTGTTGAGAAAAACAGTTCTGTGTGTTCCTGATTAGGTAGAGAAGCACAAAAGGAAAGCTTTGGAAGAGCTTTCTATTTCATATTTGTGATTGTGTATCAGCCAAAAGCTATTAAAACAAGGAAAAGCACTTTCAGAAGAACAAAACATCCATCACACCTTTCCCCTTTTCCCTCAACAACTACTTTTGTTTAATATAAGCTTCAGTAACAAGAAAACAAACCAACCCTCCATCTCACCCACCAAAAAATAAAGAACCAAACAAAATTCATTACAAATTACCCAAGCTACAAGATAGCTTAAATATTAACAAGCTTGTAAAGCTACTGGAGGTAAGAGCCCGGAGCTGTATAATAATAAAGCAAGACTCAGCGAGATTCCATAATTATTTGTTACACAACCCAAGAAACTAGCTAGAGCATTTCTAAGATTACACCTCTCATATGATGTCTAATGCCAGAAATTACATAAGGCTTTTTATAACATAATCATTTATCATTAAAAAGGCAGAACAAAGGGTCATTATGACCAGAGGTGACAATCCAAGAATTAGTTTACTTAGGACCTGATCCAAAGCCCATGATAGTGATTTACATACATTTCAACATGCTTTGGATCAGACATTCAGTGTTTTCTATGTTGTAGAGTTCCCTTTTTTTTTTTTTTTCAGTGGAACTTAAGGACTGGAGCTGGGGAGGAAATAAAAGCAGGCATGTGTTCCTGTCAGAGCTGACAAATTTAAGCTGGCACTGATTTTGGTGGTAGTAGCATCTGTTTTACATCCTCTCAGAGAGAGAAAAAAAAAAGCTGGCCCTCAATTCAAATTCCCAAATATGGGTTCAAATGCTTTCTAGGTATTTCAGTTCTGGAAACACTGACCTATGCAGACAGCTCTAGCAAGAGTTGCAGGCAGTATCTGAAGCAGTTCAGATCCAACAGGATATATGTGTCCTTATGCACTTTTACGTCAAGAAAAATGCAAAACATATGACCAGCTATACTGTCATAACAGGAAAATGGGACAGGCAGCATAGAAATAGAGCACTCAGCTGTAAGTCCAGCTCTATCCATCAGGAAGTCTTCTTGAATAAGAGTGGACACCCTAGTGAGACAGTTTATCTGTAAGCTTGCAGATGAGGACTCCACTTGTTCCCTTCCTTCTGGCAAGTTAAGGGCTGTGGAGAACACACAACTCAGAGAGGAAGTATTATGAGCAGAAAGAAAAAAGTGTTACCCTAATTATAGTCATATGTATTGACCAGAAAACACATGACTCTTGCATAAGAAGCAGAACAAAGACTTCAAATTGACTTGACAGGGAACAATCTGCAAGATAAGGTAAAAAACATCCAGCTGTGGAAGCCCTATTCTACAGCAGCTAACCATACACACAGAGCTTGTGTATCCACACTGGGGGAGATAAATCATCTCATAATACAACAGAATACTGCAGAATCTTGAACATTGGGGTGAATGTAGACAGGGCCCAGTTGTTAAATGCCTTTTCCCAATAACCTAAGGGCCATTAAATGAAGTTTGTAGGATCCAGATGTCTTGTTTCATTCCATTAAAAAGTTGCATAGGTCCCAGAGAATTCTGCTTGCAACTGAGCAGACTAACATAGGACTTTGCTTGGTTTCTGGATCTCTAACTTGGTTGCAATATCCACATCTCCAGATCCCTGTCTGACAGTAACACCACTCAGAACAGATAGAGGCCCCTTGGTCTCTTCAGATTATATCTTCTCCCACAACTCACTCAATGTAGTTTGAAAGCCCTAAGCCTGGCTTCCACCCAGGGCTGCACAGTGCTTCTCCAACATATGCTGTCTTTCCAAACCCAGACACTGTCTGGTAAATTAATCAGGTCAACAGTAACAAGGGGCACCTCTCAGTAAAGCACAACTACTACTTGTTCAACTGCTTTCTAGAAAGAAGAGATCATAGTGCTGAAGAGCCTATGGCCCTGCTGAAACCTCCAAACTCCATTTCTAAAATCCTTTTAGTCCCCACCCAGCAGAGCAGAGACCAGTAGCACAGCACGGTGCTGGACTGCATGCCTTGATTTACACCTGCACTAGGCCTGGGGACAGAATCTAGCAAGGACTTGCCCAGGAGCTCACCACCATAGAGACACTGGAGGTGTCCCATCTTCTGGTTCTGTGACGTCCAAACCTGCCCCAGGAAGTGTGATACTTGTGCAAGGCAAAGTCACACTGCAATCAGGGATCAGAACAAACAAATTCACACCAGTCAAGAGAGGATTCTTCTCTTCCCCCTACCCAAATAATCAGTGTGTCAGTTTGCCTTTCCTAGGGTGCTCAGTATTCCATGTTCTTCAGCACCAGTCCCTGCACACACTAACTTTTCTACACAGACTGGGAATCTCAGATTCAAAACTGTCTTTCCTATCATCCCCCCTTTACAAAAGGAGGAATTATTCCACGGAATATATTTGGCCTCCATTCTGTTCTTCAAACACAACTCTTTCAAATGAAAGGATAAAACAGAATTTGATATTACTTCTTGGACACAAAGCTAAACATCTTTCAATCAAAGGGATTTTTTTAGATACTAAGCAAGATGGGTTTACCTTTCAATAGGAACATCAGCAGCCCTTACAAATCTTGTGTTTCTTAAATCCACTTGGTAGGAGCAAACACACTACTATTAGAACTGACAAAACACCCACATTATTCTTTCTTCCCCCCAGCCTGAGTGACACTAATTGGAGTGTCTAAGTAGTATCTTCTTAGTTTGAAGTCAGTTTGCTGGCTTTCTCTTGACTCCAGTTTCTTCACTGGTGATCAGCATACCCATTAAGAGGAAAAATGAAGTGGAGCATTTGTAGAGGTGTGCAGATAATCAAGGCAACACTGCAGCCTGCAGGTGTCTTCTAAGATAACACCAGGACACACCTGGATACTCCTCTGTTCTCTACTCCCAGCAGACAGCACGCTGGCAATTACATGCTAGAGAATCTCCTGGAGTCACTTGAATGGGCTATGTATTAAGTAGACCAAAATAAATTTTCCAGACTTTGTTCATAAGTAAAAGGAAATTAGGATTTACATTTTCTGTCCCCCCTCTCCATTCTCAATAATTGAATGACTTTGGGAAGGTTATTTGTAGAATCCTTTATTTAACCTTGGATGTTTATGTGTATGGGAAATGCTAAAAACCTCAAGATGATGAACAATAAATGCAACAGCACACAGAAATGGGAACCTAAGAAAGAAATAGAGATGTAGAAATGAAAAGGAACACACGAGTGGGGACGAAATCAGCTAGCACTCTCATTACCTTCTTGGATTTTGAAGCAAGATACCTTCTAAGTGTCCCACTCAGAATTCTGTTGAGGGCAACTTTTTTCAAGTCTATTGTCCCCTTCCATTGCTCCTTTTCTTGGAGCTCGGTGCTTATCACCACTACTTTCAAGGTATTTTAAGTGATCCTCTTCACTTAAGCTACCTCAGAACTTCAGATCCTTCGTCAGTTTCTCTAAATAGGAGTCAGAAATAGTATTTCCTTTCACTGTTTTCTCCACATTTCTACAGTTCAATATTCTCAGCATACTCCAAGATTTTATTTAGGTTTGTCCTATTATCTCTTTCATTAAAACTCCTCCATGACCCTCCTTTTAAATCCCTCTAGTAGTTACTCAAAAACAGATTCTGCTCTAACTCCTCCACTCAGTTTTATGACCTCAGAAGACTTCTGGATCTTTTATTTCCCAGAAGCATCCAGTAAACTAACTGTTCATCCCTTCTTCTCTGGAGAAAGTGTATGCGTTCTTGGCATGTGGTGCAATCCTTGCCTTCTGTTTCCCTGTCTCCCTTCCAAGGCAACTTATTCTGATATAGCCATCATACAGTCCATCTGCCAGGTTTCTGCAATACCTCTTATAACATAACTTTGACTGTGTTTTAGGGCTTTGACTATTTCTTGTTTATTGCCATACCTTTGGCATTAGTGTAGAGAGATCTCAAGTGCTCAGCTCACTGCCCTATTATTCTCAGTTCTGTTTCTCTGATGACTTTTGTACAGCTCCCCATTGTCCCTTCAATGAGTGTCAGTACACTCATTTATCTGTGGACTCTTATCTCTTCAAGCCTAGTTCCATCTTCCACCTAGAAATGTTTTTCACCTGCTTAACTAACTAGATATCATCTTTTAATTCTTCTTTCTCAAAGCACACAAAGTTCATGGGCAGCAGACACAGAGCAACTCTATCAAGTCCCTTTGCTCAGTTACACGTTCCCCTCTGACACCTCCCTGTCCCTTTACTTAGGGCCATGATAGAAGCTGTGACTCCCTCAAGCCCCAGACTTTTCTCCAGTCTGGACAGGGTCACACCTGACTGTGGTGCCTCTACATTAAAGAAAGAAAAAGAAGTCAGAGAAACACTTTACAGTTCATCTTTCCATTATATCGCCAACTATGGCTTAAACACAACCTACTACATAGAACAGGGAAACAGTCTGAGAACCATTTCTGTGCCCTTCAGAAACCAGCTACTGATCATAAACCTCTCTGACCACCAATGAACCCTCTTCTACAAAAAAAAAAAAAAAGCAGCAACAAGGTACAAACATACACTAGACTCCTTTGGCTCGAGATGACAACTCCTTTACTTCTGTCTCCCCCAGGTTACCCAAAGGGGATCAGAACAACACACACTGCATCAACTCATCAGATATTTAATTGTTCTAAAATCCACACAGAAATGCTACAGCAGTCTTCCTGTTTGCAAACCAGAGAGAACAGCCAATTACAATCACTACCCCAGCCTATGGGCCACCCTCATTTTTATGGTTGCCTTAATCAGCAGTATATTGGAAAGAGCAGTGCTGCTCAGGCTTAGGGTATTAGCATGCACTCACCCTGGCCTTAGATTCCCTCAGACCTCTCTCTTCAGCACAACAGGCAGGTGATGGTCATCCTTCAAGTGGTCTCTCATGTTTATACAAGCATGAGTTCGGGGTGGGTGTTAGGTCCTTTGTCCCCAGTGTAGTTCCTACAGTATCTCTCCTGCACCTGTCTGACACAGGTACACTTAGAAGTGATGTGATGGGCACTAGCTATTGGAATGGGTTCTACTTTGACAGTTTGTTTACTTCTTCTACACATAGATGGATCCCTTGCAGCATTTGCTGCTCACCACAGTGACCATGAATGGTTCCCAGCTGAGCACCAGGCATACACAGGAGGGAAAGAATATGAAGCCAGGATAAAAAGACAGAATAGTGTGAACCTCCTAAATTCAATTTATTATATATGTTTTGATATTCCACTAAGAGTTCTTTAACTTTCTGCACCTTTGAGGCATACATAGAAGTTTTGAAAACTACTGTGATTTTTCAGCATTTCCAAACCTGTCCTCTTCTGTCCCAAAATTTCACCATACACCTAAGGCCTTACCTCAAACGTATGATGTTTAGGTCTCAATCTGTAAAGTGAAGTAATGTGTGATTTCTAATGTTATCTGTATGACACAAATGGGCCAGAAAACATAGTAGGAGTATTAAGTGTTCATGCTATGCTGTATTGTCAAGGAATAGGAGCCAAGGTTAAGAATGAGTTTGAATACTCAATTTAAGCGGAGCAAAAAGCCATAGAAATATCACTCCCTGCAGCTAGGAATTTTTTATGAATATTACTACATTAGAAGTCCAAAATTATTTTTGGAGGTTCTTTCTGGTTTCTCATACTCAATCCAAAGCTGTTGGCATTAGTGAAAAGTTTCCAGTTTAGAACATGAATTGTGCTCACCTTTTACAGGTACATTTTTATTGAGAAAGCACAGAAGGTTAAAAAAACTATGAAACCCGTGAATTTATCTCTGCGGAAGTACAATGGGGTAAATAAGAAAAAAGTAGTTCTTAATTAAGCCCCAAAAGGGCCCTCAGTAATTCAAGTGAGCTCTTGCAAGGGGTTTTTTTTACTGGTCTAGGAAGAAGAGCAGAATGTAACATCCAGTCCTGTGCTTCATAATAAAACTCTCTTGAACCCCAGAATAGTAGCAAAGGATAGAGACATCAGCTGGCTTTTGACAGCATAATGTTGGTACCTTAAACATCCATGTAAATGTTAGCGAGTTACAGACAGGTTCTGTGCAGAAGGACTCAGTCCAAATAGGTAAGATAAAATGCAATAAAATAAAAGCAATCTTCTTATCCCCATTTTATGGGTAGGAAACAGAGCTCTGAAGAAATTAAGTGCCTTGCTCAAAGCCATACAGGAAATCAGTGTCAGAGGAAACAAATGCAAACCTGAGTGTCATGGTAGTTCCTTCCTCTTCATACCATTTTGACCATCAGGGCTGCTTCCAATTAAGTCTTTTATTGAGGACATCTCTTTCTAGCAATGCAATTTTTTTTATTGCATATCCCACATGGTGGACCTGTAGAATTACGAGTGTCTCCAGCCAGCTTCTTTACTGTGTTTTATGAACCTTAATGAGCCCCCCCACAGAAATACCTGCATTTAGGGGGAAGGGAGCAGAGAAGCAGAAATAGCAGCATTGTATGCAGCTTTTAGTGTGCGGTCCAGGTTCACAGAGTGGTGTGTAAACAATCCGTGTTGCCACGTTTAAGGACAGGCACAATTTTAGGAAATCCAAACACCCTGTTAGCCTACTGACCTCTAGATAACCTACTTCAACAACAATGAAACTTACAGTATGCTGAGGAGGTGGAGGGGCAACGCTGGGAAGATACTTTGCTGCCATAGGAAAAGGGCCAAGGAAAACTCTGTCATCATTTTGATGTTTGTTTGATGAGTCTGTAAAAGGAGAAGAGTATCAGATTGCTAGAAAAACTGCTGCCTGACAGAGATTTGCAGTGAATTTTGCTGTCCCATAGGAATCCAGGCACTAGCAGAGATGTGGTGCTGTCTACACTTGCCTTGATCCTCTTGCCTGAGACTGAAGCGAGATGGAATCCAAAGAGAAAGTAGCTCCATATTCGTCCAATCTTTTCAACCTGAAGGCAAGGAGGGAGTGTGCAAATCGAGTTCTTTTGCTTTAGATATATATTCTCAGTGTGGAATACAGTAATTCGTACAAGGGGAGACCCAGAAATATAATCACAGGCACAGAATTGAAAATTAAAGGGAAATTAAGGCAAAAAAAAACAGGAACAGGGGCTCTTTGTATAGCTATTTAATAGCATCACATGTTCAGTAAGCAGCTGCCTGTACACCTTCAATTCACCTTGCCTAGGTTTCTTTTTCTGGCACACAGTCAGGTGTTGATCACAGTGTCACTAAATCCTTTCTGTGCAGGGAAAACTGTGAGGGGGGATTACACAATGAGGATGTGATACCATTTGCATTTTTCACCTAAGCATGCCAGCATCTTTTGAAGTGTTTTCTTGATTAATTCAAGTGTTTCCATCACCTTAGCTAGTCTACTTCCTAGAAACCTACATTGAAATGACTTGCTTAGTGACAGTGTAGAAGACAGAAGGGGTGTCTCTTCATTTTCTCTAATCAGGATCGCTTTTAGCTGCTGGGAATTGGCTCTAGTGACCAAAAAGAAATCCCACATGCATTGGTGTTTCATCAAGTTCAATACGTTTGTGTTCTCAAAGCCTAGAGTTACTGTGGGAAAATGAGGAGAAAAACTTTTAGAGCTACATCAGCTTTGTTGTGGAATATATAGGAACCTAGAACAGCACTGTTAGGTGGGCTAGCCACAGCAGTGGGTGAAAAGAAATGCAGTCAGGCTACTAGTAGTAGTTTCATTGCAAGCCTATCTCTACCTGTCTCTATTCAATCTTTTGAAAAAATCATTTGACTCTTTCTCCTCCCAGTCCTTGGTTGTGACATACTGGAGCTTCACTACACCCAGCACTTCGATAAAAAAAAATCACCACACATGCAGCAAATAGGAATAGCAACAGCCATGAGTACAGTATTGTAAGAGCAAGAGATTTTGTTCTTTATCACCTTGTTACATTGGTCCTGCAAGCCTAGCCATAAAAAACACCTTGTAACAATACCTAATATCCAATATGTCTGCAGCAAAACACATTTTTCATGTAATCTGACTGTATTGAATCCTTATACAGCACAGAAAGAATGACTTGGAACGGGAAGAAAGACGGAACATTCAGCTTTAGGAAAACTCAAAGGAACATTTTATTGTAACATTTATAATAGAAGTTGGGGGGTTTAGTTTTGCCTCAAGGTGTAACTTGCTCATAAAAGCGCTGGAAAACCTGCTGTGTATAAGAGCCCTGGCCTATGATGTCAGAATTCATTATGCACACAGGGGCTATTTACAGCCTTGTAAAGTTGTAGACAAGGAAATTGTTGCTGAAATATTGTTTCAAAAGTTTAAAGGTAATCATTCTACTGATGTATACACCTCAGCTATTGAACAGATCTTTTAAACAGTTCCGTGTAAACTGAAAAAATCATATGGCTTGACTTGTAAACATCCACTTATGTTCCTTCATATGTGTTTGGTATAGAATTAAATACATGTATGGGGGTAAATGCAGGGTCTTTATTTTCATTCAAAGTTGTCTGGGTAAACCTATAAATTAAGCATATGCATAAGGTGTTCAGAAATAAGACAAACCGAAAGCAATTTTCACTGCCTTCTTTTCACTCCCCATTCAGATACTTAAAAAAAAAAAAGAAGAGTTAAACCGAGAAATGGAAAAATTTATTTTCAGCTTTCTAAATCTAAAGGTATTTTATCAAAAAGACTGAAGCATTAGTGGAAATAGGTAATTTTTTAACAGAGCAGCAGCTGTAGATGCATGAAACCTCATGCCAATAATGCAAAATTTGATGCAAAAATGCTGCTTAGTTTAATGGGTCAGGAGAGTCTGCAGGAACCACTGGAGAAAGCAGTTACTCTGGGTCTGTTACAGCCCAGACTGGCACTGCTGTATTTAAAACTGTGCAAGAAAAACTATTCACTGTAGAATATGCTCTATTTCACTTGATTGCTGCATGCTGTTTTATTCTTCGGCTCTAAGCATTTTAATTGCTGCTATAGTGACTTTTCTGTCACTCTGAAAAGGCTTTGTGACCAGATGTTATTTGTCAATTGTCCCACAGTAGCTGGCAATAATATAATTACAGAAATATTGAAAAATATGCTCAGCACTGGGGATTAATAGCCAAATTAAGCATTTCCCAACTGATTTTTTTCCCCAAATATTCCTTTTGCAGCAGTCCAAATGATTTTCTTGCTCTGGATGAGCTAATTTCCCAAGTATTCCAGTTATATTTATTTTTTCTAATGCACTGGTCAGCTACTTCAAACCCCACCCCAACTCCTGACAGCAAGGCCAATAGAACACCCTCTCATTGTGGTTTCATGGGGAACCAGCTCATAGTGTCAGAAATGGACTTCACCCAGTGGCACTAGCCCAAAAATAACTGCACCACTTCCACTTTTTTTCAATGCGCCTGCATTGTTCCAATAGCACTGAGATATCAGTACTGATTAATGCTGCCATACAAATAACATGCAGAATTGAGGAAAGCTTTAAGTTGTTAATTTTTTTACCCTAGTTTTATTCAAGTTCACCATAAAATTTCCTTTGGCTTCAGTAAGCTCTGTATACTCTTCAGTATACCAGAGTAGCACTAGCACAGTTTTGTTAACTTTGCTGAATTACTTCTTGTTTATTGCAGCCAAAGTGAGTGGAAAATCAAGACCAAAGGGATAAGAAATAATCCTATTACCCTGCCCAGCAAGATTGTTCTGGTTTTAGAGTTGAGGTTTAGTTTTAACATTGGCTTCTTTGGTCACATACGATTTTACACTTTTTCTTGCTCTTCACAACTATTTTGGTGAGTTCACTCTTCTCTCAGTCTGTCATCTCTCCTCCTTCCTTCTGCTGCTGGGCTTGTTTCTTTGCCCATGGTCTACTCAAATGGCAACAGATAACCAATGTCAAGTTGAAAAAAGTCCTTAAAACATAAGAATTTCTCTGTGCCATCACAACATGCAAGTCCCAAAAGCCAACAGTATGCATGGAGAAGGTGATCAAGGCACAATCAGGCAAGTTTCTCTCACATCCCTCCAACACTGTAAACCAAAGGCATCATCCATTCATCTATATGGAAAATACTCATCCTGATGCATCCTTTTCACCTATAACAGAATCACCAATGCATCCAGTCTGCCAAGACAAATGCAGTTACATCGGACTGACCTCATGCATAAATATAATTTTCAAAACGGGATGGCTGAGATTTTACCTCAGTGTTTGTCTCCCTGACATCATGTAGTAGCTCCATTGGAATTGGAGCAAGCCTCAGGTGAGGAAAACACCAGAGAAAGAAAAATGATTTTACATGGCACTTGTTCCTTTAAAACATAGCTAGCCAGCCTGGACTGCACTTGCTAGTGAGTTCATATAAATGTTTTATGTGTGTGCTATATGTATGACTATATAAAGATACAAAGGTAAAGGTTGTATGTGTGTGTAAACATCTATGTTTATACCAATATATATAAAATCTTTTATGGTTTTCCATGTAGGAGCTAAGTAATTAATAACAATCCTGTTGGCGCTAACTTTCAAATGGAAATGTGCCACTTTGCAGGGCTAGGTCCAGTCTCTGAGAAGGAATATCTTTAAAAAAAAATTGGAGATGAATTGAAAAGGCAGATTGAGACATAATCTGAATGTGTACAAATATAATTGCTAGTGTTACCAGATGTCCTGGTGAGATGAATCGGCCAGAGTGCTACAAGTGCTCAAACTTTTAAAGAAAATGACGTGTTCAGCCCCAGCACCAGAATTGTATTTCTACATGAAGCTCAAAGACTTGAATGTGCTACCTCCTGTGAGCCAAATTTCCCCTTGGAACCACACTGCAGATTTCAGGCATAAGTTGGAATAAGTTGTGCTTTGGAGGATAAATTAGTTACTGGCAGGACAGCTTTGGCAACAGATTAATCTTCCAATCAGTTGCTTCACTAGCATTCTTCTAGCCTGGAGAAAAGGGCATGTCCTCTTGGGTCTGGTGTTTCTTGGAGTGAGTTTGTAATAAGATTGTTTGGAGGGCAAAAGATGTGATGTTTTCTGTTAAGCAGATGCACTCTTGCTCCATTAAGACCCATAGGCTTTTTCTTCTTTATTTTTTTCTTCCTTTTTTGTAAGTACAGGAGGAGTAGAAGAGGAGGAAAAAAAGCCTAGTTAAAATAACAGGATTTGAACAAATACAGGACCTGGTATCATCTGTACCATGTAAAGCAGCAGAGCTGCACTGCCTTCCCTGTGGGAAAGCTTTACATTTACCTCTCATCCTCTTCACACCTGTTGTTTCATTTCTTTTATGACTGTCTCTTAAAGGTCTTCAGAGGCTCCAAGCTGCTATGTCTCATCTGTTGAAAAAATCATGGTTAGCAAACAGAGCTGTAGGCCACCTCTAAGATAGGCTCTGACACTTTAGCTAATGTCTTCCCAGAATGAAGGAAATGAAGCCTCTGTCCCATGAAGGTGCACACTGTTGTTTCCATGCAGAACCTCTTGTAAAGGGGAGAACAGGACAGAGATCTGTTTTCATGTGCAGACTGAATCAGAGGCTCCACACAATATTCCCCCACTCTGTATTTGTTCTACTACAAAAGCATCTGTCAATCCTTGATGCATGTCCAGAGGCTGGGCATACAACTAGGAGAGGAATCCTCTACACAGTGGTTGTAGAGTGTATTTCCTTGGATACAGCTTGAGAAGTGCTGGGATAAGATCCAGAAAACTGTAAGCTCACAGAGCATTAATTTGCTATCCTGGCATCTTTCATGCATGATACTGGATTTCTGGGCTGGCAGCTTGAGATAGAGCCAGATTCTGTCTATGACATCAGTCCTTCCACCCTAGGATCTGCTGGCCAGATGTCCTTCCTGCACCTCTGGCCACCTCCTTGTGTCACTCAGCCTGACATGTTCCCTCAGTCAGCATACCCATGGCTGCCCACCTTGTTACCCTTGTCTGACTGCACAGAAAATCCCTGCTAATGCAGACTTTGCTTTACCTCTGGGAAGGTTTGTCTTCATGCCCTGCAGTCCCCCTCATCAGCAATTCTCAATCTGTAACCAAGGGAGACACCTGCAGAGAGAAGCCCACATCTAGCCCAGCTAAATACACTAGGAACTCACTGTTTCACTCATACATCTTCAATCCCTGCCTCAGAACTGTGTTCTACCTTTGCAGGGCTCCCCTCCTCCTTCATGGACCCCTTTTTTGTCCAGCAGCCTAAAAGCCCATCTTACAGACGAGTCTCAGAAAGAGAGTGCTTAAGGCAGCTCACCTGCTAATAATGAGCTCCTACAGCAGTCAGGTAGTCCACTATTGCATGTAGTGGCACTAGGGAAAACATACATCCTCACATGCACTGGCAAAGAAAGGACAGAGTTCTCTGAGTGGGAAGATGAAAATGTTTTCTTTTCATGCAGAAGAACAAGGACGAGGAAAGGGAAAAATAAAAGGTAAAGAAAATTTCTCCCTTGAATCCATTTTATTCAATTTTTATTTGCGTTTTTGTTTTTCTGAAGACTGAGAACAAGGAAGAGAAGGGGATTAAACTATATCTAGTGCTGGAAGAGATCCATTGCTTTGCGTGTCACATACAGCCTTAAAGGTTTTGCAGGAGAGGAGTAGTAAAACACCTTTGTGACTGCGTCCACTTGGACATTTTTCTGCCCCTTCTCTGCTGCCATTCAAATGGCTTTTCACACCCAAACAGCGGCAAGCATTTTCTCCTTCCAGCCAAAGCCGGCTATATCGGGGAGACCTCGGGGTTGAAGCAGCCTGTGCCGGGGCCATGCACAGACCCCAGGCGGTCTGGCTCTCAGATTATCCCTTTGGCGATATCAGAAGGTGCCCCTGTTCAGCACCCAGGCCCAGAGCAAGGGTTTTATTTAGGTCCGTGTAACCAGCACCATCCCCTGCAACAAATCTCACCCTTACTCTCCCTTCGGTCCAAACAATAAAAACGTCTCCTCGAAGTTTTAATAAAGAAGAACATATAACGTAAGTGTGATGTCAGCCTCGTGTTTAACAGGTATCACAGGTCTTTATAAGCAGAGGATATTACTCTGCTCTGGGACAAATCCGAGGTGAGAGTTTTCAGTTCTGGAGTGATGTTTAAACCCAGCCTTGCGGAGGGAAGGACCAGGAATGGGGCGGGGGTCGCCCCTCTCCGCTTGTCATCCTGGGAATTTACTTTCGTGTCAAGAAGCAGGCATGGCTGGCGTTATCGCTAGGGATGACACGAGAGCCAAACAAGGGGGCCTTTGAAATCTCAGGAGTCCCCCCTCATCTTCTCAACGGAGTGACATAATTCATCTGAATAGAGGGCTAAAAACATCCATGTAGAAGTATCTTTAAAACTGTCCGGCTGCGGAACTGGCGCGGAAAGGGCACACAGCGGGAGTGAAGGTGGGAGCAGGGGGTGGCGGGGGTTCCCTGCCGCCCTGTCCCGGCAGGTGAGGTGGCTCCGGAGCCCCCATTCCCAGGAGCCCAGCGCCACCCAGCGGGGAGGCCGGGCCGGCGCCGAGGGGGCCGGGGGTCCCCCCTCGAGGTGGATCGGGAGCCCCCTGGATCTCCCCTCCTCGCCCGGTGACACCGTGGGGGGGGTGAACAGCTTGCAAGGAGCATCGTTTTAAAACCTCGCTTTTTCTTTTCCTTTTCCTTTTTTATTTTTTTTTTTGGCAGTGCAAGAGCTCGATCTACCATGCCGCAAAGTCCTAATGAATTTGGGAAAGCAGGCAGTAATGGTGTATATGCTGCGGCAGTGAAAGTTGCGGGGGGCGGGAGCCGGGGGGCGGGGAAGAAAAAAAGAAAAAATAAATCATGAGGAGGGTTTTTTTGGCCCGGACTCCACGATTCCGAAAGGTCAGTGGTATCACTTTGACGTTGATCATGTAGCGGTTCTGGTCTCAAGTCTGCTCCCCTCCCCTCCCAGCGTGGTGTGCGAAGATTGTATTTGAAAGGGAGGAAGCAGATACCGAAAGTGATGGCTGATGAATTGTCTAAACCCTTCAGGGACGTTTCTTGCGGGGGCTCGGAGGCAGCTCATCAATAAAAGCCTCCCGGATGGAGGAGGCAAAGAGAGAAAGGGTGATGGGAGTGGGGGGGACACAGACCCCGGAGGCACCACCGCTCCCCCCTTCCCCTTTGATCTGGTGGGGGATCGTAGCAGACACAAAGCTTTGGAGGCAACAGTGGAAAAAGGTGTGTATGGAGAGGGGAGAGTTGGGAAGATGCAGCCTGTAAAACCACACACACACACCCCGGGGGTAAAAGAAATTAAAATAGGCTTTACGGTTTCCGGCCCCCGCACCTCGAACCGGCCCCACCGAGGGTCGCGGTGGCGGAGCCGCGGCCGCAGCAGCCGTGCCCGGCCCTGGCAAGCTCGCTACTGAGGTGCGATCTTGGATTATTACTTTTTTCCAAACTATGTTCGTAAATCATGTAATAATCCGGCACTCGGTAACTCGGCCCTACCTTTGACTGGGTCGTTATGTTTTATGGGCTTTACTTAAAAATTAATGCAAACCTCTCACGAAAAGAGGTGGGGGGAGTACTGAGGGGGTAGGCGGGGAGGAGGAAAGGAGGGAGCGGGGAAACCTGCTCCTGATTAGTGCCTTCCCCGGCAGCGGGGCCGGGGCTGCGGGCGAGCCCCGCTCCGCGGCCCGCGGGCACCGCGCTGGAGGCTGCGCGCATTGCTCCGAGCCCTTCTTCCTCCGGAGTCAAAACAAACCCCCACACCCTGCGATGCTACCGATATGTGCCTGTCGTCCCAGCCAGCCCGTGCGAGGGTTCCCCCCTCGCTGCCCTCCCGATGAGCCCCGCTCTCTGTAGCCTGGAGCGTCCCGAGGAGCTTTTTCACGCGTGTTTCTGCGGGAAGGGGATGCCTCTCAGCCGGGGGGGCTCGGGGTGGGGGGCGATTCCTGGGGGCTGGCGGCGGGGAGCAGGGAGAAAAGCGCAGCCGTCCGCCAGAGCCGGGGGCACCGTTGGCTCCCTCGCCCCACTGAAACTATTTGTCTGCTGCAAATGGTATGGAAAGTAATTAAGGTCGGCGCACGTATGAAAATTATTGACAATGTGTAAAGTCAAAAATCTCATTTGATCGGAATGTAAACTTGGGCGGGGGAGAAGCCAGTCAAAAAGGTACCGTGTGTTCAGATCTCGGGCCAAAGCGTGTTTGCCCTTATTCGCGGCTGTCAATGGGGTATGCAGAGCAGGATTGAGAGACGGGGCGGAGGGGGCTTTTCCTTCAGCCTTGCAGAGACACGATGAATCCCTAACTAGGGCTGCCGCTAATGTTTTTGCACTGGTGCTGCTGGCACTTGCATGACCTTTTCCACTGAGAACGGATAGGGATGCGCAGGGGCGGAGAGTATCGGCTCCGGCACCCGTCTCTTTTGCTGCGTTCCCTCCGAGGTCTGCCCGAGCCCTCAGCCTGTCTCCTTCCCGGGAGTGCGGCACAAGCTCCACCTGCCCGGAGCCTCCTGCTCCCCTGCCGCCTCCCTGCTGCCCGCACTGCGCCGGGACCTCGCCTCTGCTCTGATCTCGAAACATCCCACTTCTTATTTTACCCCGCGCTTGTCACGTTTTATTTACACCGACAGAGGATGCTCGGAGACAAAAGAGTATTTTTCTTCTCTACGTCAAAGATGTTTTATATTTTTGGAAGGGTTGTGTTTCCTTTTAGAGAGGTGACCGGTATCCTGACCGCTGTAGGGGGTTTATTTTGATGCTCCGGGAAGTTCATTTGGAGCTGTGCAGAGCTGGGAGGGGATAAAAACTTTAACATTGTCATCTGGTATAGGAAACGCACAGTCTACCCACAAAAACACTTGGTGGAAGTACTCGGGGGCTGACACTTAAAAGACAGACGTTATTATTACACGCGGAGCGTGTCTTTGTGCAGGTTTAATCGCCGCGGTGTCCACGCAGCTCCGGCGGCTGTTGCAACACCCACGTTATCTGCAGGGGGTCCAAGTCCCCTCTATCAGTCTGAGCCCCTGCTTTGTCCCACACCTGGGAACTTCCTTTCTCCTGTGTCCCACCAGCCCGGGACCGCGGGGAAAGCACGGAAGGGCGCCCGGGGGAGGCTGCCCGCTGGGTCCTGGCAGACCATCGTCTCTACCCCCAGCACAGCCCCGCGGCTGGGTGGCACTCCACTTTGCTAAACTCTGGGTTTAGGGAACTTGTACGGAGCGCGGGAGCCTCAGGCTCGCCGAGTGTCTGTCTGTCATGGTACACGTGCAGTGAAGAGGCTGGGGTGAGATGCAGGAGATGCAGACAGTCTTGGGGGTAGAGGGCTGCGGGGGCTGAGAGTTTAACATTGCAATAATATCTCAGGTGTAGATGTCCCTCGGAAAGTCTAAACGCTGAAACACTCGTTTTCAGAGCGCTGAAGAGACCAAACGTCTGTGAAAGCAGGACCTGATCGGGGAAAGGGGGAGGGGGGCTGCGGGGGGCGGATATCTTCTCGTCCCTCGTGTTCAGTGCTCGCATTTCCCCTCCACGGGTTCCTCCGGCCCTTGAGGTCCGCGGCACCGGCTCCCTGCGGAAGGCCCCCAGGTGCCAGGGTTCTGCGAGCCCAGCGTGGGAGAGTTGAGTGGACACTCTTTTCCCACCTGCTGAGTCCGGTTTTCTCCCTGCAAACACTTCCCTACAGGCAAATAGATTCTGCCCTTCGGCTCCTTCTCGCCCAAACTTTGTTTCTCGCCTGGTCTTTCTCTCCGTTCTCGGGCGCCGAACAAAGCTGCCCCGGCCGTGAGAGTTGTGTATCAGAGAGGAAAGGGAAAGGTGCGGCCCTACTAATTTACAATCACCACGTTCATGGAGGTGTCCTGACCCAGGCTTAGCTTCCCCCCACATCCAGACAGTGCTGAAAAATTTCTTAAGGTATCCTTACGGAATGTCAGCCAAACCAAGGTGGCGACATCCCAGGTAATTCCCTGGAAAATGTCACGAGAGGTTCTTCTTATGTGCAAGGAGCATGTCTAGTGGTGCTTTTGGGGTCGAGCTGTTTTTGGGGTTTTTTTTCCCACAAGGCAAAGTAGGCCCCCGCGTTTCCACTGAATGTCCTTATCTGCCCTTGAGATGGGAGGTGTCTCAGCCCCTCGGGTTGGCGTGATCATCTCCCCTTTTCCTCTGCCTCTGGAAAGGAGGCAGAGACTGACTCTTCAGAAGGAGCTGGAAGGAAGGGTCCTAATGGCAGCCGTCAGGGAGGCATCTACAAAAAGAGTCACGCCTGCTGCCCATTGCGTACGCAAAGAAAAAAAATAAAGGGGGTGGGGGCGTAAAAAAAAAAGGCGGAAAAACCTCTCCAAACAAACATCGGAATCGCACGGCTACTGCCAGAGGTCCCGAGAAGTCAAGAGGTCCCGGGAGCAGCACAAAGGACGGGACAAGACCGCTGCGAGTCCCTTCCCATCCCGGCCTTTCTGATCCCCCCGCTGCGGCGGGACTGCCAGCCCCCCACCCACCCCGAAACCCCAAGGTGGTCTCCCCGGGCCGCCGGGGCCGGGAGTTCCACTGCGGCCACTCGGCTCCTTCCAGCTCGTTAAAATGCCCGCATGCCCCTCATGCGGAAAGGGATCTCTGTCAGTCGCTGTAGATCGAGATCTAAATCCAGGCACCCTGAAACTGACAGTTGGAGGAAAATCCTCCAGGGCTTAAGGAAACGCACTTTTACAATACTGGAGGGATTTGTTTAAGTTTCAGTCTCGGCTTTAATTGAAAAAACGCCTCTCATCTGCAGGACCTCAGAGGAGAGGAAAGAGCCTGAAGCACGCAGTTAAAAAAGAGAGGAAAAGGACAGAAAAAGAACAAAAAGAGGGGCAAAAAAGTACTCCAAGATAACCGTAAACATTTATCTTTCATATTTGTCTCCCATTTTCTTAACTGGTTTAGTTTAACTTATTTCATTTAGCCCACGAAGCAAAGGGGACTGTGTTATGAACATGAAACTGAAACCGCAATAATGAAGAGATTTCCTAGAATAAAAACTATGATTATAGAACAACATCTGAGTAACCAAATCTGCCAAAAAGTTTAATTTCCGTATACTCTGGTAAAACAAACCAGTTGTGCTCCGAAACTGGGATCAGCTCAGAAATGGATACACCAACCAAAACAAACAGCAAATGCACTTCTGTTTAATCATAGGCAATTTAAATCATCTTTTAAAGTCTCAGGATCATGAATTGGAGACTTCTAAACGCTGTTTCAAACTAGCATCTGTTGCGAAGAAGAGGACTTTGCTAACAGGTAGAAGGTGGCTGATTGAATGTGTTATCCCCGATTCTCCTATCAGGAATGTGTCACGTCGCGTTAGAAGCAGCAGCCGGCTCGCTGCCGCAGGGCTGCCCTTCCCGGCTTTGCTTCATTGTCTGTCCTGTCTCCCACCGCCGAGAAACCAATGACACCCTAGTATATCGTGACTTCTTGTGCTGGGAGTGAATGATTCTTCCCACTCGACTAATATTAATGATCAAAACGAACTGTCTGAAACGGAGGCAGGTTAGAGTGATTTACAGGCAAGAACCTTCCCCCTTGCCTTTAATGCCTTCGGTATCCTGAAGATTGCAGAAATTACTTGGTCATGTCATCCAAAGGTGACATTTAGACAGACATCCTGCCGAGGAAGGCGAAAAAGCACCCTCGCTCGCCGATCTAGAGCAAGGAAAGATGTTTATATATAAAACCACGGATGTTTAATTAAAAAGTCAGAATAGGTCGTTGCAACAAGATCAGGAATCGCATATTGGCCTCCCTACCCTTCCAGGGAACAATAGCGGGAAAAAAAGATTAGATAGATAGATAGATAGACAGACAGATAGATAGATAGATAGATAGATCGATAGATAGACAGAGAGAGATGTTATCTCTCTTTTTTTTCTTTTTTTTTCTTTTTTTTTCTGTACTATGGAAACAATTTAAATCGATACCTCGGGAAAGGTAAACATGGTCTATCGACGGGGCGATTATTTTTTCTATTAAAAATGTGTCGTAAACATTGCCGAGCTTGGTAGTGTTTTTCTTAGCTGATCCTCAGATACAATCAAGCCATTTTCGGACACATTCCCATGTATGTAGCAGTGGTGATCTGGAGGAAGCTGTCGACGCCTGTTCAGTTAATTTAGGTTTTCTTTGTCTAATTACTGTGGAGCTTAGGGAAAAGGAGCCGGGCTCAGGGCAGTAAACTGACACTTGGGCTCTGTGTGTGGTATCCAGGCAGAGTTTGATGGAAAAAGCCTGCTTCCACTCAACTGCAGGTCACTGTCTGGGACCAGCCCCACCCCCTCCCTGCCCGTACCCACCAGCGAGCTCTCAGCACGGAGCTGTGCTGGAGGCTGAAGGACACACACACACACACAGAGCACTGTAGGCACGCTGACACGGCGTCCCGCTCTACCCTCGTCCTTCCCACCCCCGTGTCTTTGGTCCAGCATCCCTGTCTGCTCTGCCTCTCCTCCTGCCGCCGTCCTCCTTGCGTCTCCAGTTTGATCCTGGAGCCTCCTCCATCATCCGAGAGCAGGCCTGTGCCTCTGCCGGGCCCTCTCCTCCCTGCCCCCTCTGGCGCCCCGTTTCCTCCGGCAAACGGCGTTTGCCAACACGCGTGACCCACCCATTGTACCGCGGAGACGTCCCCGAGATGGGGAGGAGGGAGGGCGCATCCCTGGTCCTCGGGCTCTACCCCTGTTACTCTATGAAATAAGTAGCATTTTATAGGGCGGTGGGGGGTGGCAGGCCTTAGCGAAAAGTCTTTACAAACAGATGTCTAGCAGGCTCGAGGAGCAAACACCGCTGCCTCGGGCTCCGCAGGGTGGGCGACCCCCTCACGAGCATCTACGCCCGCACACAGCTACATCAGCGCCCGTGTGTCCCGGGGCGCAACAGCTTCGGGCTGGCAGCCCCTCCCCTCGCCCCGGGGCTGTACCGGGGATCAGCGGGCAAAGCGGTACCAGTGGGGCCGAAGGAGACCCGGGAAGGCAGTAAGGGAGACCGGTGCGGGGCCGGCAGCGGGAGCGAGCCGGGGATGGTGCCGCAGCAGCAGCGGCAGCAGCGGCAGCAGCAGCAGCGCCTCCTGCACAGATGACGGGTGGACAGAGGCCAGCTGGAAAGGGGGTGGTCTCTTTCTCCCCCCTCTCCCGCTCTCTATCTTCATCCACTTTCAGGGGGGTTTGCGGGGAAAGGGAAAAAAATAATAGGATGATTGAAGGAGCTATGGGCGGTCGACCTGAGCCTTTTACGCAAGGAAAAAGTATGTATTAAAGAGTAACAGTACAGAAGAGTTTGGAGGGGGGGCTCTTGTGCTTCCTCTCCTTGCCGGATTAGGCAGCGGGATGGTCCCCAGGTGGGGGT
>WBMV01001477.1:614675-661205 GCA_013396655.1 Campylorhamphus procurvoides
GGGCCGCCGGGGGCGGCGCGGCGCAGGGGGGGAGGGGGCCGGACAGGGGCCGGGGCCGGGCTGGTCCATCCCGCCCAGTGCCTGGCTCCGGCGGAAAGCAGAGAAGCCATTGCGCAAGAGACCGTGGGGAGGGATGCGCAGGGCGCTGCCGCCGCCCCACTGCCGCCCGCCGCGCTGANAGATCTACCAGTTCCTGCAGGCCCGCTTCCCCTTCTTCCGCGGCTCCTACCAGGGCTGGAAGAACTCTGTGCGCCACAATCTCTCCCTCAACGAGTGCTTCATCAAGCTGCCCAAGGGCCTGGGCCGCCCGGGCAAGGGTCACTACTGGACCATCGACCCGGCCAGTGAGTTCATGTTTGAGGAGGGCTCCTTCCGACGGCGGCCTCGCGGCTTCAGGAGGAAATGCCAGGCTCTGAAGCCCATGTACCGCATGATGAACGGGCTGGGCTTCGGCGCCTCCATCCTCCCCCAGGGCTTCGACTTCCAGGCGCCCCCCGCCTCCCTCGCCTGCCACTCCAATGGCTACAACCTCGACATGATGCCCAACGCCATGGCCAGCGGCTACGAGGGACTCAGTGGCGGCCACCACGTCCCACACATGTCTCCCAACCCCGGTTCGACCTACATGGCGAGCTGCCCGGTGACTGCGAACGGGGACTACGGCCCCGACAGCAGCAGCAGCCCCGTGCCCTCCTCTCCGGCCATGGCGAGCGCCATCGAGTGCCACTCGCCCTACACGAGCCCTTCGGCTCACTGGACAGCCTCGGGGGCATCGCCCTACATAAAGCAGCAGGGCCTCCCCGCCGCCAACGCCGCCTCCTCCGGCATCCACTCCAGCGTGCCCTCCTACTCCCTGGAGCAGGGATACCTGCACCAGAGCCCCCGCGACGACCTCTCAGGTAGGGGCCCGGAGGGGCGGCGGGGGCGGCGGGGAGCGCGGCGCCGGCGGGGGTTTTCGCTGGCGACAAAGGTTTCGCGCGGGGAACCCCAGACCACCACGGTGTCGGAGAAAGAGGTGCATTGTCTGCGAGAGGATAAAAATACGCGTGGGTTGTAGTTATTCTGTTTCGGGACAGGGTGGATGCCTGGGATGGGGGGGAGTGGCGGTGGGTACGGCTGAGAACATCCCTCCTTCTTGCCCAGAGCCAAGAAGGAGCACTCCGAGGAAAGTCCGGCTCCGTGCAGGCTTCGTGCCGGCTTCGTGCCGGCTCCGTCCCGGCTCGCACATCCTTCTCCCGGTGCCGGCTACATGTGCACGGCAGCGGGAGAGGGGTTCGCCCCTCCGCCCCGGGCTGCGGCTTCACTTGGCGGGGAGCGCCGCCGGGCATCGCCGCCGCCTCGGTAAACCGCGCTCCGCGGAGACGCGTCGCGGGAGTAATCAAATAAAGGCGTCAAATATTCCCCTCTAAACCCTGAGGGGGAAAGAAAAAGAAAAAAAGTAAAAAAGAAAAAAGTAAGAAAACCTCCTCCCTTAATACCAAAATCACCCGCTTATCTTAAAAAATGCTAGAGAGATTAAAGCGGATCTAGTATATTTCTGCAACTGGAGGGAGAGAGTTTTCTGGTCTCTGTCTCCCATCCCCTCATCCCCCCCTCGGCCGGTGATTACAGACAAAGTCTGCTCAGAAAAATCTGAGCACAAAAATGGGTAAAAGATGTTGGGCTCTTACGGGGAATTTTTCCAAATAGCCCTTTTAAATGTGGGTCCCAGAGGTTAAGCAAACAAAGACAGTCTGGGCTGGACCACACCGAAGAGGATTTTAGCCTGACTTAACCCCTATGAGAGCGGGGTCTTGTTCAATTTTATGGGAATTTCAACAAGTAACAAATACAGGCGACCCTCAGCTCTGGGTCCCCTCCCGCCCCCTCCCTGGGCTCCTGTCAATCACTTTCCTGTCCTTCTGCGAGCGCCGGAGTCTGCCCTGGCCTCCTCACAGCCGACTGTCGCCGTCGGGAGGGAGAGCCGCCGAGCAAGGCGCTTTGCCATCACCCCAGAAGGGATGTGGGCTGTCAGGGGAGATCAAGAGGCTGCAAATTTTCCTTCCTTATTTAAAAAAAAAATATCCAAACCCCTAAATAGCCCTGATGTGGCATCTGGGGAGAGGTGGCTGCAAAGTTGGTCACCGTCCTTACCGGCGTTTCAGCGCAGAGGAGTGCGGGGATGGGGTGCATCCCCAGGTGGGCTCCTCCGAGCCTACGGTGCTCTAGGGTTGAGGTTTAAAGCAATTTTTCGGAGATATAGGTCGTCCTTCCGTGTGCTTTTTAGGGCCGGGGCGAGAGGCCGACGGGTTCACAAGGGCATCCCCTGCCGAACTACATACTTTCACCCTCAGGAAATTCTGCTTTGGTTTGTTGTTTTTCCTTGGATTTCTCTTTTCTTTTCCTTTCTTTGGGTCTTTCCCCCTATTTCTGTTTTACTATTTGCGGCCGCACAGTCCACCCCGCAGGGCCCATGGGGCCCACGCGTGGCTCGGGAGTGGCACTGGAACGGGGAGTGTGTCTGGGAGGCAGCTGCCTCCTCCTCCTGCCAAACACCTGAGGTAAGAAAGCCGATTCCTGGAAGAGAAATTTTTATCCAGAAACCGCCCAAGAATATCCATTCGAAACAAAAAACAGAGGGAGAAAGAGCAAGGGTTCTCTTCCCCACGGAGCTTCCACCCTGGTTTCCGAGGCCGGGGTGGTTTAAAACCGAATTGTTTCTGTTCAAGGACGGATATAGATGCAGGCGGATGGTTGAATGCTTTCTTAATGCCGACGACGAGCGTCCGTTTTCAGTAGCTCAGCTTTAATGTCACCACTTTGCAAAACAGGGTTTGTCCACTTGTTTTCTACAGCTTCAGCATCTGGGCCCAGAACTTTAGTGCAAGCCATTCCCAGTCCTTGAGTCACTTAAAAAAAAAAAAAACAACTCTTTCCTTTTTTTTTTGCGTGGATCCAGTCCTTATTAGTGCATGATACGTAAAATCTCTGCGGCATAAACGTTCTAGAAGAGTGAAAGGAGATGCGGAAAAAAGATCCGAACTCTTTCATTGGTAATTATAACCAGCAATAATCTTTCAGTTCCTCTCCCCACAAAAACAGTTGAAAGTGAATTTCACCTTTCCCTTTCTCTTAGTTAAATGCAAAGCAAATTCAGTGGCAATCGCTGTTGATCGGTCAATAACCCTCTACGCATGACAGCTTCAGGGCGGACTTAAAACCTCCAATTTACATCAGACCCAGGTATAAGAGAGGAAAAAATTGGAAACAGGAGGCTTGGTTCTGCTAAAAGGATTTTGAACCTGGGGGGTTGGGGGAGCCGGATTTTTTTCGCACACTATTAAATCCTGCTAAATGATTGAATCAGGATTGTAATAAAGTGCCCTAGTTTATGGTGAGCATACCAGCAGGGTTATTAGAAAGCCGAGGAAATCCAGCGAAATAATCACTTTTATAAAGTGAGCTCTGCGGGGTGAAGGAAGGGACAATGCCGGAGGAGACGGGCTGTGCGCGCCGCCGGCCGCCGCCTCCAAAGGGTTCGGCTCCACCATCCTGAGGAAAACCTGGGACGTTTCCCTCCTGGGTTTGGTTGCGGGTCTTTTTTGTGTGGGTGGGTCTCGGAGTTTTTTTCCTTCTCCCACCCCCTCCTTCTCTTTCTTTTGCTGCCTTTTTTTTTTCTTCTTCCCTTGACCCTCGGTCATATTTGACAGGATGTCGCTAGCCGAGTTTGACATCCACACGCCAAACCAAAACCCTCTCTGGCTCTACCCTGCGGGCGTTGCTCATGCCGGATTCAGTAGGAACCCTGCCAGACTAAAGATCCCAGCACGGTCTTACGGCGCTGGGTGTTGGGGGTGGGGTGATGCGGTTCCCGAACGGCTGCCTTAGGGTAAGGGAAATTAAAATGGGAATTTGGAAGATCATTTACATGTCGGTGCCACGGATGTACTTTGGTTGTTGTTACTGATGAACCATAGGGTGTATCTTATGTTTATGAAAGCACACACGCGAAAAGGCGTGCACGCTCTTACACACACATAAATAAATACATACTGTATCAACACGAAAATGGATAGTGATTGGAATTCAACCTGCAACCGTTCAGGTCAAAATGAAAAACCTCCCAGGAAGGGGATAGGGAGGGGGGAGAGCGAGGAAAGATAGCATTCAGGTTCAAATGGCTGCAACCCATGCAGGGAAACGCGCGAATGGCATCGTCCCCTCTCGGGCATACAAACACACACACACACACACACACACACACACACACACACACACACACACACACACACACACACACACACAGAGCCACTGTCTCATCTACCCCACACGCAGAGGCTGAATTAATCCTACACGCTGGTAGCTGCGGGGGTAGAAGGGTAGACAGATAGCAGTGCGTGTGCGCCCACGCAGGAAGGATGCTCTGAGATACGTGTGCGGCTGGGCACATGCCCATGGGCATCCACCCCCGTATGCCTTCCTCTCCTCAGCCTGCGTGTCACACGCTTGTGTAGTTTAGAACCTCTCCGTAGGGTGAGGAATCTTCTTCTCACTCGGGGCAATGGGACCTCCCGCTGTCTCTGTCCTGCAAACGGGACAGGCTCTGCCCCGGGGGAGCATCCAAGTCAGGTGCCAGGAAAGCCAAAGAGGAGTTACCAAACCTTTCAGGGGGGAGCAGAGACCCTATGCAGGCAGCCTCTCCTCCCTGCGGGTGTGGGAGGAAGGGAGCTCCTCCCGGGCAGAGCTCTCCGACTTCTGAGCAGCTCTTGTTATTTCCTTCTCTTGCAGTGGGACTGCCTCGCTACCAGCATCATCCCTCCCCGGTGTGCGACAGGAAAGATTTTGTCCTCAATTTTAATGGCATTTCTTCTTTTCACCCGTCCGCTAGTGGATCTTACTACCACCATCACCACCATCAAAGCGTCTGTCAAGACATCAAGCCCTGCGTGATGTGAAGGCAGAGCTCCAACAGAGACAATCAGGTGGCATTGAACAGAGCCGAGGTCCAGACGGACCACCGAAGACTAAATATATTGTGCACTCTGGTAGCATTGATAGTACACGAGTCACTTAGCAAAATTACCTAAGGAAGCAATGTTTTCGGTCCAGCTCCATCCCTTGAAGGACGCGTGCAGCCGATATAATGCTCCAAAGCTCTTACTAAAAGAAAAATGCCTTGTGTGATGTTTTGCGTTAGGGGAAGTGTCCTTATGCCAAGTCTGACCACCTTAATCATAAACCGCCTTTCTGTGATCTCCTAAAGAATCAAGCTTTGGGAAAGGGAACAATTCGATAATTTTTTCATGAGAAAATATGTTTGAATAGGAAAAATAAATCTCTCTGCTCAGCACCTGCGAGGACTCCCCCTTCCGTTACTGCGTTAGCGGGAAATTTACTTCTTTATTTTGTTTTCTCCCCAAGCCCCACCAAGGACACTTTGTATGGACTTCAGCACCGACCAATTGATATTATTAAAACCGTATTGTTTAGCCGTTTCGTGTATAGACTTTAAGAAAAGTTCATTTTTTTCCAGTATTGCAGCAATACAACGTTTTGTTTTCTATTTTTACAGAAGTTGTTTTCTACCACAATATTTTTTAAAAAATTATTTTAAATAAATCTCGTGTATACTCACACACTATTGCTTTAAAAGGAGAATATATTTGCACTTATGTATACTTTTTACAGTTTGCCAAAATATTTTGATGTAAAAATTTTTTTTTCCAATAAAATGTATATAAACGACTATCACTGAACAGGCACTTATTTTCCCTTGGCTCCTTCTGAGAAAACTCTTCCACCCCAGCATCCGAAATCGCTAAAACTGAAACCCCAAAGCCTTCAGCCGCTGGAGATGGAGGAGGGAAGTGAGTGGTTGACCCGAGGAGGCCAGTGCCAAGGTTTCTGGACTGCACCTCCTGCCCTCACCCACTTCCCACTCCACTTTCCCCTGCTGCTGAACAGACTTCGAAATAGCCTCAGTAGAGGACACAAAATCAGGCGGGTTCAGACTGCATGCTCCTCTTTTCGAGGACTCCTCCAGGTTCGAAACGCCCTCCCCGCTGTTTAGGGATGCGTCCAGGTGTTCCTGTGTCCCCATCCCACATATCCCCCTCGAAGTCCCTCTATGCCCGACGGGACTTCTCCAGGTGCGGGGGCAGGAGCCCCCTGTGCAACGCGGGCTTAGACCCACGAGCGCATGTCACGGGTGGGCGGCGAGTGGGACCCGCAATAAAATCGTCTTTTGATAAGGACTGGGGGGAGCTCCGAGAATGGTGTGTCCTGCGAACGCGGCCGGAGGGGAGAAAAAGGGAAAAAATAACAAAAGAAAATTAAACAAGGGCCCCCAAGTAGTCCTAGCAAAGCAGCCCTTGTCCTCACGATGCCTCCGTGCCCCGCGGACGGCGAGCGGCCAAGAGTCGGAGCCGGGCGCCGGCAGCTGCTGGCCCGTGCATCCTGCAGACGCGCCGACCCCATGGCTGGGGGATACCCACGGAAAGCACCCTGCACGGCAAGGCACGGCCCGCTTAGGCCCGGCGGGTGACCAGGAACACTGGCCGGGGTCAGCCCTGCTCAGCCCCGCTCGCCGCCTCCTGCCCCGGGCAGCCCGTCCCATCCTACGGCGGGGACAGAGTCACCCCGACGTGCCCCACCGACAGACCCTGTCCGGCCCCGCACCCAAAAAGCGGGACAGTTTCATCAAAATGCTACATATACATATATACATACATATATATATATATATATATATATATATGCGCGTAAACACATACACACACACATATCTATATAAAATTATATCTATGTAATTATACATAGAGATAAGACTCTTTATCTTTTTTTAAAATACACGTTTATGCTCAGACATGCCCTTTTCTTCCCCGAGCTTCTCAGGGCCTGTGATAAATTATAAAGTCAGCTTCAGAGTTTGCTCCGACCACAGTGCTGTGTTTACATTCTTTCCGAGGCAAGCCTGCATGGTCGTAATTTATATCCTAAACACTTGAACGTAACTTGTTTACACAGGAATGACAGGACCTCAAAGAGAAAAAAACTGCCTTTCCCTGCCCGGGCCGGCCGTGGGGCGCCAGTGCCCTCCAGCGGCCCCGGCCCGCAGCGGCTCCCTGCCCGCCGAGCCCCCTCACACCCAGTGTTGTCATGCGATTTTTCTTTTAAATTATAATTTTTCCCATCTTTTGAACTCTGTTATATCCCAGAAAACACGAGGAATGCTCACAGTGGCTGTTCTCGTAAGAAAGGTAAAGGATTTGCTAGGGCATCCTTCTGTTCTGGGCTTCCGTGTTCTGCATTGGTGACTTAAGACTATTAAGGTTCTCTTTTTCCCGTTAAAGCTTCCCAAACAAAGGACATTTCAGAAGCAGTACTCTTTAGACATCAGAACGTTTCTGGATGTTGCCAATAAAACGAATTCAGCCTGAATTCTTCTGAATTTAAGGGTGACTTAAATGACAGGGAGGAAAAAAGGCGAACAGATTTTTAAGTTAATTTGATCTGATTTTGTTTTGATATTTGATTTTATTGTAGTACCTTCTACCTTAGGAATTCAGCTCTTGTTTAGTCTAAAGAACTCCAGTGGCCACTGAGCCAGTGAGAGTAAAGACCAAGAGCTATGCCACTGCGAGGATGAGGTATTTACTTTTTAACCATACAGTTAAAAATTCTCTGCATCTTTTTGGCGTCTGTTAACAGCCATTGAACACGCCCAAGTACTTCACATTACAGAAAAAGAAATTCTCTGTTAGAGATTCAGCACACTGAGGCTTCTAATCATGGCAGTAGTGATGCAGTATCATCTCTGAGACTAAGGAGACTTACAGTATCAGAGGAAGCATCCGAGAAAGCTGAAATTTCTAGTGTTACCACAAACCCAAAAATCTAGATGTGTATATTTAGACTGAGCATTGTGAGAGAGTCCAGGAGAGCAGACACAAAGCTGAGCATGCATTGGCTAGTCACCCTGTAGGAAAACCTGTAATTGCTATGCTGAAATGAGCATCAGGAGGTGTAAAACATGGGAAGTCTGTGTCACTACAGCTCTCAGTTATTGCTCTTTTCTCTAGCAATAGTCTCCTCTATTCCTCTTTGTCTCTTCATTCTTTGCCTGCTAAGGTGTCTCTGACTGCTTTGTTCTCTGTGTTTGGATTGCAAGACACCTAAGTGAGACTTCTTTTTCTGTTTTGCAGTGCTATAGTCCAAGTAGCACCAGCCACACACCTCCATTGTGTCTGAAGGTACAGTCACTGCTGACTCTCAGCCTAGGACTTCAGCCCATACAATCACTTTGTCCTTAGAGGTGAACACACAGGAGGATGAGAGCAGGCAGCTTCTAGCTATATTTCTGGTCTATTCCAAGGAAAACCTTGTGCATCCAGAAAGGTGCATTAGCTTTTCCAACCAGATCAGTTAGTCTAATGCATTAGTAACGTGTCTCCCACAAACCTCGCCTCCCTAATGACCTCAGACTGCCACAGCTACAAGAAAGCTACAACTAAATTACAAATACTTAGTCATCTAGACTGATGGTGTAGCTCACATTTGGTGAGGTGCTGAGGCAAATGGATTGAACACAGACTAATCCAAACATTTCCATTATTAGAGCACACTAGGCAGAGTCTCCGTGGGACGGGAATGAAATCACGCTGGAGCGCCTCAAACAGTTTGCGTGTGACCCGCTATAATCTTATACATATATTTTCTCCATTCTCTGGTTTCATCACAGTCTTACTGCCTCAGTGGAGGGATTTTGCTTGTGAGGGTGTTTATATTACACAGAAAAACCCCCACTCAACCACTTGAAAGCTGGGATCATTTGAACAATTATTTTAACATTGGCAAAATTAGCCAAATGCTGAGATATCGTATGTGGGATGTTGAATTTCTAGCTGGTAGTTGACCAAAGCATTCTTTGAAACAGCCGGTTTGTCAATCCCATTAAATCTTCTTGCCCATTATTCTATTAAGACCAACATCAGATGAATATCTTGCTGTGTTTTGGCTCAGCTGGCAAAGTACTTTACGCCAACACAATATTTTCAGTTTAGTGTGAGAGTTTTAGCCTGGTTTGGAGAAAAAGAGAAGTAAAGGGTTTTTTTAACTCAATAACAATAAGCCTGATTTTATTGAACTAGAAAGATTTGCTCATAACCTATATGAGGTAATATTTAAATAAGACTGTTCAATAAAATGCTAGGTATGTCACTTAGGCCTCGAGAAAGCAAGGTGCTGTTTTCAATTACAATTTCAATATACCTGAGCACGTGAGTAGTCCCATTAAAGTCAATGGGATTATGCTGATGATCAGGGTTAAAAGTGCTTTGCTGAAGACGGATGATGGGACTAGAGTTAAACACTACAGGTTCCTCCTCCTATATGCTGCAGCTGAGCTCTGTATAAAAAGAGGAGTAGAATATACCTGATTCATATACAGGATGAAAATTAATTCAAAACATACTCCAGCTTTGAATAGAGATGTATTTTACAAAACCTGCTAGCATTAATCTGCATGAAATACTGCCCTAGCTAATAGGAACACCCGGCCTTTATTTATAGATTGAGCCATTTGATAGATACAAATGAAGAAAGAGGTAAATAGAAGCCAACATATTTTTGAATAAAAGCCCAGAGGTTCTTTCAGAGTTCAATGATCTTTGTGTCTAGATTATAAAGAATTCAGAGCAGCTTCGTGTGACTTGCCAACTACTGAATAGCGCTCCAAAACATCTGTAATATTAAACAACTTCAAGCCTCCTTTTTATGCTTGTTTTCATCCAACGGTGATTTATAGAAATCTATTGGCTTCTCCACAGGTCTTTTCTAAAAAGAAATATGCAGGGAGAAGGAGGAGGTTTCAAAGTTAGTTGGGATACCGCTACCAAACTGCAGCTGGAAATGGAGGTATTTTAGCAGCGGATCTAGATTTATTTAGGAGATTATGGAGAAATGTTAACTGCATTACATCAATTATTTTAAGCATTGCAAAATGAATTTGTGGTGTTGTGCAAAGAACTATTAGGTTCCCAGGTAATTTGGTGTTTTCAGGGTAATTCAAAGAGACTGAGCTGTATTTGAGGAACAGGATTTCTTGGACTGGATCCTCACTGGTAACATTTTCCTTGCAGTAGAGTTGCAGCCCATTAATTCTTACTGTCCAAATATAGGTAGCATTAGTTTAAATTAGAAGTTTTATAACTGATTTAGCTGAGCTACTGAAATCCCTTATGTACACAATCTTATCTCATTTTCAGAGATCCTCTTTGGATTGGTTTATGCCTGTCCTGATTAACATATACCAAACACATTTTACTCGATGAAAAATATCTCTGTTTTATTTTTGGATCACTTCAAACTAGTTTAAAATTATTCTCTGATACTGGGTCTCATGCACAACAGTTTTCTGATATGATGAAAAGTGTGATTTAGTTCAAACTGCATAACTGGTGTTTATGGGCACTCCATCACTGTAATCCCTTGTTTGTACATGTACAGCTGCAAACTACACCAATGCAACCAACTTTGAAGTGGTATCAGCTCCCCAAAGCTGATTGAAATTAAACATGGCAGTGTCTATGACTGGGAAATCCTTATGTAAAAGGGCTGTAGCTTTTCCCTGTGAGATAGTCGAATGGATCTAAAAGCATGATCAGTACTAGAAGTTCCTCGAAAATTTTACTTGTGGAATCAAGACCTTAAAATCAGACCTTGTGCTTTCTTGAATTCATGGTTTGTTTTCTTTCTTCTGGAGGTTCCCTTGACAGAGATTTGTTGACCACTGGTGACTTGCAGAGCATTTTCCACTGGCTTAGAGAAAGCTATTTGGTTAGAGTGCTTCTCATCCTTTGTGTTGGAGAGAATATGAACAAATGGGAGGGGGAATATGCAGTGAAGATTAGAGTCAGCAGCACAGTTCACTCTTTTAGAAAACAGAAATAAAGAACCTTCAACATTAAAACTGCAGAATACAGAAATGTTTCCAGATTCTGCCACCTGTACTTTATCACATGGTCTCTTAGTGCTGGTAAAGCTACATGGTCTCTTGGCTATTAGTGAAGGGAGAGCAAAGCTGTTCACTAAGGAGGAAGAAGGAAAAGCGTCAGAAAAGCACTGGAGGAAGTGTATGCTAATTCCAGGAGACTTAACAGGCAGAGCCATTATAGAGACTGTGCAGATTCCAGGGAGTGATGTGAATGTTACCAAGCCTGAGTAGTCATTGATGAAAGAGGTTGAAGAACAGGAGTAACTTCTTCAGCCACCATGGGAAGCTCCACTATGTCATTATGAAAGGCACAATTACCAGGTCCCTTAAAAACAGACATCAAGTTTGACTCCCAATATCATGCACCAAATCCTGCTTTCACACATGAGAAGCTCTCCTCATTCCAGTGCATCCCTTTTTAGTTTCTGAAGTAGAAACAAAGTTACTTTGGCAATCAGGAACACTTGAATACATCAATATGTTGGTTTTGCTTAGTGAGAGGCAGCAAGGAGAAGCGGACAGGAAAAAAACAATAGCTCAAAATAAGTGACCTCCAGTAAACAAACAGAGGCTTGTTCCAGGACAGCAGAGGAGCAGGGGGTGGGAGGATTCTGGCTTGACTACCCATTGAAAGTGTCCAAAGTAGACTGAACATGCACAATCAGGGAGCAGGACTCGGCCAAGTTACTCAGCAGGCTCAGAGGCTCTGTCAATAAAACAGTAGAAATTGTTTAGTGAGATCTATCTTAGACACAGTCACATGTGAAGCAGCCCAGCCTTGCTCAAGCTCCCAGCAATAGGAAGCATGGAGAGATGTGCAGAGCTTTTTAAATATCTTCTTTCTAAAAGCATTGTCTCTTCCAAGGAAATCAACCAGCAGTCTGAATTTCAGGGGACTACTATATCCCTGAATACTTGTAATTTCAGGCTTCCCCAAAGATGGGAAATGTTCAGCCCCACAGACATCCTGGGAAATACCATGGGCACACTGTGTCCCGCTGCAGCCTCCAGACAGTGAAGCCTGCTCTTGCACCCAGGAGAGGAAAGGACCACAGCTCTGTGTTTGCCTTCAGAAAGATCATAATGAGGACAAGGATGAATCTCAGCTGGAGCACTTCATGCCTGATGTCAGGGTGTTTATGATGGTAACAGAAGTGAATATCCAGGAAGGTGGTGACAGCAGCAAGAACCTAATATTGCCAAGAGAGTGTAGAGAGGTATTCCCCCAGCACACTTTAACCTTAGAACTCTGATCGTTTCAACCTTCTGCTGTCCCCTCTCACCTTTCCATGCCTGCTGATTACCCCAGAAGATTTCTTCATCTGCCAAGTGAGTTTTATTTCAGCCCTGGGACACAAGACTTGATCCCATACTACTTCAGACAATGGCCTTTGTTACCAAAACCTCGAGGGCAAGGAATGACTGTGAGTGATTCATACGTTACGGTTTCTGTTCTAATACTATAACACCAGACATGCAGATCTCTGCAAGCCCCTGACATTTCCTCTACTGTTCCCCACTGATTTCCTCCTTATTGTTTCTGATGAATTTCTTGCAATGTAGACCAGGTTAAAAGATACCCCTCAGTAAAAGAAAAAACATCCACATGTACTTATTTCCCAAATCTGAAGAGAACTAAGATTCTCAAAACTTTTTTTTTTTTTTACTGTAGCCTGCTGATTCTGAGTTCTCTGATTCTCTAAGTTCCCACTCCCTAAAGGAAATACCAGGAACTCTCCAGCTCTGTTTCTGAAATAAGAGGTCAAATGAGAAGATGGCCAGAATAGATGAGGGCAGACTCATAGTAACTCTGCAGATCAGACACACAGAAGGCATAGTGAAGAACTAGGGAAGGACAAACGAGGAATTTAGCCCAGCAGAAGTGGGCTAGTTCTTCTACCAGTCAGTACTGTGTGTAGTTAGCTCTTCTTGGCCCAGTCTTTCCATCTTGGAGGGAAATGTGATCAAAAGGCCATGTTCTCATTGAGTAGAAAAGCATCTGCTGTAAGCAGCTGACATTTGTCTGTTCCAGGAGAGCCCTGTCTTTTCAGCCATCACTGCCCATCACCTGGGGGCTGGCTGCCTCCCCAGGGATGTATCTAAAAACAGTACAGAAGGGCATGAGACATCTAAGTGGTTTCCACCTGCCTGTGGTTGGTTCTGTATTTAAGTACCCCCAGGGTCCCTAGACAGGAGCCACACTCCAAGGGTAAGAAACAGAAAACAGATGGTCATGTGAAACAGACCATCCCATCTAGGGGCATCTCAGGACATATTTATTAGTCAGGAGCATGCACCACAGCAAAACATGGCTCTCTTTCTATATGGAAAAGCCTTTGATGGTTGGCTAGTAATGGCTGAAAATGAGACAAATCCATAGTCCAGATAGGCTCTAAGTGTGCCAAAAAGATCCATGTGTTGGCAAACATGATATTCAGCTTGTTCATTTCCTGTATGCTGTTTGAAGCAGCCAGAGCCCTTTCTCACTATTTAGTCCTTTGAATGCAGAGTAAAATAAAAACAGAAGAAGAAACATGCAGTTAGCAAAAGTTCCAAGCTCAGCACTTCAGGAGGCATTTGAGCACAGGGAGAGCAGACAGAGGACCCCCCAGAGCTGGGAAAGCCCCCACTTATAACATATGTTCTGCATAGTCTGCTCCGTGGAGATGTTAATAAATTTGTTTCTTGCCTGCACAGCTGTCATTCACAAGGTCAATTTTTTCCACCAGAAAGAGGACCTGACATAGCTCTCTCACATCCTTATAGACACTGCCAGTGCATAGAAGCCTATAAAAAAGCCATCTGTCCATAAAGTGCTCATGCTTTTGTGTCTTTTCAGGTGGTGAAATGTCTCTGGAGGGTGTGATCCACGCTCTGAATGTCATTCCTTGTTTTAAGAAGATCAGTCATCACACCTAGTTTTGCCAGGGTGTTCATTTTCCAAGATATCCACTTGGCAGTCTAAGAACTGCCTACCACACTCCGCACTGATTTCTTTTCCAAGCCCATAAGTGGATGCTGCACACATATAAGATATTCTTTCAACCTGTTCAGCCTACTCCATCAGCCCCAGGTACTTCAGAAGATGCAAGAAATTTTGCAGCAGGCAAGTATGCATCCACACCACCCACTCCAAGGGTGGAATTTCACTCAGATTTGAACTTAGCTATTGGTCTCTCTAGCATCCTGTTCTGGTAGATATTAGAGGTTGTTTAGGTGGTATTTTAATTACACCTTTCTTTCTGTGCATTTTTTCTGTGCTTGTTTTAACCTTAATTCCAAGACAGAAGCTCTTCATTCATCTTAATTAATTTTTTATTATTTTTAAGTGATTTTACCACATCTGCGCTTGTCCTCTTCCTGAGGCAGGTAACCATTATCTTCAGATTTTCTAGCTCCCAGTGTCTCCTTGTGATTCCTTTAATCCCCACCTCACAAGAATTGAAAACTTCTTAGGCATGAGACTGCATTTTTCTATAGCATGCATATTAAAGCCAGTTGTCAAAACTCCTTTTACAGAAAAAGTAACAGGACTCTGCGCTCATGTTTCTCTCCATTAACTGTAAAGGAGTTCAAATGATGGGCTCAGGTGCAGATGGCTTCTCTGTAGTTAAGTGAGATGAATCCAGGCCAGGATGCCAGGTCCTGAACAACAAGTAAGGGACAAGATTGTACTGTTGGCTTCTACCACGATGCTGTATGGCCATCACCACTCCCCAAGTGCAGCTCACAGCAGAAGTTTCTATGAAACTGCCTTCAAGATCCAAGTCTTTTTTTCAGAGCTCATATCAGGTGTTCCCAGTCACAAAAATGTTTTGCTTTCCCCTCTAGTATATCTTAGCATGTGCCACTAATTTGCTCTGTCTCGCATTGTATTGGGCCTTCACCCACTTTGCTGAAGTCCCGCTGACACGCTGTGCCCATTGAAGTATCAGGCTTTGACTAAAATAAATAACTTTATCAATTTCACTTCCTTACTCCCATTCCCCTTTCGAGGCTGTCAGTATCCATATTAAACAATACTAGACCTTGACACTTCCTTACCAACACTTTTTCAGAGACAAAAATTTGTCTTTTTTTCATGTTTATTGCCTTCAGTTTCTTATATAGCTTTTGGTTCTTGACTTCTCATCATGTGAGAGGCATAATTCCTTTAGCAAACACTTAAGATCTTACCAAAGTTCTTTAATGAAAGGATGTTAGACGCTGGAGTTTTGGTTTGGTGGGTTTTGTTATTTTTTTAAAAATACTTCTTGTTACAGAAATCAGGTTGAAAATATATAGTTGGAATTGGAAGATCAATTCTCAGGTTGCATGTAATGATTTTCAAGCCCATGAATAAACTTCTTCTCATTTTAGTGGCACCCATGAAAACTAAACAAGCAAGCAAAAGCATCATTACTTTTGGGTGATTACTTTGGCACATTTAGCGTAACTGAAAGAAGAACTTACTAAAAGAGTTTTCAGAAATTTACAGTCTGATCAGATACTGTATTATAAATATAATAAGGTAGTTTGACCAACAACAGTTTTATTCATAAAATCACCTAGTCCAGTGCTCTGGGAACATTATATACTTGGAGATATCAGTAAGTTGTTGCTAAATGCACACGTTAATGCACTAACAGTGACCTGGAGAACCCAGGAAGAAGAATGAGAAAGCAAACCAGCAAATATGAAGACCCCAGCGAAAATAAAAAAAAAAATATTTGTAATGAGATCTGTCACTGTGCCATTCCCTGCTGTTGTTTTCTGTACAGTGCAATACAAAGGAGGTGGGTAGGAGGAAATATGCAGGAAATAAATGAGTTGTCAGATGTCCCCCAAAATAGTGAGCAACGACCAGGGAGTGGGGATGCTGCTGATCATCCCAGCACTGGCCTGTTTGGCCAATAAACTGGCATGTCACCAGACCCATCTGGACCCGGAGCTGACAGACATTCCCATCTAACACCGTTTCCGACAGAAAGACAGAGAGTTGTGTCCTGCCTCTCCCAGTCCAAGCTCAGAGGTGCCAAATCAACATGGAACTTGCCCAAAATTTGAGGGGGAAGAATGAAGCTTAAGTCATATTCACGCGTGCAGGCCTTCTTTTGTTATTTTAACCCAGTTATCGAAGCAATGTGTTCCTGTTGATTTTTAAACCCTATTTTGTTATGAAAAGGCCAAACTGCGTCACTGGATGCATTGTCTGGTTACAGAGCTCCCAGGAGTGGGGAACTTCCAGCCAAGGTCCAAGACAAACCAGCTCAGCAAAATGAGTCATGGGGAGACATGGGGGTATGAATCCAGAGATCTAGTCTGAAAGGGATGGTCCCGGTCTGAAATGATGGAGAACACAGGGAAGGGGTGCCTATGGAGAGGCTGCAGAGGTGTGGGAGGGCAGCAGGCATGTTGGCCATGGAGGGGTCATGTTGACAAGGGCAGATGGATACAGGCTCTCCTCGTAACTTGGCGCTGTGGCATGGTGATGTGACCAAGTCCATCACAGTTGACAGTGCTTTTTCCTTTTTCACTTGCTCTTCTACATTTTGCAGACCCAAAATTGCCTGGGGAACAGGCCTGGGGAAAGCATGACATCCACTTGGTCCTGAGAGGTGACATCTAGGGCTTGTGTCACCAATAAGGTGTTTGGACAGCAGGAAAGCCCTGAGAGATGACAAGAGGAGGAGAGTGGCTTTACAAAAAGCGTGCCTACAAAGATCTTTGACTTATAGGGTGGGGAAACATGAGGTTAGGGCTGGGAAACAGGTATGAATAAAAAAGGACAGAAGAGAAGTGGTCAGAGTCACTCTGATAAGGAAAGAGTGTGGGAAACCCAAAGAGAGGAAAGCAGCATTAAGCAAAAGGCAGCCTAGGACAGAGGGTAGCTGAGGAGGCTGGATGGGCTGAATAAAATGCTAATGCTGGGGAGGTCTTTCCAAATGACAGGGAAGTTAAGATGGCTAATCTGCAGGACAGGGAAGTCCTTCCTGTTTGGTACGCTACAGGAGAGGAACAGCCACTAGCCCCAAACTTCGTCCAGGAAAGGAAACAAAGAAGTGCATACAATGGAGGTGGGGAAAAAGACAAATCTGCATGAGGATGGAAATGATCTTTCATTTATCATGGAGAGGCCATTTGCTCCTTGTCCCCTTGGACTTTTTGTTTCCCTCTCTCTAAGACATTTCTAGGTTACTACAAGGATATCAGATAGTTACTGAGGTTCACATGGTTTCTCTGCACAAAGGGACATGGGGATCTCAATATATGGGATCTCTATCAAAAGCATTTTTTACTACCACACGAAAATACATTTAGTTCACATTTGAGCTAAACATTTGCAGGTAACATTTGCAGATTCCTTCAAGATGAGCTTTAGGTGTCATAACTGTCTCAGTATTCCTGTTTCCCTTATACGTGTAGTCTGTCTGCAGAGATAAAGTCACTGAGAAAGAATATAGATTTGCTTCTTCAGAAAAGCCTTATTTTTGTCTTATCAGTGAAATAAGTACATCCTGTGCACAGAGACTAAAAAAAAATAATTAAAGAATGCAAGTTCCCTGGGACCTCACCATTGGCTTACACTGCCAGTTATTATAAAATGGCTTAAGTAAATAAATAACATTGCATTGTCCAAAAACTCCTTTCTTGGAAAGCTTTGTATCCAAGGTCTTTCTGCAGTGAAGGTAACAACATCTTCCCAGTCCTTTAAAAAGTAGTCTCTTATATTGCCATAAAAAATGTGGGGAAAAGATACTCCAAAATTATTCCAAATAAGGAAAATCCAAAGCATGATTTATTACAGTCATAAATTCTCATGTAAATGTCAGCAACCAATAGATCCTGGACTTCAGTGATGGCAGCTCTCCTAGTAGGAAAGAGGCAGTGTTTAGTTTGAGGCTGTAAAAATGCTCATCTGTAGCCTTTGAACAGCCAGTGCCCAGAAACTGCCTCCCAGACGGAGAAACAGATTCAAGTGTGACAGATTCCCATTAGGATTTAGTGTCACAGCAACAACCATCAACAGCAGCACAGCAGGGTGGTCAGCATGGAACACTGCATGTTGTCTCTCGTGAAGAACCTCAGCTCTCATCTGGGAAACCCAAGACACCTTTGCTGTAGAAACTGTGTGCCACTTCAGCAAGGCAGCAGAAGCCAGTTGCATAAAAATTGAAAGTCGTTTGTCACTCATCACTCCCAAGGCTTTAGGGATCCACAATGTCTTAGGGCACCCATTTTGGAGAAGAGGAATCATTTGAATTCAACTAGACTTTTCGGAGCAGAAGCGCACGAAGAACAGCAGGGTAAAGGAGCCGGTTTCTGCCTCTTGGACAGATTCCTTGTGTGATTTTTTGGATTTTTTTCATTTGATTAGGCAAACATGTTTCACCCATGCTTTCTCCACCTTAAGGGAGCAGTCCTTGTGCCCATGGCCTCTTGCATGCCTTTCTCCTTAGCTCTGCCTCTGCCCTTACCTCAGACTTTGTCCTTACCTCAGCCTGTTCTCTGGCATGCCTGAAACAGCCTTTGCCTCTGCAGCAGGGTAATTCAGGTACAAGGCAGTAAGTTATTCATGCCATAAAGCAACACCAAAGTTGGTCCAGCTTGTACTGCATTTAATTCAACCTGCCAAAAAGTCTACCTTGGCTGACTTATGCACACATCTATCAAGGAAGGCCATGATATTACAGCATTAAGAGCTGCTCATGGTTTTGCTAAAGTAAATACCTACAGACATGTCATAGGTAATGATGGTTTTTATGTTTAAAAATAAAAAATAATTTATTTAGAGGTTGTCCACGTTTTCAAAGTGAAAAAGCAACACATATCTAGTGGGAGGAACATGTCTGGAGAAAGGAACAAAGATGCTTTTCTTTTCCTCATTTTCTCATTTCTCATTTCATTTGCTTCTTTTCTTTCTCTCTCCACCTCACTCTCAGCAGATTTGAAACCCTTCCCTCTGTTCCCTTTCTCTGTAAGCCCTGTATCCAGTCTCAACAGTAAAACTTCCCAGGAGTGGTGGGGAAGGGACAAAAAATGGGGCTGGCCCACATGTGCAACCCCCAGTCCTTTCCCAGGGGTGACACTGATGGTGACTCTGCTACTCCATCTGACCTAGCCCACAGGTTTTGGCTAAACTGTTTGATAGGTGACACAAGATCTTTAGAACAAATGTTCTAGAGGTGCTTACCAGACACTTTGCAACAGCAAGGCACGATGCCTCCCTCCAGGGCTACTCGGCAGACTTTGGAGAACACAGCCTGACCACACAGTATCATGCCATTGACTTTGAAGCCAAATTCCTCACTGATTACTCTTTTTTCCCCAAAGCTGAATGTTTACAGGCAGTAAGTCCAAAATGCTCAGACACTATTGCAGTTCCTTCTCCACACACTGAAAACAATTTTGAATTGTTCAGTGACTACCCTTGCCTGTTAGAAGGTGCACAAGACCATCCGAGAGAATGGGGTAAGCTGTATTTTTATTTGATGTAAAGATGTCCAAAACTAAAGCAAAAATGTAGGGAGGATTAGGGACAAGAGAAGACACTGTGAAGGTAAATGATGTGGGCAGCACCCTTTGGAAGGTCCTCCTCAGGCTTGGATGGGGCTCAGATGACACAGTTTGGCACTCACTGAAAAAGATCTCTGAATCAGCCTATTACTCATGTCAACAGATTGCTCATCACATCAGCCTCAGGTCCTCCTGGGCCCCCAGGGTCATATAGGAAGAAGAGTTGCTGCCTCAGACCTTCCTATTGGAAAGCAAATGCAAAGATGCGGCTTTAGGGAAGAATTGTCCCCTAAACTCTAGAGGAATGGTCAGATACTTACCAGGAGGTTCTGTCACTGTCTTTGCAAGATCAGCCTTCCTATATATTTAAAAGCTATACACTTAGATGTGCCACCTTAGAAAGGAAAGATGCTTTCTTTAAAGATTATTTTAGTTTTCAACCATCATATTTTAAACCCAGTCTCCTCAAAAAGTGAGGGCTGCCTGAGTTAAGGTCTTAAACTTTTTCTCCTTGCATCTTCGCTTCCCCTTTCTACTCCTGTCCAGGGTGGCTCTGACTGCTTCAGTCTTTCTTTTGATTTTAAAAACACAGATGTAAGCAGATAATGAGGCCACAGGAGGAGAATCCTTCAGGATGTCTTGTTTGGTTTGGAAATATTTAAATGTCTGCTGCATTTCCTTTGAGCACAAGGCAGGAGTCTGTGAAAGGGCACTGCTCCTTCTGCTACCCACAGTACTGCTAGGGGTTGGAGGGTGTGCGTGCATGCAAGCATATGTGTGCATGTGTGCATGGGATGGCTTCTAATCTTTTCAGCATGGTTCTTTTTCCTGGGATAATGTGAAACATTTCTGTAGGTCACATTTCCCTGGAGGAAAAGATTTTAACTCTAGTAATTCAGGTGAAGCTTGTTCTACCTAAATAAGCCTGCCTGTTTCCCATGATCACAACAAATTCATAACTTTCGAAATCAGGATCCTTTGAAGAGTGATATTTTTGTGGTTTGAATAGATTTAAATATTAGTGGTTGTTATGAATGATGGCTGGTTGGTTTAGATTAAGGGATCATAATCAAGAAAAAAATATTATTGTGCCATATATAAAGCAGTGAATGGCTGTTGGATGAATTACACAATGAGTCTGAGAATCAGAATCAATGAGCTTTACACTGAGGGCAATACAAAGCAGTTGCCCAAGAAGCCCTAGCACAGAAAGAGAAACCTTCCTCATTTTGCTCCAAGAAGTTAAAACTGTATTCCAGGTTACTCTCAACTTTCTACTGGCAAACATCTCATAGTCTGACTGCCACAGATGGGCCCTGGGCAGAGGTGGAATATAGCTCTGATTAAAAGGCAGGGATCAGAAAAGGGCACCTCATGGCAGACAAATGTGAACAGAAGAACAATGAGTTATACCACAGATGAATAAATAAAACTAATATCCAGGGACTTTTCATAAAATATGAACAGTCAGTCACATGCAGGCCATGCTTTTCCTGGCTTCATTCAAAGGTAGCTGTGGTCTATAGAAAACATTAATAACAAAGAGTTGTATACAAAAATGTTCAAAAGAATTGGCAGTATTCATGCTAGAAAAAGTTGTGCCATTGCCAAACATGACAGGTCACTTGTCTTCATTAATCACGTTTGGACACTACAGTTCAAATTTAGAATATACCTATATATATAAAGAGCAAGAGATTAAATTTGCAATATATAAATAAGAGGAAATTAGAGTCTGATCCAAGAAATCTGATTAATTTGAACATGCACTGACCATGACAAATGATTGTTAAATTTTGAAGTGACTTGTTTGGATTTTCAGAAACAAGATTTTTTCAAAGAAGCATAAAGAAGCATAAATTACAAGCACTGTTGCACGCTGGTTGTGCTCCACATACACTATCCCAACATGTGCTTTCAAGCCTCATTTTAAATATAATTTTTTCACATGCACTTGAAAGTGACTGTCTTTTATTGCCTATACCTTTGCATGTCATTTTAATCATTGCATACTGACATATCAATGGTTTTTGTACCCATAGTAAAAAATTCTCAGCTTCCTTTTTTAGCTCCCAAAGTTATCTATTTCATCAAAACAAACTGGTGGAAGGATGAAAACCTTCAAATGTTTTAATTTCATTTCTAAGGAGACAATAAAAGTGAGGAAATGTTTTTAATGTAACTTATTGTATCATTCAAGACTGTAGTGTAAAGAGCATTTTTTTCTATTTCAGTTCATTGTGCCAGCAGTCAAGAGATGCAGATACTCTGCTCTCAAAAATAGTGGTACTATTCCAAGTTTAAAGCAGGATACCATGAAATGCACTCTACAACCACAAATGCATTCCAGAGTGTTGTTGCTAGTAAATATGTGTCCTGGCCTTGTCTTGTGGGCAAGTCAGAGAGTGTGATAAATCCATCTGCTAAGGATGGACATTAGATGTGGGCTCAGTGAACACACGAAGGCATGCAAGCCTGCACACACAGACACAGACACACACACACACTCACACACACATATAAAAGTAAATATTTATTAAATGGATGTCTCAGTGTCAGCCCTGCTCTGTGTGTTGACATGATCGAAGTCTAGAAGCCACAGCTTGAAACAAAACAACCTGTGAATACTTGACCTGGAAACAGTGAGAAATTCTTCTGCAATTCACTGATCTTGGAACATTTAACCCTTACCAGTTCCACTTCTGGCTTCTGCTTGAATGTTTGAGACAGAGTTTGAGTGGCAGAAGGTGAAATAATGATATAATGATATAATTATGTATCTCCAAAAGACTAACTACCTTAGGAAAGTAGGGCCAGATGAAGCAGGATATGTTTTGAACAAGTGGAGAAAAAGCTCACACAGCACATACTGCTCCCAGAAGGGAAAAAAAAAAGAAGGAAAACCTTTGAAAGAGCAAAGATTCTTACATTCAAATTACTCCTTTCCAAGTCTGTAATTTCTCAGCTAGGTCAAAACAGAAAATGAGTGATTACTGTTACAACTGGCATACACTCTGCACTTTGGCTGCATTTAAGATACACAACATTTTCCAGAGAATCATGTTGGATAATTTGTCTTGTGTATTTTAAGCCTTTTTCACATGTCCTGAAAGACATAAGCAATAAAATACCTTAAGGAGTGCAGTGGCTGAAGAGGGGAGGAGGCATGGGCTCAGTGTCAGGGTACCCGGGTGCTTTCCTGACTGTGTTCCCATCTATCATACAACTCCAGATGGGTTGTTGACACCAATACTCCCCAGCTTGGCTGCCTAAAGTTCAAAATCTCTCTGGCAAGAGTAATTTCTTGTGTCAATAGTACTGTTTATCTTCACACAGAAGAAAAAGCGACCGCATCTAGACACCTAAGTCCAGATTGACAGGCAGAAATAAGCACTGTGATTTGCAGAACTGAGCTCCCACAGGGTCAGTGCATGCTGCTGTACCTGTTTGCACATCTGTGTTGCCTAACTTGCGTGGTTTTAGAGGGTTGATGTAAGGAGAGAGGGTCCTTGCAGGAGTTTCACAGCAGGAAATGCAATTCAGTTCGTGGAGGATCCCATCTTCCCAGTGCCCTAATCATCCAGGCTGCTCATCTTCTGTAACAGGCTCTCACTTCTTGCCTAGGCTACTTTCTTATGGAAAACAGATCATGAGAAGGAAGCACTGAGGATTAAGGGGGGTTCTCACCTTGTATTCCATAGAGGTAATCACACACGCATATAGCAAATCTGATGGCACTACTGAGTTGCACAGAGCAGAAACAAACTTGGCTTCTCTAACGGGTATCCTGTCTCTTTCTACTGCACCTCATACACAGGTTAGGGACACTGGGCTTCCACTTTTGGCTTCTAGCCATTATTTCCTTACCCCAAATTATGTGGTATAGTCTACAAACTTCCTTGAGCACCATTTCCCCTGATTTCTTCTATTATATTAAAAAAACCACCAACATTCTTTTGGATAACTTCTAGCTTAACTCGCATGATTACACTTAGAGAAGCAACCATGTGAAAATATTATGTCATTCAGCCTTTCTATAAGAACATTTTTATGTATTTGTTAAACTTGAAACATATACCCTGGCCTTATTAAGTTCAACATCCTTCCACTTTGTCATAAATCAAGTATTATTCTCAGAGAATTTATCTTTAAATTCAGTGCCACAGGTATATCATTGCTTGAGTCAAATTTATTTACTGCTATTAAGATGGAAAAGGAAAGAAAATTTTAATTTTGCTTTGTGAAGCAGAATTGCTAAAGTGTGGTTCCAGTGAGAAGAATGAATGTAAAAGTAGAATTCTGGGTTTCACTATCATTGTTCTCCCCATGAACTCTGATCCACTTAACAATAGACATCTTTTTACCTATTGCTAATATGGAAAACTCAGGCCAGAGCTGAAAATCAGTTTCCTTGTTCATGAATATTTTTGGTCAGAAAGGACTTCCTGATACAGGTGGCTGAGGAACTAAAGAAACGAGATACTCTATTGGACCTGTTACTTAAAACCAAGGAAGTATAGGTCACGGATGTGAAATCTGGGTGTGGCTTCGTCTGCAGTGACCAGGAAGTTCAGCAGACTTTGGCATATTCAGGGATCTGTTTGGAAGAAGACCCCAGGGGATGATCCTTAAGAGAGGAGGAGTGCAGAAGAGCTATTTGATTTTCAAGGATCACCTCCTCCAAACTCAAGAATGATCCATCCCAACAAGTCACAAATCAAGCAAAAGCAGCAGGAGACCTGTACACATGAACAAGAAGCTCCTGACTAAACACCAGTTAGAAAAAGTAAGTTTAAAACAGATGGATGAGGGGGCAGGTAATACAACCCATGAAGAACACAGAGACAAAACACAGTTCTAGTGTGCAGAAGTGGGCTTAGAAAAGGCAAAACCCACCTGAAGTTGAATGTGGTGAGGGACATGAAGGGCAACAGAGCTTCTACAAGCACATGAGTGGCAAAAAGAAAGATGTTGGGAAATGTGGGCCTGCTGTTGAGCAGGTTAGGGAATGTGGTGATAAAAGATATGGAAAAGGCCAAGTCACGGAGTGCCTTCTTTGCCTCTGCCTTTACCAGTATGGCTGGTCTTCAGCAATCCCAGATCCCCAAGACTGATGGGAAAGTCTGGAGTAGGGAAAACTTACCCCCAGTGGAGGAGAATCCAGTTAAGCAATGTTTAAGTAAATTGGATCCCCACAAGTCTATGGGCTCTGATGAGATGCATCCGTAACTGCCAAGAGATCTGACAGATATCCTTGTGAGGCCACCTGATAACCTTTGAAAAGTCATGGCAGATGGGTAAGTTCTTCAGGACTGGATAACACTAAGTGTCACTGCCTTGAAGAGGAGCAATAAAGATGATTCAGGGAACTACTGATCCTCACCTTGATCCCTGTGAACATGATGAAGCAAAATATCCTGGAAATAATTTTCTGACACATTAAAAACCAGAAGGTGATTGAGAGTATTCATTGTGGATGTATGAAGGGGAAATCATGCCTGACTGACCTGGTAGCCTTCTACGAGGAAGTGACTAGGTGGATGGATGAGGGGAGAACAGTGAATTCTTTTTTATCATGACTTTAAGCAAGGCTTTTGGCGCTGCTTCCTGTAACATCCCCACTGACAAACTGATGAAGTATGGGCTAGATAAGTAGATGAAGAGGTGGAGTGAAAACTTGATGAACTGTCAGGCTCAAAGGTTTTGTAATCAGCAGCACAAAGTCCACCTGGAGTCCAGTACTAGTGGTGTGCCCCAGGGGTAAATGCTGGGTCGAATGTTGTTAAATATCTTCATTAATAACCTTGATGATGACAGGCAGAGTACACCCTCAGCAAATCTGGGTGTGATGCCTTTCAGAGGGACCTCAACAGGCTGGATAAATAGGCCAACATGAGCATCATGATGTTCAATAAAGCTAAGTGCAAAGTCCTGCATGTGGAGAGGAATAACCTGATGCACCAGTACAGCTGGAGGCTGGTCAGATGGATATCAGCTTTGCACAAAACGATCCAAGGAATTCTGGTGGTCTCACTGTTGCCCATGACCCAGCCATGAACCCACAAGGCAAAGAAAGTCAACAGCATCCTGCATTGAACTAGGAAAAGCATAACTGGCAGGTCAAGGGATATGATTTTTCTCTATTCAGCACTAGAGTGCTGCATCTGGGTCTGGGCTCCCCAGTTTCAGGGACACATGGACATATTGGATAGGTTCATCAGTGGGCCACAAAGATGGCGAAGGGATTGAATTCTCATATGAGAAGAAGCTGAAGGAACTGTGACTGTACATTCTAGAGTACAGAAGGCTCAGAGGAATCTCATGAAAGGAGGGAAGATGAAACCAGACCCTTCTCAGTGTCGCCCAGCGACAGGGCAGGAGAAAATGGACAGAGACTGAAATAGAGGGAATTCCATTTAAACACCAGACCCAAATCTTTTTTTTTCCCTTTCCTACTGTGAAGGTGGTCAGACACTGGCACAGGCTGTCCAGAGAAGTAGCAGAGTTTCCATCCTTGGAGATACAGAAAACCCAACGGGATGCTGCCCTGAGAAATTTGCTGTAGCTGACACTGCTTGAAACTAGATGGCCTCCAGAGTTGCCTTCCTACTTCAGCTGTTCTGTGATCCTGTGACCCCTGTGCTCATTTTGTCTAATCTCTTGCCATACACAGGCCACAGAATTTCATTTTTGGCTTCCTCACACACACAAGTCAGATGTGCTAACTGAACAGAGCATCACTTTTAGGCAGGCATCTGCAATGAGGTGTAAGATTTTAACTGATGGTGAATCCACTATGCCCTTCATGAAGTTATATCTCCTGTAATTACCTTTGCTATTAAGAAAACACCCTTCACATTATCTAATCATCATCTTCTACCATTAATATTTAACAGCTAGTAACTGAAAATTTCCATCAACCAAGTGAGACCTTCATTTCTGCTTGTGCAAAACTACTGCGTTCACTGAGTTCTGTCCCAGTACGGCTGACTCAAACTTTCCAGACTCTTTGGAGGGTGACACATGACCAAGAATTGGGGCTAGCTAGCTCTTTCAGACTGGGACAAGTTGAGAAGAGGACAATGGACTGCCAGTCTGAAGAGAGAAGTGGATCAGCTACATAAAAAGGCAATATTTTTAAGATGCTTTTCAAAGTCAAATTATCCCCTCATTAGTAAAATTAGTTAGCAAAGATTGCCTATTTGATATGCACCTTAAAATTGTGTGACTGAAACTCCTCCCTTCCAGTTTTCTCTGAAAACCCTTCTTTCCTCTCCTTAATGCCACCAAAAACTTCCTCCACTCAGTTCTTGCAGAGAGTGAAATGCCAGTGCTCTAATAAAATCCTTGGATATTAGAAAATAAATAGATAGATGTATAGATTGTGTAATACTGCATCCGTTTTGCCTGCCTTGAGAACTACATGTTATTTCTCACTCATCAGAAAGGAGGGTACCTCTGTTAATTGGGAGCATGATGTTTCAACCTCTTTCTGTGCAACAAAGGCACACGTAATCCACTATTGAAATCATTACAATAGCAGCTCACATTTTCACTTTTAATAGTTCACTTTAAAACCAAGACTTCCTATTTCTAGCACTCTGCCATCTTGGTTTGGCTGGTCTCTAATCCCTACCACAATACTTATTTTAGCTAATCATCATTGTTTTTCTTTAAATAAACCCACACTAACCAGAGTGGTGAGGGAATGAAGTACATTGCTTCTTTTGTAGCCCAACATCTCCATCTTATGGTCATAGCATGTATAAGTATTGAGCTTCTCAGAATTCATTTTACCATGACTTGTAGTGGAGACTGTACAGTAGGTAAAACACAGTTTAGTATTTTATCTGAAAGAGATGGAATACTTTTTAAAAAAACTTTTAGGATTTTGAACAGGATGCTACTGCTAAATCAGTTTTTTTGGAAAGGGGTAGTACAAATTACTGATGATTGATACGATCCCAGCCTATGCTTTTCTACGTCAGTGCTGCACCTCATAAGAAGACAGAAGCTATATGTGCAATCCTTCTATAGGATGCCAGCAAACCATGAATTGTCACCACTGTGTATTTCTTTCACAGAATTCCCAAGGAACGATTCAGCCATGCAACATTTGCAGTATATTTTCATTAATGTTTGGAATCAAGGTCATAGGGGACCAGGCAAAAATTAGAAACAGATATATTTCTGAACTCTGTTCAGTGAATGGTTTGCTGCTGTCCCAGGTTGTCTGCTCATGATCTGAACAGCCTGGAAAAACCCAGCTGAGCAGACAACAGTGGAGACCTGGAGGCAACAAGTTTGGCAGGAAACAGCTGCTGGTAAAGAGATGTGATAGACAACAGCACTGATTGCTCTCTGAGAAATGCACTCCAGATGGTGATACGGCACTCTGTGGTTCACTGGGAACAACTTTGTTTGTATGGGATAGAATATCAGCTCCTGCATTCACTGAAGAGTGTGGATATGCTGAAGCCTCAAGATCAGATGGGAATAATGAAATCAGAGTAGCATACTATCAAGGCTGTGTCCTGGGAGATATGTACTATAAGTCAAGCATACCTCTGCTAATGATGCAATTAATAATACATCTCTTCTGTCACAAGATATCTCTGTTTGGCTCTGAACAGTAGCACCATTAGATTTTCTGCAGAGGAGGAAAAAAACCCCAGCAATACTGAGCTAGCCAGCCTCAAAACATGAACAGTTTTATTTGCTTATCTATGCCAGTCTTGGCACAGAGCAGGTCAGAGCTGCCTCAAAGGTTTCTTCTAATCAGAGAACCAGGCAAGCAGCAAACACTCTTCTGCTTACCTTGTCCACTTTGGACTGCTGCCTCTTCACATAATTCTGAACAGCAAAATCAGCACACAGCATCTTTTCCCAAGACCAAATATTTCTTCACACACTAGTGAAATTAAGTCAGAAGTCTGTATTTATCAATAACACCTGGCAAAATCTGCAACAACAGCACATTTGGTGTGGGAAAACTAACAGTTTTGAGAGATGTGTTAAGCACTTTTTGTCAGCCTTAATGATAATGACAAGTAAACAATTGCCCATCCAGCTTGTCTACCCACAGCAGCTTCTCCATTTGGTCAAGTAAGAGTCTGCCACCAAATATATTGCCAGTACTGCTCCTAATAATTTAGTTTGGGTGTGATGCTCCTATACTACTCAGCTGTTGTGTTTTGAAAGAAAGTCTAAATTTTTTCCCGTTAAATTTAATCCAAATGCTGTTGAAAAAGAAACACTGAGGGAAATTGCATCATAAGGAAGCACAGTGACTGTATGGGCCCAGGAATAGGAAAGGGTCTGTAACAGGGATGTAAGATGCGCTTGTTTATTTAAAATAACACTGAAAATCTGTGCAGTGTGAATCACATTGAATTGAAACCTGCCCAATCCCACGTAAGCAGGAGAGACTCCAGAATAATTTGGGTTTTTTTTGCATACCATGGACTGAGGGCCCACATCCCAAAGATTCAAGGGGCATATACCTGTTACCAGCAATGCAGTTTTTCCTTTAAAATGAGACATCACTACCTAGGCTATATAAACAGAATTATGGCAAAGTAAAAGAATATGAAGCCATTACTTTATGCTTTCCTTTATCCTGTATTTTTCAAGGAAAATTGAATCCTAACAGTCTTTATTTAGTCCAATATGTATAAAAAAAACCCCTGTTTTGAATTTTTGGTTAGAGCAAACTCATGACCATGTCAGAATTTGCAGCTTTCCCTGCTTTCTGCACAACAGCTTGGATTCCCACTGCTCTGAATGCCAGTGGAGGACCATGCAGCCAGGGCAGCATGACAGCCCAGATGGGACCTTCTCACTCTATTCATCATGCACCTGTGGCCAACAAACAATTTAAATGCTCTGTGAGTTATTTCTGGTTATGGGGCATAGAGGGGTTTACACTGTCTAAATTTGCACTTGAAAACAGTCAGGAGCAGAGCGAAGCTACTGAAAGACTCGTTCATGAATGAAAACAAAACAAGAGACCCACATAACATCAACTGTAATAGAAATAAAGAAAAGTGGATCTGAAAAAGATATGAGAGAGGGACAGTTGCCATTACAGGTGTTCCTCAATTGCAACACTGTAAGTAACAACATGCTGCTAAGTTCCAAAAGCAGCTCAATGCCTTGTGTAATCTACGCACACACCAAAATCACAAAATAAATCATAGGTGCTACACCAATAAAATTAAGCATTTTTTTTCCAGTGTATCATTTACTAAAAGTAGTCAGTGGCCATTTACTACTGGCAGGAAAGCTGAAACATTAACTCTCTTGCCAAAGGCACATGCTCTGAATCAAGACACCAACCACCTTTCTCTGACTGCATCAGTAAAAACAGCTGAACTTCCAAATAGATGGAATCTATCCTCAAACCTTTCCCAATTTAAATCTGCTTTTCTATTTGCTATACCGAAGTCTCACATGGATCCCAAAACACACAGTCTGGCATTCTCTCTGAGAGGTCAGGAAAGATTTTGCAGAGTTTGCAAATAGTGGATAATACAGGCACACTGTTCCACAAGGCAAAGCCCAGGAGAGTGAGTTTTAAGCCTGCAGCAAGATAATGCCTGCTTTTAATACTGCGTTTCCTTCTGAACCAAGAAATGCTGTTTCTGATCTGAATTGAAGGGCCCTTAAATAAAGGTATCTTCCAATTTCTTGTGGTTTGTTATTCTTGGTCTGACTATAACATTCCCACAAAAATGCTCATGAGTGCTGCCTTCACAACATAAAGGAGATTAAGAATGTTGTTTCTCGTGAACAGAAACTATAAAATATCACTCTGGAGACAACAAAACTGTGTAACCAGTACTTGCAGTGTCATAGCTGAGTCCTTTCCCACCTCATTAACAGATAAAGTTGCAGCCTGTGAGTCCTTATTACAATTTCCAGTATCTGTTTACAATACTGTCTTGGCAGATATATCCTCCACAGTGAAATTAGGTGTGCAATCAGCTATTTATCCATAGGATATTACAGTGAAGCTATCTCAGGAACTAAAAGAAAAAAAAAGAAATACATATACTTTCATACTGAATAAACATCCCTGCACCTGCTCCAGCACTGATGGCTGCAGGATTCTGACAGATGTTGCTCTCCTCAGAATAGTCCAAATGTTTTCAAATGTTGTTTATGATTTCAAAAACTTTTAACCTCATATAACACTGACATTTCTGAACATTTCATTGATGATACTGAACTTTGTATTACAATGCCAAAAATAAAGTAAGTAAATAATATAGAAAAGGTCTGTTTTAAAATAGATTTGTAAAAGGATTCCAAATACTCACAAACTCTTGCTATGATAGAGGATATCATTTCAGTTCTACTGAATAAATAAGGGATCTAGGGAAAGTGTTGTACATTTATTGAGATGGTTTTCTTTGTAGAGGTCTTACAGACCCAGTAAAACATATTCATGGAATGTAATAAAAACTGCTCCTTCAGCTCACAGTACATTTTAGAGAATACTATGTGTGCATCATACCTAGAGAAAATGTGAAGGATACAAAACACAAGTAAATCTAAGGACCTAATCCATGTGCAAGGAGCGATCTCCATCACACCAGTGAAAGCAAGAAAGCATTGCTTTGACAACTGATGAAGCAACATTTAGAATAAAAAGCCTTTCCCCAAGGAAATGCAACAGCACCAGGTAACTCTCAAGGGCGGGGGCCAAGACCACACACTGAATTACCCGAGTCGTGCAGTTTAGCATACACAGGTTTCTCAGCCACCTTCATTTACAGTTCCAAAGGACTTGCCTTCCGAAGGGAGGGTTTTTTGAGTGCTGTTGCGTACCTGGGGCTGAATATGCTCAACTTTTCACATGGCAATTGCTTCTGAAAGCTCAGCAGTGCACTAGTCCCAAGGCAGAGGGGACCTGTGGTCATTCCAGGCATTGCTGAGGCCAGATTCCCAAGCAGTGACCCGGCTGCCTGTGCAGTCACAGCACTTGCACATCCCCAAGGCACTGGGTCCAGTGAGGAGCTGCCCTTCTGAAAGGGCCTTGGGAGCAGCAGAAAGAAGGCACTGAAAAACTGTTTCCATAAGTCCTTGTCTTGCTTTCACACATAGGAGTGAAATGGGCTGCTTTGCCCTGCCACTTGTGTAAATCCCCTTGTGTTCCCTTGGCTGAGTCAGCTGGCAGTGACTGTCAGTGAGGAACAGTCTCTTATTTTTGCTCCCACTGTCTCCATCCCCAGGGTCACTTTCCCACAGGCTGTAGAGTGGACAAAAAAGCAGAGTGCTTGACATTGTGAGACTTAAAGCAAGCAAGCAGTAAAGAACGACAAATAGCTCAGGAGGTGTACAAAGGATTTTTCAGGAATATCATTAAATGTAGATTTTGAGGTTCTTTAATGGAACTTAATACAACTGACACCCATTTCCATGTACCTTGTGTGCGTTTTGCATACAGCATTAATCATGATCCTTGAATATTTAAACACAAAGAATTCATGTGTTTTCTGACACGTGCTGATGTCAGATTTATAGTTAGGATATTCTAAAGATTAAGTGCTCCCCTTAGTGTTAGCAATTTAAAAGGCACATAGCTATTTCCTTTCATCTAAATATGTGATGATGCAACAGCCAAAATAAACACCTCCAAACACAGTCAGGTTGAAGTGCCCATAATATCAACAAGACACCGTTCTAATATAAGTAAAATACTGCTTATAAGAGTTTGGCTGGATTAGGGAGAAGAAAAAAATGCAAGAATACATCAATATACACTCATAAATCATTGCATAGGAAAATGGATAATTGTAATTTAATTTGAAGAATTTTGCAAAGATATGTCTTTAAATAAGAATTGTTAAATAGAAGCAACATATTTATACTTATAAAATAAATTCAAAAAAAGCATTACTATTACTGAATTATTAGAGCTAATGATATTTATAAAGCATTGAAATTTTGTCTGCTGGCCATGTAGAAACACAATATTAAGTAAAAATCAAAAGTGATGCCCAAAGACATGGTCCCCAGCTTGGACCATCTGTGTCTTCGTCTATGTGAGGGAAATGCTTGCTTGGTGCAAGGCCTCCCTCTTCAGTGGGAAGAGTTCACACCCCTTAAACTTTTCTGCTACAGAGCATGACAGGCATATCTGGAAGAGAAGTAGGGACCATGGGAAGAAATTATGATATCTGGGATGATAATCCATAAGGTGCAAAACCTCAGTGAACCAGCTGCAGACTCTCTTCCCCATGCAAGCCCAGGAAATTAGGGAATGCAGAAGCCATCAAGACATTTTTTCCTCCCTTGCTTCTCAATGTTTTAAGGGATGTCTATGGCAAAGGTGAAAATCAGCACCCCAAAGCTTGGTAGTGCAAAGCAGGAATGGTAACCGTGGTTATACCAAGTGTGAAAGCAATGGTTGTACTAGTTTTGTTCTGGCTTCACGCCATCAAATAAGGTGGAATTGCTCCTTGCCAGACCCAAAGAGCACCTTTCAAATTCTATATTTGCATTTTATGGAATAGGAGGGCTTTCAAGAAGTAATTTGGAGAAGGAAATGGAGGGCACTGACACACATTAATCAGAAGGCAGCATGGAAAGAGGCCCTGAGGCAGGACTGGGGAAAGCAGAACAAAAGGAACAGTCACAGCAGATCACCAAGGGCAGGAAAGAATGCTGCAGAAATAAAAGCACTATTTTCAGGAAGGTATGAAATGCAAAGGGTTTAAGGAGTTCAAACACCTCTGGAGGGAGAAGAAGAGATGAAGACAGCATAGAGACACATAGCCAAGGAGACAGGGAATGAACAGGATGCGGCAGTGAGCTTGCCGGAGGGATTTGGAACAGACCAAGGGACCATGAGCAAAATGGGCTCAGCTCAGAGATTTGGATGTGATAACTGGAGCAAGAAATTACCAGAGAAAATATTCAGGTGTTGGCAGAGGGGACAGTAGGAGACCATTCCTGTTGGAGCACTAGGGAGGGAAAGCAAACACCATTTAAAGCAGTCAAGGTGGAAGTGGAAAGAGAAAGCTCCAACTGAATGATGCCACTCAGCCTTTAACAGAAAGGAAAAACAAGCAAACATGAATGTCAGGGTAAGAAGAACTCAAATCAAGTGCAGAAAGGGTCTAAGAGCAGAGAAGATACATATATACATGGAAAAGACTTAGAAAAGGGAAAGGCCACTTAGATGCAACCCACTCCCTAAGCTGCCTGGGCATGGGGTGCGTGAGTGGCTGCACATACACGTGTCTGTTCCCACTCCACTGTCTGTATGTAGAGTCTGCACCCAACTCTACTTGGGAGCTGATCTATGGCAAACACTGTGTATCTTAAATGCCCACTAAGATTACCCAAGCAAGCTGCTAAGCACTGGGAAAACAAAATACAACAAAACCGATTCCAGCACAGCCACTCAGTTGTCTGGAAACACTAGGTAATGTCTTCAGCTCATATAAGCTGATGTAGCTCCACAGACATCACTGGTAATACTTTGACTTACAGCAGTGGTGAGTAGTTGGCCCAGTTTTCCCATCCTTTGCAGGAAAGATTGTGTGTAGTTCTTTTCTGTGAACAGACTCTGAGCCCAGACTCTTGACCGAGAAGCAAACTGAGCACTGTATTAGCAAAAGAAACTTCCCACCAGAAATTCAGTAATATAAAATTCCATATATTTTCTTTTTAAGTCTTTAAAGTAACTACTGAATGTAAGACTCTTCAAACCCTGCTTTATCTCCCTCCATCCACATTTTGTATTCTCCCTCCCAAGCCAGTGACGAGGTCTTTACAGTCACAGCACTTCATTTTTAATTTTCTGTTTTCTGATTTCAAGCCTTACTGCTCATTTTAGAAGTAACTTTTTTGGCAACCTGCTATAGTCAGGTTTAATTGCCTGTTTACATTTTCCTTTAAAACATTTCCCTATTTTAAATGAGCAAGACAAATAGCTCTGTTGTAGAATGACTTTCATTTTACAGTGGTTTTTGTGTCACTTTAGATCAGTGGAAATGCAGATGTGCTTTTTCTTCAGGAGTTTGAAATTAAATAGCTGGTGCACATCTGTTTAAATTTAATTTGAACCTGTACATTCCAAACTGAAAGTAAAATGGGAGGAAAAAATATGAGTGTTTTTTAAAGCAAGTAGAATAGCAAAATTATCTTCTATTTCTTATTCCCTTCTGTAACTATTAATTCCCCCAGACTTTGATGAAAGTCCTTCTGAAATCTGTTACTTTGGTTTCAGTTTCTTTTCTCTTTTCTCTATGGCTCCTTAGAGCCCTCTTACACCATATATTCTCCCACTGTGTATTTCATTAATCCCCTCATCCAATGAACACCTGTAAAATGTAATTCCCCTCTTCTCAAAAAAAAAAAAAAGAAAAAAGTGTTGAATTTTAAAAGTAAAAATTCAGCCTAGTAAACAAAGCTCATTTTCCACAGTGGTGACTCAGAGGCAGCCCAATAACATCAGATAGTTTCTGCAGCCCCAACAGTGACTGGGAGCTCCACTGAGTTTGGAAGCAACGGGAGACAAGAATCTCACTCAAGCCCTTGCAAAAGCCACCTACAGGAACAGAAGGGACACAGTTGCAAACACGGGCCCTGGAGAGAAAGTGTGAGAAAGAGGTGCAGAGGTGAAGCCTGAATTTGCATCCCTCACCAGGTCTGCTGAGAAAAGACTAGGCATGGAGCAAGGCATTTTCTTCCACTGGGCACAGTAGTAGATCAAAAGCCTAGAATACTTTGCCCTCACCAGACATTTCCCCCTACTCCTTCTCCCTCACTAAGTCAGGAAAAATGAGCAATCTGAAATGTGATTAGGAACACTAATCAGCAACCGAAAGTATTCCTTGATTCAGCAGCTAACTTACGAGCTGAAACAACTACAGGCCCTTTCTGGCATGGGATCTTCCAGCTGATTTGCGAGGTTGAGGCTCTCCAGCTCAGTGTGAGTAAGAACAACCAAGTCTCAGAGAGCCTAAATATCCTCCTATAGAAATGAAAACCCTACTCCCCTACAGGGAGAGACTGAACAAAGCTTTCATGACCCCTTTCTAACAAAACCAGCCTCTGAGTCAGTTTTTGGCAGAAGACGGAGAAAGGAGGGATCCTTCTCAGTGGGAGGGCTTCGGCAACAGAACATCAGAAGGACCCACCAGATGGACACTTGGACTACATCTGAAGCTTTCTCACATTTCTTTTCCTTCCTCCCCACCCTCCTTTCCCACCCCCTCCACACACACTCAGTTTACCTCTTCCCTACTTGCCTACAAAGTGCCTGTTCAAAGCACCGGGGACAGTGATGGATGCCCAGATGTGCACGCAGGAGCACAGCGACTGACACGCTGCACGTGCTGCCTGCTGCAGGAAAGGTACCTTTGAGACTGCTGGGCACAGCAGGCAGCAGAGATGTCTTTCTCCTACAGCCTGGGTCCACACTGCCTGTTAAACCCTTTGGACCAGGCTTGCCTGGGACTCCTGCAGCCAGGCCTCCTCCAAACCCTTTCCAGGCACAGCCTGGGTGGAATGGAACCTTGCACAAAAGTGCTCCTACCAACAGTCAAGATATCACATGGGCAAGATGTGGTACATGCTGCTCCTACAGACCCACCCAATGCCACCATTTTAATGCAGTGAAAGTGGTAGTGGGGAAGGAGAAAGGTGGGGCTGGGGGGTTAGGTCTTTACTGATTACCGTGGGATTAGGAGCTGATTTAACTGGAAAAAATTATTCCCGGCTCTTAAATTGCTATGGTTTCCTCTTTGTTTGAATGTTGGTATTTCTTTAAGCTTTTAAAGGAACAAATATGATTACAATATGCATTTGATAAGGGAGTATTTCTGGTTCTTTTCCATGCAATTTATCTCATTAATCTTTATTCTCTCTCAAAACAAATAATAGTTTGACTCTTCTTCATATTGAGGGCATTAGTTTGTAACAGGCTGAAAAGCATCAATTCACCATTCTGAGCAGATCTATTTTCTTCAAGTTCTTGGCAAGAAAATCCCCCTTGCTTTAAAAGACAGCAAAGTGTCCTGTCTTGTCTTGTTATTCCATTGGGAACAAATCATTCTTTTATGTATGCTTTGATGTTGAAATAAAAGGGGTTTTAAATACCATTTCACTGTACTGGTTATAAAAATGCTGTAATTTCCTTGTTATTTGTCTTATTGGAAGTAAGTCAGCGACAAAAGCACAAACACCATAAACACAGAAACTTCCTAAATACCCTTTTATCCACAGTGCTGTGTTTAATTGAAAGGCTCCAAACCCATTGTCTGTGAATGAAACTCTATAGTTATTGTCTACATGTTGTTATGCTCACTCGAAGCCTGAGTACAGCTATACACACTAACCTGGTCACTATGCAATAAATCACACCCTCTCTCGGGCACTAATTTAAGAGGAGAGGTTGGATGTGGTGTGGATCACATATTTCCAGTCATGTGTTGTACAAGTGGCTGTACAAGGCTTCTGTATTTGGTCTTGCCAACACTAATAGTCTTAGACAGCACCTTGGTTCAGAGATACTAATGTCTTGTTTGTGACTCCAGTGGCACTTACACAGCAGAGGTCAGTGTATACATGTGTGAACATTCACAAGTTATGCATTAAATCCCACTTGGATGAAACCAACACATAGCATAAATTCAGCCCACCACATATGTCTTGAGGCATGAATGCAATTCATGCCAAGAAAACTTAAGGCTATTAAAAACACCTTTTATGCAAAATTCTAAACATCAAGTCTTATGATTAACTTGCACTCATATAACTACATTGACTCCTACAGGGCTTCTTCCCCTCATCCAGCAGAAGCAAGGAAAGGATCAGACCTTTGTATTTAATCTTCATTGCAGAGTTTTACAGAGGTGTGTACAGACCTGTGTTCAGATCCAGTGCCATAGAAAGCATGTTGTTCAGTTACCTCTGTGACACCATTATTAGAATGTGTTAGCACTTCCACTGCCAAAACTGCATGACTCCCCACTGAGCCATAAAGTGCCTGACATTATGTGAAGAAAGGCAATCAGAATGCTAATTCTTAAATAAGTCTTAATGAAAGGCAACAAAAAGTCAGTGTCAGGAAGAACAATAGTTACCAAAGGAAGAGGAAGGTACACCTTTTATTAACTTTTGCTCACAACCACAAAGAGTTTCTCTTCTATAATCTGCTGCTATTCATAGCAAATGGGGTAATTCCTCAGACATTCATTAAACACCACAATACAATTGTACTGTTGACAGTGCAAGTCAGTAAATCTTGGACAAGATGCATGGTGAAATCTCAAATTAATTGTGGTTAAGGATGTATATTGGTCATGGACATAAAACAGTCATTGAGAAACAGTGACTACCTTAAAACATGGAAACAGGCCTGCACATGCTACTGCAAGACCAAACTGTGAGAAATTCAAACAGTTATTTTACTGTGTTTTACAGTTAAGCTTTTGTCCTAATCATCATAAAAGTAACTGAAATAATCAATCTCACATTGAGCTCCACAAAGGGGACAGAAAGGTGCAGCTGTAAGAATCTATGGAGGAGGAGGAGTACAGAAGGTAGTGTGACAGATTAAAAATATCTCAGAATGCTTTGTTTTACCTTTGGAAACCACATGCTGAAAAGGAAACCTATAGGCAATTATACAGTCCGGGCTATAGGGGGCTGTCAAGAAACATACAGAATCAGTTAGCGTGGATAGTTGTAATCAAATCTGCGTTTGTGATCAGTAGACACAAGATCAGTGTATCAAGGAGGAAAGACATTTTATTTCTGGCTTTTCAAATACGTCTGGATGAAAGACCAAATAATAAAGGCTTAGCTTTATAACAAGTAACTCTGTATTTTACAGGTCTTTAAAAAGCACTTCATAATGTTTAACTAGTAACGTAAACCTGGTTTGGGTATTAAGAGTACAACTTTTGCACAGCCAATTTTAAATACGAGAACCTGGAATACAGAAGACGTCCAACAAATTTAAAATTGAGAACAATGTTTCATTGTCAGGGACCAGATTTAATAGGTGTCTTTGGTATTCAGTACCCCAATATCTACATGTGCCTTGGCTGCTCTGAGAGGTTGGGCTGCATCTGAGGAATATAGAGACTTCCAAGTTTGTGGTAGAGCAGAAAATTCTAGATTTCCAGGTGCTTTAGCTCACTGAACAATACTGCCTCTTCTAGCTCATACAGTTCTCTCCCTTGGGAGGGATCTTCTAATCCAAGAGCAGAAACTATTTGCCTGGTGTCTACCAGTCTGGGTAGACTTTCCCTCAGTCTTGCCCTCTGCTTTCTTCATTTCTCACCTACAAAAGAGAATACCAGACTCTCAGAGGCAGCTACCATCATCCCACTCAAAAGGTACACATCTGAACATGGTAACGTGATGCTTGCTAAATTGCAGTATGGCATAGAGCTGGAGAAGCTTGTCTGCAGTTATGGTCCTTTCTCTTTTGCTGATTTTTATCTCAGATGGCTGACTCTTGGGGTGCCTACAAGAGAGCCAGAGAGGGACTTTTTACAAAAGCATGCAGTGACATGACATAACAAGGGATGATTGCTTTAAACAGAGAAAATGATTTTACAGCATGTAATGGGAAGAAAATCTTTGCTGTGAAGGTGATGAGATGCTCTAACAGGTTTGTCCAGAGAAGTTGCAGATACCTCCATCCCTGGAAAAGTTCAAGACCTGGTTGAATGGGATTTTGAACAAGCTGGGCTACTGGAAGGTGTGTCTGCCCATGACACGGTGATCAGAACTGATGATCTTTAAGGTCTTTTAACCCTAACCATTCTATGATCCTTTATATATCATAAATGCCTTAGGGTTATCTTACACATAGCATTAATACATAAATAAATTATTCCTTGGAGTGACTGAGGTATCTTCTGATACCTTTGAAGGTACTGCTAACTTCTTCCAGAACTCGTATAGGCTTTCAGGTTGAGAAAAGCAGGACAAGATCTGAAGGAGGCATGAACCAATGTAGCTTCCAGTAAAGTGAGGATCAGGCCCAGGAAAGCAGTGCATTTCCTCTGGAAAGGAAAGCCACCCACCTCTTTGCTATAAATATACCAGACTTGTGTGCTTTGTTTTGAGCCCAGTTTCCTAAGGAAACAAGGTCTATGCAGTCATGCTGTGTCTGTCTGTTTCTGTTCCCCACTCCTAACTCTCATTAATTGTCTTGACCAGATTTGACAGTGGGGGCCACAGTCTCCAGTACTTTGAGACTTTTTTGCACCATGGTGACCAAGAGGAGAAAAACATTTGTTGTTCTTTATGTCTCCCCTAGGAGAAAAACTTTATCATGTGCTTTTTCTGTCTGAGACAGAATCCAGAGGGGAAGACCCTTGTGAGACAGGTTATCAGGAAACCAGGTTGTGTTAGTTCCTCTGAGCCAGGAACTACTTGTTTAGCCTACAGTCTCCACAGGAAGTATCCAGCATGACATATACCATTCAGGCAGTGCCCTCATAGTACCTTTTTGAAGGTGGACATTTCAGTTTTCAGAAGTTACTGATCTTTTTAGAGATCTGAGAGAGTACTGTGTTAGCCTTTGAAGGCTGAATAATGCCTGATGCTTCTCTGTCAACTATCTCTTTTGTCTTTGTGATGTCTTTACCTTCTTGGGGCAAGAAGACTTTGGGTGCACTGAAGGACAACCCTTTCCCAGGTCCCACCTCACCGGCACAAACCAGGCCTTGCAGATCATGCAGTCATTTACTTTCCTGCAAATTCAGTGAACAGCAGGGGTCCGGTCACGGTAGTGATTTGTGTTCACCTGCTCATGTGAATTTAGCACAAATCAGAGGAAAATGGAACCTTAAGGATCCAATAAGGAAAGCATTTTATAACCACTCTGCACAGCAGTGAAAAATGCACATAGTATGAGGCAGAAAGTCTGCCCTCCGGAGCGTCTTATTTGTGTTACAGCCCTCTATTAATCATAGCAATAGTATTCTCCTGGCATGTATATGCATAAAATCATCACTTTTTTTTTTTTTGTATAATGATGCTGTTTTATCTACTGCCTCTGCAGCTACATATAACAAGCGCATAATCTGTGCTTAAGGAATGAAACATATATTAACCAGAAGAAAAACAAACAAAAACCTACCCGTAATTCAGAATTGCATGACAGGTTCTATATAGGATCTTATTTCCTCTTCTTTACCTAACAAACATATCATGTAGACATATCTATCTTAAGGCAAACATGATTATTCATTGCAAAAACTACAGCTATTTTTATGCAAAGCAGAAACTAATGAAGTAAGAAAATGTACTGAGAGATTTTTGGCTACGAACTTTTGGATTGTGAGCTTGGTGTTCACATAGCAGTTGCTTTGCTGGATACTGCCTCACTGATGGCTTGTGGCATTGATTTATTGACATTCCTGAACTAGAAATTAAGGCAGCCTCCAGGGAGGAGATCAACTGACCTGTAAATTGGAACATGTGTTTTGGGTTTTTTTGTTGTGCCTTTTCTTTTTTTAACAAGACTTCTGCCACTGACTTCAACTTTTTCCATTTAACACAAAAAAATTCTCCCACATCTCAGATTTAGACTATAACAATAAATTAGGACAATAGACTCATGTTGACTTCTGTCAGTGGAAGATCTAGCTCCTGTGGTTGAATTATTTTTTCCTATACAGCATTAGAAAGAAGAGATACCTTCTCTTTTTCAACACCTTTTTCCAAGGTCAAGATTAATCTTAAGTAACGAAGTATGAGGTCAGTGAATACTGAATTCTAGCCAGGATATTAGCAAGCTGGTGAAAGAACATTCTCACAGAGCTGTCTGCCACGTCTGCTGATGTTCCACAACAAACGAGACTCCCCAAAGTCCCTGTCTTGAATTACCCCTACACCAGGTTTCTACCAGTCAGTCAAATTTTATCTGAGTCATTTCATTTGCCCGCCCACTCCACCAGGAGCGTGGGAGCAGTGAACCAAAGGCAGGCATCCACCAGGAACCTGGCCAGGGTGAAGACTGACAGACCACGCTGGGCCCAGATGTGTTTTCGCAACCAAATTTTGAGGCAAGGGTTCTGCTTGTCTCTACACTGGCAGAATTCGTCCCATGACAGGGCCTGATACTGCAGGGAAAGAAAATTACAATGATAATTCTGTCACCCAGGCTACTTATGAAGCATCTGTTAGGTATTTTTGAAGCAGAAATGATGTAGCAGAAACCCTAAGCTAGCAGAAAGCTCAGGGGGATGGTTCACATTTAGAAGTACAATTTCCAGTGAATGTCAGTGCCCAGCCACCCTTTGGCCTCTGCCCAATGGGAGATAGCACAAGTGCTTCACTATGTGACCAACCCTGCTCCCAGCAGGCCCTCTGTGGCTCCCTCCCAGACTCCACAGCTCCTACATGGTCATGTGTTAGTGATGGTGACTGATAATGCCCTTGCACCCCCACACCTGTGCCCACACTGCAGCTTTTGGCTTGTGTGCAGCGCCAGCAGCTCATCAGCAACACAGTGCCTGGCACAAGGTGCCTGGGGTCTACCTGAGAAGGACACATATTCAGTGGCAAAACATGATATCACAGAAGGCAAAGTCCCAGGGAAGCACTGCACAATACCTGCACTGCAGTTTTTATCCTTGCCCCTGACCTCATCAGCTGTGTGCTCATGCCCACAGGACAACACAGGAGAAAATTCCTTTTCAATTTCAATTTCCTTTCTAATGAAAAAACAAGACAAATCCTAACCACCTTGTTTTCCTTACAATTTTTCCATTAAATTATTTGCACACATTATGATGATGCCTGGCTACTCTCAATTGCCTTAATCTGATTTTCCATCTCTCTAACACGTGGCTGTATTAGCAAGCATTATTTTACAGAAAAGCCAAGTTCCAGTGTCAGTTTACTATTTCAGTGCTGACAGATGTGCTACTTGTTCCTCATCCCTACCAAGTCCTGCAAGATCTGAAGAAAAGTGCTCTCCCTTTCGAGATTCACTGCCTTGCACTAATCACAATGCAACACAGGGGGAACGTGAATTGCTCTGAGCAACTCCTTTGACATGTTGTGAAGTCTTCATGGTAAATACCTCTCTGGCCTTGAGTTTCTTTTCCCACTTTAGATTTTCCATGTATATTTAGCAAGGAAATTTCAAGAGCTTTAATGTGTAAAACCATATTCAGTGAATGAAAGAGTTTCTTCTTCTTCCTCTGGTTTTGTGGATGCCTACAGCTGTACTTTTGGCTTCCACTAGTGTGCATTGTTCTGAAAAGCATAAGTTTGAACAATCACTGGAAAATAAAGATTCTTGTTTACTCAGTAAGCTCTGAATGCATTTGGACTGAAACCAGAGTGAAAGGAAAACAAGAGCCTCTCACCACCAAGACCAAAATGTGGAGGAAATCCACAACCTGTCCCTAGATCTCCACCTCCAACATCAGACAGAAGAAAACAATTGTGTTCCTTGAAGACATCACAGAGAATAAAGTTGTCAGTAAATAGAATTATCATGCCAGCAACTTTGGGAATTACTCTGTTATTGTTACAGCAAAATCTTCATTGATACTGAAGGACTTACATGTGAATGGAAAAGGGTTTGGAAAGGAAGCGGAGACAACAGGAGGACATAATTTCTACATGTTGATTCTGTTGCCACAGATCCAGGGGCTGGTGGTTCAGCCAGGGCTTTCTCCAGCCTGATGGTACTAGCCTTTCCTTGCTGTCTGCTCTTGATTTTCACAAGTGACTACAGTTCAGAGCCCCCAGGCGTGAGAATGGTACAAAGATGGTAACAGTGCTTGTGACTGAGTGGGCACAGGACACCAGGGTCAGAAGCAAAACTCATGGTAGGAAGCATATATCAGCAGTTATACAGTCTTTATACAGCAATAAAAAGCAAAGAAAAAGTTGATTTTGCAACTATGCAGATCTTATTATTTTAATAGCAGTGTTTTTACTCAAATTATGATTGTGCTCAGACAAATGGCACAGCTCTAAATTTGGCCTCCAAATGCAGACTTTCTAAATGCCCAGAATAAGCCTCGGATGTCCACACTTTCCAGTTCTCAAAACCAGTCATCAGGGTCCCTTGCAAATACCTGTACCTTCTCCAGATATGGTTCAAGCCAGCCAGGTCTGGCCAGCTCCAAGTTAAGCTGCCCTGAGCTTGCAAGGATACTGCCTACCTCTCCTAAATGGTGTGTGAATGGATCCAGACTGTGTCACGGGAAGAGCATGAGGGAAGCAATTGTAACTTCCTCCTTGTAAAAAAGCCTACAGAGATTTATTATAAGCTGATGTAAACAAAAGTACTGCTATCCCAGTGATGGCCATGCTGCTGAGGTGGCAGGCAAAATGTACTAAAGGGGGGCAAGTAGAAACACTCTAATTAAAATACTTATAATTTGTAGGTCAACAATAAAGGCATTTTACTAGTTTAGAGCATCAGTAGGAGTCAAGAGACTGAAGCTGTACCCATGATTTGCTATGTAACTTACAAATGTTTGCCTTCTCCAACACTCAGTTTTCATTATTAGAAAGAGAAAAGGAATTAAGAGCAGTAGGGGACACAATACACTAATGCTTGTAAAGTTCCTTCAGGTATTGGCTCTACAGTAAATCAAAATATAAGTTTTAATGATCTCTTACTTATTGAGAGTGAGATAGATGGAAGCAAGGCCTCTGGGTAACCTTAAGGTATTGTTTTCATTGCATACTCACAATTTATTAACGTGCTTTCATTTTCATTTCCCAAATCCATTTTAATTAATTCTTAAATGTTTCTGACTATGCTCAGTCATTTAGTCAAAGAAAGGTGTCCTCTCCCCAGCAGGCCCAGAAATGCTGGCCCGTGATTAGAGGGATAGATTTTTAACAATTTATAAAACAATTTTCCTACAATTTTTAAGAGATTTCTCAGGCACCTCTCCGTCGAAACTTCTCCCCGCCTCAGTAGCGGAAGGTGCCTGGCTGCACCTCCCGGCACAAGCCTGGCAGGCGTGTGTTTATGTGCTTAGCCCTCGCTGCCGAGCAGAGACTGCCAATTGTGCTGTGCTGGACTTCATTAAGCAGCACTTTTACGAGGTGGACTGCAGCACACGGGGGACAGGCACGAGACCACCAGATTTATGGCCCTTCAGTGCCGAGCTGACAGAGTGGCAGTATTCACACAACAAAAACCATATTACTAGAATGTCGAAGTCACAAGAGAGCCCTGACAAAAAAATGCCCAACAACCCAGTGAGGCAGGAAGTTTGGGGTTAGGCATTAAAACTCCAGTACCCAGCATGGCAACATTAAGATGGCACATCTCCCCCTCTGTCTGTCTGCTGGGGTCTTTAATCCTCAGCTGTGGGTTAAAAAGCCTGGCTTTTAGGGCAGCTTTTAGGTGCCAGGCTCCCACACCCATGGGCCAGAGGCAGGTACTCATCCTACCTGCACCAGCTCCTCACCATCATCTCTGTACCAGCCTTACTGACTTCTCAGAGCAACAGCCCAAAGAGGTTATGATTCATTTAATATCCACATGAACATCTATCAAATGGGAAAGGAAATGTGGAATGTCCTCAAACCTTTTCTTAAAATATGTTTGTGCCTCTTGCCTGTACCTCTTGCCAGTGAACGGGTTCTTGTTTGTCTGAGTGAGAACTACCGTTTCAGAGGTATTTTCCAGAAAAAGCACAAAATTATTACAAAAAGTAGAAATAAAATGTCTACCATAGATGGGAACAGATAACTGAGTTTTTATGTAGAGTCAAACTTTAAAATATCTGGACTACAAGGAAGGTCAGCCAACAACTCCCCCACACATATATTTAGACCCATTACAGGGAGTGTTCTCTTACTTTAGCCCAACAAGAAATTCACCCTGGCAATTACAGGCTAGTGGTGTCAGCTCCATATATCTGTAATTGATTCTTAGTCCCACAGAGGGTGGGAGAGCAGGAACTGATAACTCAAGGGCATTTGACTACAGGACCTTGTTCAGGAAGAATTGCTAAGGAATCCCCTTGAAGAGTGGATTACAATAACTAGAACAAGGAACTCTGTCCCAAATTCAAATGCACAGTTAATACATGTTGCAGTTTAGCCTAACACCTTTGCATTTATCTATAATGCAGATGCACTAAAATCCTGATGGACATCAAGGGTTGCATTGCTCAGTCCAGCCTCTGTACATCCTCTCAGGCCAGAGGTATGCACATATAATTGCAGCCTGGCTGCCAGGGCAGTCTTCAGACATAAAAAATCCCTGCCTGCTGCCCAGACCATACTACCAGAGAGGGTTTCCTGAGACCAAAAGACACCTAATCCCTGGCTTCCTGGGGCACCCTTTACTATAAACTCTTTTTCACAACAATTTCCTCTGCATCCTATCAGAAAGAGGCAGCCCTCAAAGTAGGCACCTCTACAGGGCAAAGAATCTTTTTGCTTCTTTGACTTGGTCCGAAGTTGCTCTATGCAACCATAGGGGACTGAAGCCACCAAAACAGGGCTTAGCTACAGTCCCAAACTGCAATAATGCTGTGCTACAGATGGAGGTACCTTTGCTTCATCAGCCTCAGTTTGATTATCTCATCCAAGAACTGCATAAGGCTGTTTTAATCTGACAAGGAAACACTTTACATTGATATTGTGACTTGATCTTATTTGCTTTAATCACACAACGCTGTGCCAAAGCAATCTGGAAGAATTCAGATTTATGCACCAGCAGTTGGTTTCTGCAAACCAAATCCAGGACTCTGACTCTGAATATTACCATTCTGGCACAACCTGTCAAAAAGAAGTAGCCCCACTGTCAGTCTTCCACATAACTTTATACCTGTTTTTTGACTTCCTCTCCCGACCTGGGATCTCTACAAGGCATGACAAGGAGCTCACACCTGTCACAGATATCTACAGCATACCCAGCCCCCTCACAGGCTCTTCTCATTGTGGTTCAGTGATAGGACATGGGGAACAGGCCCAAACTGAAGCACATGATATTCCCTCTGAACACTGGGAAACACTTTCCTACAGTGCGGTTGCAGAACATGGGAATAACGAGTTTGTGGTGTCTCTATCCTTGGAGGTATTCAAAACCC